>CM026216.1:2100472-2200968 GCA_014839995.1 Xenentodon cancila | reverse complement strand
ATGATGATGGTGGTGATGATGGTGATGGTGGGTGATGGTGATGGTGGTGATGGTGATGGTGATGGTGATGGTGGTTGATTGGTGTGGTGTGATGATGATGGTGGTGATGGTGATGGTGGTGATGGTGATGATGATGGTGGTGATGGTGTGGGTGGTGATGGTGATGGTGATGGTGATGGTGGTGATGGTTGTGATGGCGATGATGTGGGTGATTGTGATGGTGGTGATGGTGATGATGATGGTGGTGATGGTGGTGGTGGTTGATGGTGATGGTGGTGATGGTGATGGTGGTGATGGTGATGGTGATGGCGATGATGATGGTGGTGATGTTGATGGTGGTGATGGTGATGGTTCGGTGATGGTGATGATGGATGGTTGGTGATGGTGATGGTGATGATGATGATGGTGATAGTGATAGTGATGATGGTGATGATGATGGTTGATGATGATGGTGATGATGATGGTGATGATGATGATGATGATGATGATGATGATGATGATGATGATGGTGGTGATGAATGTGATGGTGGTAGTAGTGGTGGTGATGATGTGATGGTGGTGGTATGGTGATGGTGGTGATGATGATGATGATGATGATGATGATGGTGATGATGGTGATGGTGATGGATGATGGTGATGGTGATGATGATGATGATGATGATGATGATGATGATGATGATGATGATGATGGTAATGATGGTGATGGTGATGATGATGATGATGATGATGATGATGATGATTGTAATGATGGTGATGGTGATGGTGATGGTGATAGTGATGGTGGTAGTAGTGGTGGTGATGATGGTGATGGTGGTAGTAGTGGTGGTGATGATGGTGATGATGGTGGTGATGGTGATGGTGATGATGATGGTGGTGATGGTGATGGTGGTGATGGTGATGGTGATGATGATGGTGGTGATGGTGATGATGATGGTGGTGATGGTGATGGTGGTAGTAGTGGTGGTGATGATGGTGATGGTGGTGGTGATGGTGATGATGGTGATGGTGGTGATGGTGATGGTGATGATGATGGTGGTGATGGTGATGATGATGATGATGATGATGATGATGACGATGACGATGATCAGTCTAACACCCCGAACTGATCAGCTGTAGCTCAGCGTTTTATTTTGAAAGCTTGGACAGCACCCTCTGGCGGCTGATTTGTCTTCTCGTGGAAGTGGCGGAAATGACGGGACCGCCGGCCGACCTGACTGTGTTTGTGTTCACGTCGAGCTCGTGTCCGTGTGCGCGCCGCTACGGCTCTGTTCAGAAGTCCGTGTTAGCAGAGTGGCTGAGCAGCCGCAGCCTGACGGGGTCAGCGGGACTGGCGCCGAGCCGCTGGGACAGCACAGGTATGAGTCCGACACGGCAGGCAGCACATGGAAACGAGGGAATGTACATTAAGGTGAAATTCGCTGCACGCGCACTCTGCTTTCACCTGGTTCGTGGTGAAAATGGTGAGCTAACCGTCGCTAAGCTAACCAATTCCAACATCGGACACGAATTTTGTAACGGACCGGGTACAATGTTTTGAGGCATATACGATAGAAATGAGTAAACGTGCTCGAACCGGTTCGATCCGGGTTAAGCTGCGTGTGAGCCAGGCTTTGGTTCCGTTCATTGTCGTTCAGTTGGTGCTGCTCAGACCTGCCGGGAGACGCGCTCCGTGTCGGTTTACGGAGGGAGCGTGTCAAGCCTCGGTTCTCCGTTCACCACCAAAACCAAACCTGCTCGGAACCCGGCTCGGAACCCGGCTGGGAACCCGGCTCGGAACCCGGCTCGGAACCCCGCTCACGAAGTAACAGGTGACTCTACCTGCCGACATGAGGAGGCGTTCCGTGGTAACTCGCGGGATAACTTCATTTGTATCACAACACCTCTAAAGGTTGTATCTTAAAAAGAGGATTTTTAACCGGAGTTGTGTCATTTTGTGCTTAATGACTGAGTGATGCGTTCAGGGCCTTGTGAGGCTGTTTGACACCTGACATCAGGTGCAGTCACGTGTTGCTGCTTCATCATGTATTATAGTTTACTGCGAAGCTCACAGCCAGAAGAGGAATTCAAAGCTGAAGGTTATTTTCATTCATCAAAGACGGCATCAGACTTTATAAACCTATTTAAATTCCAGCTGAATCGACAACTGTGAGGCGCTCGATCATTCACAATCATTCACCTGCTCACTCAGAAGTCATCATGTGACTTCTGAGTGAGCAGGTGAATGATTGTCCATCGCTTGTACAGACAGACAGAAACCTTCCGATCTGTGAACCGTAATCCCTCTCCCCAGCAGTGTGATGTGAGATGATGCTTGCTCGGCCGCCATGGCCAGTGTCACGCTGCGGTACTTCTGTTACGGCTGCCTCGCCACCTCAGCCACCTGGTCCGTCCTCCTCTTTCTCTACTTCTCTCTGGGGGCTGATCCTGGCCACGGCCGGACCCCCCTACAGCACCGCAGCCAGCCAATCACCAGAGAGCTGTCTGACCGCAGGACGGGGCGGCGCCCTCCGCTGGCCAATAAGGGTGCGGCGCTGTCTCCAGAGATGGGTGAGTGTTGGTGATGTTATGTGCTCCTGACTCTTCACGTCATTTGTGAAAAATTATCTGTGCATTTAGTTATTTAACATAACTGAAGACAAAAAGAAACCAAATCCCACTGACCCTATGATTTTGTAGTTTGTAGACCGGTTTTTACTGGCAACATCTTGACGTAGTAGTTGGCAATAATTAGTACCACCATCCGTAGGTTTTAAGAGGGTGCTGCTCATCATCAGTCCTTGTAGAACAAAATCGCAGTTGTTTTACCAGGTTTTGTCTGGACCATAAACATAATGCCAAGAGTCAAAAACAGCAGCAATGATCTCAGAAAAGCAATTGTTTCTGGGCACCAGTCTTATGAAGCAGGAAACGATGTGGAATTTTAGGTTCCATATAGAACAGAAAAGACACATATTGTTCAAGCCTTTTCCTCCCTCACGACTGCAAGTCATGCGTCTCCATCCAACCCCGTCCTCAGTGTCTTCTTCTCCCACACCAACCAACCTGAAGTTCTCCTTCACTACATCCTTATCTCCTCTTTGGTCCTCCTCTAGTCCTCCTGCCCGGCAGTTCCCACCTTAGTATTTTTTTCCCAGTAAACTCACTATCTCTCCTCTGTACATGTCCAAACCATCTCAGTCTGGCCTCTCTGACTTCATCTTTAAAACATCTAACATGTGCCGTCCCTCTGATGTTCTCATTCCTGATGCTGTCCATCCTCGTCACTCCCAAACATCAACATCTTCATTTCTGCTGCCTCCAGCTCTGCCTCCTGTCTCTTCCTCAGTGCCACTGTCTCCAGACCATCCAACATCGCTGGTCTCACCACCTTCTTCAGGACCTTTCCTTTTGTTCTTGCTGATACTCTTGTCACATATCACTCCTGACACTTTTCTCCACACGTTCCAACCTGCTTGCACAATGCCTTCACCTAATTGGCACCTTCTCCGTTCTGGACTGTTGACCCTGAGTACTTCAAATCCTCCACCTTCTTCATCTCTGCTCCCTGTAACCTCACCATTCCTCTTGGGTTCCTCTCATTCACACACACTTTATTTTTCAAGCCATGTATGGCTGCATGTTGTCCATTTATAAAAAAAACAAAAAAAAAACAGAACAAAAAAGGAGAAGAAGCAAATATGAGTGAGAATGTGGGAAATGGTAATGGGATGGGTTGAAACCAGCAGCACACATACTGCACGGCGCTGGCGACGCCACCGAGGACTCGCGGTTCCTGGCTCCATCAGCCATCTCATATCCAGATCTCAGCTCCGTGTGCTGGTGGTGTGATGCCTTTGTCAGCTGTGACAGCTGTCATTTAACATGTGGGAAGACTTGTAGAAGGTACAACCTGAACAGCTGTCAGCCCCAGTTAAGATGCTACGGTGGATCGGTGTGCATCGGTGTGCATCGGTGGGTCTCTAAGTCTGGCTCTGAATCTGAGTCTGTCTGCAGGGATGATATTCAACCAAGCGGATCAGGAGGTCAGAGATGCTGGGTACCAGCGACACGCCTTCAACGTCCTCATCTCCACCAGACTGGGCTACCACAGAGAGCTGCCTGACACCAGAGATCCCCAGTAAGACCAGGATCCGACTGTTGGCAGCTGTTCAGTCAGGCTGACAGCTGTCTCCAGGATTAGACGTGTGTGTGTGTGTGTGTGTGTGTGTGTGTGTGTGTGTGTGTGTGTGTGTGTGTGTGTGTGTGTGTGTGTGTGTGTGTGTGTGTGTGTGTGTGTGTGTGTGTGTGTGTGTGTGTGTCAGGGCTTATGCTTTGCAAAGTTGTGTTCTCCTTCGGCGCAGAACACGTCATAACTCCGTGACTCTCTCAGGTGTCAGAAGAAGTCATACCCTATGACTCTACCTTCTGCCAGCGTAGTGATCTGTTTCTTTAACGAGGCGTTCTCTGCCTTGCTGAGGACAGTCCACAGTGTCCTGGACCGAACACCAGCCGTCCTGTTGCATGAGATCATCCTGGTGGATGACCACAGTGAGCTGGGTAAGGATATGATCAGTTGTGTCATTACCTACACGAGCAGCTGCAGAGGTACCTGTGTGGCAGCGTCAAATCTCTGTCTGTGTGCTGCTGCAGTGGAGCTGAAGGACGAGCTGGACCGCTACATCAAAGAGGAGCTGCCGGGCAAAGTCAAACTGGTGAGGAACCAGAGGAGGGAAGGACTGATCAGAGGACGCATGATAGGGGCTTCACACGCTACCGGTACCTCTGCATCCTTGTTCCAGTCAAACCCAAAATCCTCACATCCTTCCGGCTTTGCTTCTCTCTCACCACCTCTGTCTGTGTGCAGGTGAGGTTCTGGTCTTCCTGGACAGCCACTGTGAGGTCAACCAGGTGTGGCTGCAGCCGCTGTTGGCTCCCATCCAGAAGGACCGCCGGACCGTCGTGTGCCCTGTCATTGACATCATCTCTGCCGATACGCTTGCCTACTCGCCCTCCCCCATCGTCCGAGGGGGCTTCAACTGGGGACTGCACTTCAAATGGGACCCAGTTCCCCCGTCTGAGCTCAACGGACCCGAAGGGGCCTCAGGACCCATCAGGTAACCAGTTGACTCAATGCTTTCAAAGCTAAAATAATTGGCTTGTGGTAACTGAGGTAAATGGCTGCGGCCCACGTGACGGCCAGGCTTCGACGGCTGCTCGTCTCTACGTGGTTGGTGTAACGGGGGTGGAGTAGCATCAGCCAGAGTCTCTAAAAGCACTCTTCAGAAAACCTGTGAGTGATGTTACCGAAGGTGAACCGAGCTACGGTCATGAATGTGCCGCATCCTCTCCTTCCCACCAGGTCCCCCACCATGGCAGGCGGGCTGTTCGCCATGAACAGGAAGTACTTTAACGAGCTTGGCCAGTATGACGCTGGGATGGATATCTGGGGCGGGGAGAACCTGGAGATCTCCTTCAGGGTGAGAGATGGGTTTTACGGGGTCATTGAAGGCGCCACCACTCTCGTCTGACTTGTGCTTTGCTGCCGCTGTGTGTATGTGCGTCTGTCAGATCTGGATGTGCGGCGGTCAGCTGCTCATCATCCCGTGCTCCAGGGTCGGCCATATCTTCAGAAAGCGGAGACCCTACGGCTCGCCGGGCGGGCAGGACACCATGGCCCACAATTCGCTGAGGCTCGCACACGTGTGGATGGATGACTACAGGGTACGTATCCACACACACACACACACACACACACACACACACACACAGCGGGCTGCTGGCCTGCCCGCTGACCTCACTTCCTGTCTCTCTGTGGTCCAATCAGGAGCAGTATCTGTCGCTACGCCCAGAGCTGCGTAACCGCAGTTACGGAGACATTGGCGAGCGTGTGGCTCTGAGGAAGCGGCTGCAGTGCCACTCGTTTCGCTGGTACCTGGACACGGTCTACCCCGAGATGCAGACGGTCTCCAACGGCAACAAGCAGCCTGCCTTCATCAACAAGAGCCTGAAACGTCCCAAAGTCCTGCACCGAGGACGGGTACCTGAACTTCTGTGCGTCACGCTCACACCTGAGCTAACGCGTTCTCATCCTTTGTGTCTGCCGTCTTTCAGCTCCGTAACCTAGCAACCGGACGCTGCCTGGTAGCTCAGGGACGAGCCAGTCAGAAGGGCAGTTCTGTCGTCCTGCGACCATGTGACTCTCGGGACCCTGAGCAGGTAACAAAGCACACGTGCACACAGATGTGCTAGTCGTCACATGAACGCAGCACGTGATTGTTGACCGTCGAAGAAGAACTCGCCATGTCGCCCTGTGGCGTCAGGGGCAAGTGCTTTTGAAGCCTGCGTTTACTTATTCAGTGCGGCGACTTATTTTGTAAGTGGGTGGGCCAAGCAGACCTGGAACACGCCCACCTTATGTCAATCACATTTAGCCATTTTCTCTGCTTGGAAGGGTCCTGCCATAACCCGCCGCTGCCGGTGGATCGTTGGCTGTTGAAATTCCCGTTGTTTTTGTGCCGTTTCCATTCCGCCGTCTCGGTAGCTCCCCTCTTTAAATCTGGAAAGCTTCCCTTCCTGAACTTCCCTCTCGTGTGTCTGCGTGACGCCGCTCGTGTCATGTGACCTTAAAAGTCCGCATGTCATGTGGCTGTTGGTGTGGCTACCTTCAAAACCGCGTAGTGCGATCCTGTAAGCTGTGTCCTACTGGTGCTAAAGTCTCCACTTAGGAACTGCTTCGTCTACATGAACACTGGATCCGTCCCTGCTTGCAGGACTGGGCCTATGACGAGGAGGGGCAGCTGGTCCTGGCCGGACTGCTGTGTCTGGACGTGTCGGAGGTCAGGACCTTTGACCCCCCCAGACTGATGAAGTGTCACGGCTCAGGGGGGTCGCAGCAGTGGAGCCTGGGGGTGAGACACTCGCACAGAGCTGATGGTCAGGTGTCGTAGAGACGTCAGCGATGATGTACGCCTTTCTGTCTCCTGCAGAAGTCTAACCGGATCTACCAGGTCTCTGTCGGTCAGTGTCTCGCCGTCTCCCAGCCCATGGGACCGAAGGGCTATGTCTCCATGGCGATATGCGATGCCTCGGAGGAGCAGCAGTGGCAGCTGGAGGGCTGAGGAGGGACGGACAAACGGACAGATGCGGAGACATCTTCAGTTCAATTTTAAAGACAATGGGGAGGAGACTCCGTTTTAGCGTTTTAGTTTTTGTGTCGACAGCTCAGGAAGAATTCAACCTGCTGATTTTATCGTTTTAAACGTTTCGTTTCAGCCAGCAGACAGACAACATTTTTCTAAGAAAAGGAGGCTTCCAGGTTGACTCTGACCGTTCCCAGCAAGGAGACGTTGATGTTCCTACATGCGAGTTCCAGTTGTAAAGAGCACCTGAAGATTTTCCCTTCTCCAGATCTGGAATGCCGTCTAATCTAGTCTTTATTTCCTTAAAGCTGTTTCAGTTTTTCTCCTCTTGACCTCACACACAAGAATCCACTTTCAATGAAGGTTCTGCAGTCTGAACTGAGATGTTCTGGGCTTCTCATCAGCTGGCGACGGGCTTTTGACAAGATGATCAGTTAATTTGATGAAAACAAAGAAGTTGTTGTTTTCTTCTCACATTTCTTCAAAATGATAAGAATATTCTCTGTATGAGATCGTAACTGTTAAGATGAACCTGAGAACAAAGAAAACTGTTTCTGAAACAGTCACCATGGAAACGGAGGAACGTTCTCACTACAGAACCTGGTGTCAGAATAGCTGTTCTAACCTTGGGGCTTGTGCAGCAGCGTTTAACGAGGCCCTCAGGTGGGAGACATGAAGCCCTACGGGTTGCACTTCGAGAGAAAACTGGAGGGGTTTGGTGAGACTGGGTCCTGGTCCTCAAACCGACCTGGAAGGTCCTGGAGTTCTGAATATGATGTTGGGTTCATTCATTTCAGGTTTTATTCTGAGACATGGCTTGTTTCTGAAAACCACGTACATAGGTCATACTTGAAGAAGATGCTGGGGAGGTCAGGAGGATGCAGATCAGTCCTCGTCCTGGTGGAACAGCAGAAATGGGATGAATGTACTCAACGTTAAAGCTCAGCAAGAAGGTCCACGCATCTCCAGAAACATCACAGCAGAGTTTCATATTGGCTGCATCTCCATGAATCCTCCACAATGTTGAAGTGAGAAGAACTACATTCTCACATGAACAGGAACGCATCTTAAAGCTGCGTTTCTTTACAATAACGGTATAATTTCAAAGTTGTAATAGAGCAGTGAACGTTGTCCTGCAGCGTTACAGAAGTGTCTCGAGTCTCCGTCCTCCGTGAGATAAGAACACGTATCATCTCCTGTATGCCTCTAGATGTGAACTCTGAGGAGCAACAGAACTTCGGCGAGAGCGGGATTGCAGACCAGGACTGCTCTGTATGTGGAAAACAGTCATGCGCCGACTCAACGCCGCAAGCGACAGACCATCGCAGCGACGGTCTGTGTTCGTGCTGTGAATGTCGGGAGGAACCAGAGCGCCCAATGTTCATCTACATGAAGCATCTTGGTGCCGGTGCAGACTTTTGTTTGGTTTTAAACTAACCGGTCTAATGACTGTCAGGACTCGTAACAGGTTGAGGTTGGTATCGCCATGGCGATGCTTTCCTGATATTGTGCAGCCCTGCAGCAGACGCTGGGAAACCTGCATCGAAGACGGTTGCCACGGGGTGGGAAGTTTCCTGTAAATTCACAGAAACTTAATGGGAAGTTCAGCTGGGAAATCTTGGAAAATTCTAATTTATAAGATCAGTTGGTGTATGTGGCACTGGTCTGTAGAAGAAGAAACCTGTAACACACTAATGCCATGCCGCAGACAAATGCCGGAATGCTTTGGCGTATACGTACGCGTGTAGCTCGATTGGACGCACTGCACCAAACCTTAAGCTCTGTTCTCGTACGGCGTGACGGTCACCAGCGACCGGACACTTCTGATTAACTTCTGATTTACCGCCCATCACTGCGTTTGCTGCCCCGCGGCACCATCTCTGCAGGAATACGCAGAGTAGGAACTCAACCGGATTTCCATAAATTCAGTGTTTGAAACAAGCTCGTGCTCAGAAGTGATGTTTTTTTTTTTTTTTTCATTTAAGTTCCTGTTTTTGAAGGAACCTGCAATTTAGTGAGCTCACAGTTTATCCACTTCAATTCCAGTAATTGACCATTTATTCCAATGGAAGGCTGACAACTTTGATTATATCTGGAAGTTTTCATTCCAAGCTTAAATGTCCTTAAATGAGTCCCGCAGCTCAGGAGGTTTGGAGATTAGGACGTCAGCCTGAAATGTCACGTTTAAGGAGAAAGCCTGGTGGCTGGTGTAGCTGGGTTCATCTGATCGTCAATGTTTCTAAAGTTTATTTTTCTTCAATACAGTCCATTTCTTCTAATCTGGATCTTATGGAGGTTCTGATCCAAGTGTGCTGGAAGATGTGTCAGAGTCCGTAATGAGTGCGGTTCAGGCTGATGTGAGGGTGAGGAGCAGGAGTGGTTGGAAGAGCTCAGTCAGGGCGGCATGAGGCCGGCGAGCCGTGAGCCTGTGCTCAGAAGCTTCTGGGGGGGGCGTTGCTCATCGCAGCGGGATAGGGCTGCAGGGCCAGGTCGCTGTGTAACCCAGGGGTCGGTCCCCGACCGCCGGTCTCTGACACACACTGACATGCCAGCCTGAACCTTACTCTTTACAAGTTCACAGTTTGATTTAAAAGTGACAAGTTGTTGCTGCTCTGATCAGAACATCAGTGAGAGGTGACGTTCCTTCAGGACAAAGCTCCTCCTTCAAGCCTCACTTATTTCTGTCTGTCATGTGATGTGACAATCAAGTCTTTCTGCACTTTATCCAGCAACATCTGCCTTTAAGTTTTGTTTTTTTTTAAACGAGATCGAAAAGAAAAACCAAAATAAATCCAGTCAGTCTGATCTCAAAGACGGGAACACAACTTTTCTGATCCTGTAATGAAGGTTTGCTGTGCTGCAGTGAATGCTGAGCAGCACATTCTGACAACCTGCTGTTTGTTAAATTAAATCAAAGGGAAACACAAATATGGGTAAACGTTGACTTTCGAAGAGCAACGTTCCTAATGTGTTCAATGCTGCTTGTAGAAGTGACTGCTGAAGGTCTTTCTTTATGTCTGAAACGGTTCTTGCTGCACTTCTGGATGTTTCCGCTCCTCAGTTCTGAGTTCATTTTCTGTTCATTTGAACTGATTTGTATTCATCCAAAACGAACAAAATCAAAGAATAAATGTGCAGAGCAGCTAAATGAATGCATCCCAGTTTACACTCAAATCTGGTTTATAGTTTGTACTAGTTCTGACGCAGTGTGAGCTGGATAAAGACATTTTTAGGTTTGGTTTGTTTTGGGTGTAAAACTGGGCGACCAGCAGAGGGCGCAGCTGCCCAGAGAAACACCATCCTCTTCTCATAAGATTAAAACTCCGAAGATCTCCACAAGCCTCCGGGACTCCTTCATTTGTTTTTGTTTTTTTTTAGGAGTGAGCAGGCCCCAAACGGTCCTTACGCTTCTTCAGAGACCTGGTCCTGGACACATAATCATGGTCCAAGTGTCTTTCTTAGCTGCCTGAGTAGTTACAATTAATAAAAGAGGAACTGACTTTGAAACTGTCCATCTGAGGATCCCAGAAAGTTTCTCAGGGTTAGGGAATTTAAAACAGCTTCTGTGGTCCTTTAGAGGTTAACAGTCCTGGACCTGGTTCCAGTGGTCCTTTAAGACACTGGACGGTCCTTGAAAAGGGTCTGGGTGCCCCTGCTGGCCAAAGTCACAGTTCCAGTGATCCTGACAGTTCTTGTAAGGCGCTCCCATAAGGTTTTGGAGTTAAAGGTCTTATCAGGAGACCATGTGGGGTTGTAGGATTGCCAGGGCATCCCTCAAGCATCTGGATAGGGTTTCCAGTACTCTTAATGTGTTCCAGGTCCCTTAGTTATTTAATAGTTGTGCAGTACGTTCTTTAAAGCATCCTTGATAAGGCGACAGATCCATCAGAAGGCACCCTGTTTTTTTGAAGACATCTTTGAACTCCTGAGTAGGTCCTTCAGAAGGTGGGCTGTGCTTTGATCCAAGAGCTCATCTCAGGACCAAACCCTGGAACAGAACCGTTACAGTCTCCAGCACCCACGTTTGTCCTTGTGCCTTTGTGAGGACCCTCCATGGGTGGTCTATGGTTCTTCTGAGGTGAAGCTGTAAAACCCTGTTAGAAACATGGCATCAGTTGGGCGCCACGGCTTATTACTGACATTTTAAGAGTGCTTTTGAACAAACTGTCTAATGCCCACAGTCCCAGCGTCCCGCAGGTCCTCACACGGTGTTCTCCAAATACCAGGCGACATGTCTCCTTTCTCCGACATCAGCTCCCTTTGGGGATTGATGAGGTCTCGTTGACTTGAACTAAAGCCAGTGCAGTCGCTGACCACCTTTATATACATTTTTCTGGGAAGCTCCATGTTGTAGTGTAAATGTTGGAAGTACCACTCAGTCAGAAAACATCTGCAGCCAAGTAAGAGGAAAACGAGGCTTGTGCCAGACTTCCCACAACACCTCCTGGTCACCTTCATTTGGGTTTCCAGACACCAGCATCTGGCCTGTGAAGAAACCGACAGCACATGTCTCAGTCAGTCTGAAACCTGAACGTTGTTGTCTTTGAAACATTTGAGTTCATCAAAGAGTCACACAGTTGACCTGTAAGATCTCTCCGTCCATTGCCCGTATTGATTTCAGTATTGATCGGCTGCAGCCGGCCGATCGTCTCAGTCCAGAAACACACCCCACTTACCATGATTACCTCCAACACAAACACACGGCTCGTTTCATCCCGTCTGAGGACATCACATTTAATTACGCAAATTTCCTGCAGACCTACGTGAACTTTAAACACGCTTCAGATTAAATGACTTAACTTAGGAGGAGTCATTTGTTTGTCCCCATGAGACCACATGGGACCACTCCCCCGACCAGCAGGAAAGACGCATGTCCACTCATTCCCAGGTTTGTTTTGAAACGAGTGTCAAAGGGAATTGTGAATCTCAAGTACGCAGTCTCTCGTCACCACGGTGACTTCAGGCGTGGCCCGTTGGTTCCACTAGAAAGAACTGGTGTGGTATCTGGGTGTGTGTGGGCAATGCTAAAATAGACCAAGGCCCCTTTAGGACATGATTCCACTTCCACAAAGAAAGAGACACTGTCCATTTAGATTCTGACCCTCCACATGCAAACGTCACATACTGTATATGATTGGTCCCTCAGATCCAGAATCAGTCCTCCGGATCTGGACTCTGTACCTCCAGATTCGAAGTCTGACCCTCAGAGCCAGATCAGACTCTCAGATCCAGAATCAGTCCTGCAGATCCAAAATCAGACCCTCAGATCCAAGCAGTATAGTGCGTAAAATAAAGATGAGATAAAATAAAAGAGTGTGTTAAATTACGAATTACTTTATCAGAATCACAGATCCAGATTCAGTTCTTCAGATCCATACTCGGATCCTCAGATTTAGATTGGACTCCCAGATCCAGAATCTGTCCTTTAGATTCAGGCTCTCTGTCATCCAGATTTTTTAGATCCAGACTCAGACATTCAGATCCAGGTTAGACCCTCACATCCAGATCAGACTCTCAGATCCACACTCAGTCCTTCACATCTGGACTCAGGCTCTCTCTTTTCCAAACTCTTTAGATCCACATTGGACTTTAAGATTCAGACTCAGTCCATCAGATCCAGATTTGGACCCTCAGAACCAGACTCAGAATCTAAGATCCAGAATCAGTCCTGCAGATCCAGACTTAGACCTTAAGATCTAGATCAGACTATCAGATCCATACTCAGTCCTTCACATCTCGACTTTGAACATCAGATCCACACTCAGTCCTGCAGATCATGTCTGAACCTCATATCTCTCTCTCTCTTTCCAGAGTCTTTAGATCCAGACTCAGACCCTCAGATCCATATCAGACTCTCAGATCCATATCAGACTCTCAGATCTGGACTTTGAACCTCAGATCCAGACTCGCTCAGATCCATATCAGACCCTCAGACTTAGATTTGACTATCACTAAATTTAGGGAGGCCGTTGCTCTTCATCTTCTGGAACATAGTGAAGCAGTTGAGGGCTGTGACCTCGGTTCTACCTCTGCAGACGTTGATTTCCTTGTTGGTAGCACTGCAGATGTGTTGCACTCAGCTTTAGATGTAGTTGCTCCTTTGAGAAAGAGGGTCTCTAACCGTAGGAGCTTAACTCCCTGGTTTAACTCACATATTCGTATGTTAAAACAGAAAGTGCGTAAAATGGAAAGAAAGTGGTACTCTAGTAGGTCTGTAGATATTTATTATGCATGGAAAGATAGTCTAATAGTATATAAAAAAGCGCTTCGCAAAGCTAGAACAGCCTATTATTCAGTGTTAATAGACGATAATAAAAATAACCCACGTTTTCTGTTCAGCACTGTAGCCAGGCTGACAAAGAGCCACAACTCTGTTGAGCCGTGCATCCCTGCAGCTCTCAGTAGTGAAGACTTTATGAGCTTCTTTAGCAATAAAATTGTCAGAATTAGAGAGGAAATCGGCCAGGCCCTCCCGGCAGTGGCTGTGGGAATTTCTTCAACCTCAGCGACTCCCTTATGCTCCGACCTGACTCTAGACTGTTTTGTTCCTGTTGACCTCTCTGAGCTGACCTCAGTCGTCAATGGATCTAAATCATCCACGTGTCTGTTAGACCCAATCCCTACTCGACTACTCAAAAATGTTTTCTCTCTGATTGGACCGACAATACTGAAACAGATCAACTTGTCCCTAGTCTTAGGATATGTACCACAGGCTTTTAAAGTCGCAGTAATCAAACCATTACTTAAAAAACCCTCTCTTGACCCAGACATTTTAGCTAACTATAGACCAATTTCCAACCTTCCATTTATCTCTAAAATTCTGGAAAGGGTAGTTGCAAGCCAGCTGTGTGACCATTTGTATAGAAATGATCTATTTGAAATTTTTCAGTCAGGGTTCAGGATGCATCATAGCACAGAAACAGCACTGGTTCGAGTCTCGAATGACCTTCTTATGGCCTCAGATAATGGGTTAGTGTCCATACTGGTTCTGCTGGACCTCAGATAATGGGTTAGTGTCCATACTGGTTCTGCTGGACCTCAGATAATGGGTTAGTGTCCATACTGGTTCTGCTGGACCTCAGATAATGGGTTAGTGTCCATACTGGTTCTGCTGGACCTCAGATAATGGGTTAGTGTCCATACTGGTTCTGCTGGACCTCAGAGCTGCTTTTGATACTATAGATCACAGCATTTTACTGCAGAGACTAGAGCATGTTGTTGGGATTAAAGGGACAGCTCTAGATTGGTTTAAATCATATCTGTCTGATAGATTCCAGTTTGTTCATGTTCATGAGGTTTCTTCCGTACAGACGAGGGTCTGCTATGGTGTCCCGCAGGGTTCAGTGCTAGGTCCAATCCTGTTCAGTTTATACATGCAGCCCGTGGGAAGTATTATCCGGAACCACGGGATTAATTTTCATTGTTATGCTGATGATACACAGCTGTATCTGTCTATGAAGCCAGATGAAACAGAACCATTAGACAAACTTCAGATGTGTATTAAGGACATCAAGGACTGGATGTCCAGAAATTTTTTGCTACTAAATTCTGATAAAACAGAGGTTGTTGTTTGTGGTCCCAAACAGCTTAGGAAGGGATTAGATGGTGTTGCGATGGCCTCCAGTAAAACTGTGCGAAACCTTGGCGTTATATTCGATCAGGATTTGTCATTTAAACAGCATATTAATCAGGTTTGTAAAACTGCATTTTTCCACCTCCGTAATATCTCAAAGATCAGGAGCATCCTCTCCCAGAGTGATGCTGGAAAACTAATTCATGCGTTCGTGTCTTCTAGACTAGATTACTGTAACGTGTTGTTGGCTGGATGTCCAAGTAATTCTCTTAACAGCCTCCAGATGATCCAAAATGCAGCAGCGCGAGTGCTGACAGGAACCAACAAGAGAGACCACGTCTCTCCAGTTTTAGCTTCCCTCCATTGGCTCCCTGTAAAACTCAGAATCCAATTCAAAATTTTATTACTGGCATATAAAGTCCAAAATGGCCTAGCGCCGCGATATTTGCAAGACCTGATAGTACCGTACGTTCCTAATAGAGCTCTCCGTTCTCAGGGTGCAGGTTTACTCGTAGTTCCTAGAAGATCCAGATGTAGATCTCGAGGACGGGTCTTCTGTTATCAGGCACCATCACTCTGGAACCAACTTCCAGTTTGGGTTAAGGAGGCTGATACCACCTCCACCTTTAAAACTAAACTTAAAACATTTCTGTTTAATAAAGCATATAGTTAGTGTACATTTAGTACCTTAATGTGTCAGGGCCAGTAGTCAAAGCTGCAGCTGCAGGACCAGATTAGAGCAGCTCATCTTCAACAGCTTCGGTGTAGATATGCTGTTATAGGCCTCTGCTGCAGGGGGGCACCAACATGATCCACTGAGTGGTGCCTTTCACCTCCTCTGTTTCTCTTTGTCTTCTCTGTCTCTTCTTCACCTCAACCCTCATTTATTAACAGTATCCCATAAACTTAATTGTGGTCCATTGTTCTGGTAGTTTTTTGTGCTTGTCTGGCCCTTCTTTTCCTCTTCTTTGCATGTCCTGTGGACCAGAACCTCAGGAGCTGCTTGCTGACCTGCAGTTCCGCCTCTGACCATCCCAGTTTCTGCCTTCACCTGTCTGTGTGGATGTCTGTTGGATGCTTGCTGACACCCCGACCTGCAGTCCTCATCCCCTTGGATCACCGTCTATCCATATATCACCCATATTCACAGAAGTCTAATTGGACTACCAAGGACAGTTACTAATGTATCCTATCTTGTACCTTTGACGGTGTCTCTATGTCTCTATTCTTTCTTATTTCTTGCTCTACCCGGCTGGCCTTCGGCAGGAGGGTCCCCCCTCATGAGCCAGGTCCTGCTCAAGGTTTCTTCCCTCTTAAAGGGGAGTTTTTCCTTGCCACTGTTTGGCTTAAGGTTTTTCTTCCACTAGGGGAGTTTTTACCTGCCGTTGTTTATGTAATAATTGCTCGGGGGTCATGTTCTGGTCTCTGGAAAGATCCTAGAGACAACTTGTGTTGTAATAGACGCTATATAAATAAAATTGAATTGAAAAAATTGAATTGAATTGACTCTCAGATCCAGACTCAGTCCTTCACATCTGGACTCTGAACCTCAGATCTCTCTCTCCTGTCCAGACTCTCTAGGTTCAGACTCCGTGATCTCCCCAGCTGTCTTCTTCTACCCTCTAACACGTTTCGTGTGATTCCTCTGAGAGTAAAACTGAATCCCTCTTTAGATTCCAGCCTGCGGTCGAGTTTCAGAGTCTGAGTGTGTCGGTAAAACGATCGACGGCTCTCATACGGGAACTCGCCTCCACACCTCCCTGTCAGCCTCAGACCTCCACACATCCTCAGTCGTATTTGGTCGAAAAACCAAGGATTTTACTTTTGAAACAACCCTCTGACCGCCCCTGAACGCATCATGATGAGGTCTGGATCTCACTCTGAAGAAAGTTCTCCCACTCATGCAGCTTAGCACTGAAGTAATCAACGGTAACATTCTGGGTCAAATCTGACCCCACAAACGGTTCTGTTTGTTGTGATCGTTTCTATCCGACAGTCCAGTTCGGGACGGACAGATGTGTTCAGAGAAGGTTGTCCTCCAGGTTCTAGGTTACCAGGGTGACATTTTCTTTAGAGTGATGGTGATGACAAGTGAGAGGTTCCCAAAAAACGCTGAATGCTGGAATGTGCTTTGTACTCATGGCCTTGAATAAACAAATCCTAAAACAGATGATGGATAATTATATCTGGACAAAGAGATGGATGATTGAAGGTCGATGGATGACAGACGATTGAGTTTGTGCTTTTTTTCATTACAACCCTTTGCAGATGCACATAGAGCAACATTTTCAACGTGTTTTAGTGTGGCTTTTAACCCACAGCTGTAACCTGGGACTGCTCTCCCCAAAGTGTACAATAGCCACCGATTTAGGAAACTTGCATTTCTCATGTTTTCACTCCTGTGTTCATTTGACTGTAGCATCCTTTGACCTGTCACAATGTGTCAACATTTAAGGCTCTGCATGAGAATACTTCAGGTCTTTTGAAGGCATCATTCAGACTACACAACCTTTAGTTGGCGGGTTACTGGACTGTTCAGATTGCATGACCTGCTGTTTTGAAGTCCATGTGGTGTTCATACTGTATGACTGATGGGAAACAAGGGGTCACACGTGACACAATCTGGCAGCAATCCAGACACCCTTGATTCTGGCTTGTCTCCTAACCACGACAACAAAGCACATGTAAGACGTGACACAGAAACGGTTGCAAAAGAGGAATTGTTTGAAAAAGGACTGAGAGAAGAAAGTACTGCTGCCTGACTGAATCATGACTTATTAGTTGCCATGTTATTGCTGCTTCTTTGTTCTCATTTTTGTTGAACAATTGCAGTACCTCAATCTTCTGTGTGGGTTACCTGTCACACAAATCAAGCTTAAGAAGTTCAGGATTAAGGTGACTTTCCGTGTCTCCCACTCTGAGTCCTACAGGGTTCTACACTCGGCCCTGTATTTTTCTCAGTTCATATTCTTCCCCTCCAACACATTCAGAGGATATTTGGATTCTTGTTTCATTATTATAAAGATGATGCTCAGATTTACCTGAATTAAAAATGCTATAATTAATATTCTCTAAAACAAAAATTAGACTGCTTCTCAGAAATATAATGAAGTTCAAAACATTCCAAACTTTAATAATAATGTTCTGTTTTTCCCCCCAAGTCATACTTACAGTATGTCCCATACTGACATAGCTTGTTTTACCTTTATCATGTTAAACCCATCCATCCATCCATCCATCCATCCATCCATCCATCTATCCACCCACCCATCATCCTCAATTCCACCCATCCATTCATTCATCCATCCACCCACCCATCCATGCCACACAACATGTACACTATATTGCCAAAAGTATTCATTTACACTTTCAAATAATAGGAATCAGGTGTTCCAACCCTATGGAATGATGAACCCTATGGATCAGGAATGGGACGTCACTTAGGTTCATATGCAAGTCAAAGCAGGTGAGCCAATACTGTTGGCCATATAGTGTATATTACCGTTGTGCTTTACAGATTTCTTTTTTTCCTGAGCTGGTGTTTGTGCTGCCATGATGGTCTGCTATAGTTAATTTGACTTGAAGAGGTACATGGACAGATGGAGGGATGAATGATGGGCAAATAAGGTGAGAAAGGCTCCGGTTCTTCCAGTTTCTGCTTGGACTAGCGGCGTCTCTGACTGCGTTCAGGGTTGGTCGATGTAGACAAGTGAGCGACACTGACAGCAGCTCAGGCTCGTATTGATTTCAGTTTTCCATCAGATGAATAATAAAATGTTTCTGTCATATTGTTTCACACGTTTTCCATTTCCATTTACTTTGTACACATCAGAAACGTCATCACTTCCATTCTTCACATTATCTGGGACATGACATGTTAAACAGCAGGGCCCTATAGTATTCATCTGTCAGCTTTCAAAACAGCTTTTCCCACCAGACTGGAAACAGCCCTCGGGTAGGAAGATCTTTGGAGAATCAGGTGTTTTAAAAGATGCTGTTGAGTTGTTCTCTGAGGCTTTTAAGGAAAGTGAGTTTACACCAAACTGACAACCTGAACCCAGCAGCTGACACTTAAGCTGAGCAGCCAAGTTCCCCTGAACACATGACCTGAAGCTTCCAAGAGCTTCCAAGAGGGTGGATGATGACACAGTCCTCTGTATCCATTATACAGTGTACAACATTCTTCTTAAACATATAACAAAAAACAACCAAAAACATTTGGTTTATAAAATAGTAGCAAAGAAGACTCAGGACTGTTGTGCAGCTCCAATCTTAAATCGGACCAGTACGGGATGACTAGTCTTCCCCCGACACTCCATCTACTGCTCTCCTGAGATCTTAGATGTTTGTAGACTGCTGGACAAGAGGAGATGATACACACCAGTAAACATCATCCTGTCACAACTCTTTTACATGTATTGCTCCCATAAAATAAAAATGACCTGTTTACTTCATAAGGTGGTACATTTTCTCAGTTCAAGCTATTTTTCTATTTTCTATTGTGAATAAAATATGGGTTTATGAGAATTGTAAATCATTGCATCCTTTTTAAATTTTACATTTTACTGAGTCTCAACTTCTGTGGACTTGAGGTTGTCCACAGATGAACCGAACCAGCAGGAACAGATTAGAGTATAACATATTCATTAAAAACAGTCGGAGCAGGAGAGTAGTAGTGCATCTTCATTAAAGTGCATTATGCACACATAAAGTGCAGTTTGACAGGTGGCTGCTGTCAGCAATCTGAGCCAATGGAAGGGGGAGGGGTGTCTGGATGACAGTGTGGAGGGGGAGGGGAGGAGGCTGGTCATCATCCTCGCTGTCTGTGAGAAGAAGCTATTCAGCATCCTGCTCCACCTGCAGCAGATACTTTTGTACTGCAGGGATAAGATTGGCCTTAGGTCCAGAGCTGGTTCCGGCACTAATCCGGAGTTGGTTGCAGAAGCAGGTCCGGGTGTGGCCAGAGGGGTCCACAGAGGCACTCCGAGACTGCTTCAACACCACAGACTGGAGCATGTTCAGAGAAGCTGCCACCACCAACAACACCACAGACCTCCAGGAGTACACGGAGTCTGTCACCGCCTACATCGCCAAGTGCATCGATGATGTAACAGACTCCATGAGACAGGCTAAGAGATGGTACTCCAGGAGGACAGCCCGCCGTTTCAGCAACAGCAGGGACACGCGGAGCCTGTGGCGAGGGATTCAGACCATTACGGACTACAAGCCCCCACCGCAGACCTGTGAGAGCAGCACATCCCTGCTGAATGAGCTGAACACATTCTTCGCCCGCTTCGAGGCACACAACACCATCGCCGCACAGAAAGCACCACCCCCTCCCGGCATACCAGGTGCTGACGCTGTCACCGGACATTGTGAGGAGATCCCTCAGCAGGATCAACGCCCGCAAAGCTCCGGGTCCTGACAACATACCTGGTCGTGTACTGAGAGACTGTGCAGGAGAACTCACGGATGTCTTCACAGACATCTTTAACATGTCACTGAGTCAGGCGGTGGTTCCCACGTGCTTCAAAGCCACCAACATCCGTCCGGTCCCAAAACGGTCATCTCCCTCCTGCTGCAACGACTACCGTCCAGTCGCACTGACTCCCATCATCATGAAGTGCTTTGAACGGCTAGTCATGCATCACATCAAGGCTGCTCTCCCCCCCTCTCTGGACCCCTACCAGTTCGCATATCGCCCCAACCGGTCCACTGACGACGCCATCTCCACTGCCCTCCACACAGCCCTCACACATATGGACACCAGAAACGCTTATGTGAGAATGCTTTTCATCGACTTCAGTTCAGCATTCAACACCATCATCCCCCAGCAGCTCATTCACAAACTGGACCAGCTGGGGATCAGCACCTCGCTGTGCAACTGGCTGTTGGACTTCCTGACTGGGAGACCACAGGCAGTACGGGTCGGCGGCAACACATCCAGCACCATCACACTGAGCACAGGGGCCCCCCAGGGATGTGTGCTGAGCCCCCTCCTCTTCACCCTGCTGACCCACGACTGCACACCGATTCACAGCTCCAACCTCTTCGTAAAGTTTGCGGACGACACGACTGTGGTGGGTCTCATCAACAACAACGATGAGTCAAACTACAGGAGCGAAGTGAGCCGCCTGGCTGAGTGGTGCAGACAACAATCTCTCCCTGAACGTGGAGAAGACCAAGGAGATTGTTGCTGACTTCAGGAGACAACACACCCAGCATGCTCCTCTGACCATCAACGGTGCTGCTGTGGAGAGGGTGAGCAGCACCAGGTTCCTGGGTGTCCACATCTCAGAGGACCTCTCCTGGACTGTTAACACCGCATCACTCGCCAAGAAGGCACAGCAGCGCCTCTACTTTCTCCGCAAACTGAGAAGAGCCAGAGCCCCGCCCCCATCAGGTAACCTTCTACAGAGGCACCATCGAGAGCATCCTGACCAGCCGCATCACCGTGTGGTACGGAGCTGCACCGCAACCTGCCGCAAGTCTCTCCAACGTGTCGTGAGAGCAGCTGAGAAGATGGTTGGTGTCTCTCTCCCCTCACTTCAGGACATCTACAGACCCGTCTGACTCCAAAGCCCTCAGCATTGTCAGAGACCCCACCCACCCGTCACACAGCCTCTTCAGTCTGCTGCCATCAGGGAGGAGGCTGCGGACCCTCCGGGCCAGAACCAGCAGACTGAGGGACAGTTTCATCCACCAGGCTGTCAGGAAGCTGAACATTCTCCCTGCTCTTCCACCAAAGAGGACAAAATAAGTGACTTTGATTTTGACTTGATACCAGTACTAGCCTAGAGCTGGTTCCGGCACTAATCCTTTTTTTTTTTTTTTCCCCTTGTTTGCACATATATTATTGGTTGATACCAAATTGGTAAGACCCAAAGAAATATATATATGCATTTTAATCTGTAATTGAGGGTTTTTTTTTTGTTTTTTTTTGTGTGCAGTGTGTGTGTGTGTTCAGTATGTGTGCAGATGTGTACCCTTCACCGGCCCTAATGACAGTCTAATTATTTATTTTATTAATCCTTAAGTACAGCGAAGTACAAAAGAGAAAAAAAGAAAAGAAAGAGAAAAAATAAAACAAAAAAAAAGTAAAAATAAATAAATAAGTAACTCAATTCTGCCAGAGAGGGCCAAACCAATGTTGAGTCCAGTACTGGCCCAGAACTGGATCCGCCACTAATCCGATGATGGTTCCAGTACCGGTCCAGAGCTGGTTTCAGCACTGGTCCAGAGCTGGTTCTGGATCTAATCCAATGTTGGGTCCAGTACTGGCCCAGAGCTGGTTCCGGCACTAATCTGGAGTTAATTCCAGTACTTGTGCAGAGCTGGCTCCGGCACGAGTCATATGTTGGTTCCAGTACTGGTTCAGAGCTGGTTCCAGCACTAATCCAATATTGGTTCCAGTACTGGTCATATGCTGGTTCTTGCATCAATCCAAAGTTGGTTCCAGTACTGGTTCAGAGCTGGTTTCGGCACTAATCCGGAGTTGGTTCCAGTACTGGTCCAGAGCGGGTTCGGGCACTAATCTGGAGTTGGACTCCAGCACTGGTCGAGAGCTGGTTCCACCACTAATCCAATATTGGGTTCAGTAATGGTCCAAAGCTGGTTCCGGCACTAATCTGGAGAAGGTTCTGGCACTAATCCAATGTTGGTTTGAGTACTGGTCCAGAGCTGAATCCGGCACTAATCTGATGTTGGTTCCAGTACTGGTCCAGAGCTGGTTCTGGCACTAATCCAATATTGGTTCCAGTACTGATCCAGAGCTGGTTCCCGCACTAATCCAGAGTTTGCCTCGGCACAAATCCGATGTTGGTTCCAGTATTGGTCAAGAGCTGGTCCCAGCACAATTCCGACGTTGGTTCCAGTACTGGTCCATAGCTGGTTCCGGCACTAATATAATCCGATGTTGGTTCCAGTACTGATCCAGAGCTGGTTCCCGCACTAATCCAGAGTCTTCCCCGGCACTAATCCGTTGTTGGTTCCAGTGCGGCTCCAGGGCTGATTCTGGCACTAATCCAATGTTGGTTCCAGTACTGGTTCAGAGCTGGTTTCGGCACTAATCCAGAGTTGGTTCCAGTAGTGGTCCAGAGCTGGTTCCGCCACTAATCTGGAGTTGGACTCCAGCACTGGTCGAGAGCTGGTTCCGCCACTAATCCAATATTGGTTCCAGTAATGATCCAGAGCTGGTTCCGGCCCTAATTTGAAGTTGGTTCTATTACTGGTCCAAAGCTGGTTCGGGCACTAATCTGGAGAAGGTTCTGGCACTAATCCAATGTTGGTTTGAGTACTGGTCCAGAGCTGAATCCGGCACTAATCTGATGTTGGTTCCAGTACTGGTCCAGAGCTGGTTCTGGCACTAATCCAATGTTGGTTCCAGTACTGATCCAGAGCTGGTTCTGGCACTAATCCAATGTTGGTTCCAGTACTGATCCAGAGCTGGTTCCCGCACTAATCCAGAGTTTGCCTCGGCACTAATCCGATGTTGGTTCCAGTATTGGTCAAGAGCTGGTCCCAGCACAATTCCGATGTTGGTTCCAGTACTGGTCCATAGCTGGTTTCGGCACTAACATAATCCGATGTTGGTTCCAGTACTGATCCAGAGCTAGTTCCCACACTAATTTGAAGTTGGTTCTATTACTGGTCCAAAGCTGGTTCGGGCACTAATCTGGAGAAGGTTCTGGCACTAATCCAATGTTGGTTTGAGTACTGGTCCAGAGCTGAATCCGGCACTAATCTGATGTTGGTTCCAGTACTGGTGGGAGCTGGTTCCGGCACTAATCCTCGATTGGAGGCCAGTACTGGTCCAGAGCTGGTTCTAGCACTAATCCAATGTTGGTTCCAGTACTGATCCGGAGCTGGTTCCCGCACTAATCCAGAGTTTGCCTTGGCACTAATCCGATGTTGGTTCCAGTATTGGTCAAGAGCTGGTCCTAGCACAGTTCCGATGTTGGTTCCAGTACTGGTCCATAGCTGGTTCCGGCACTAATATAATCCGATGTTGGTTCCTGCACTAATCCAGAGTTTGCCTCGGCACTAATCCGTTGTTGGTTCCAGTACGGGTCCAGGGCTGATTCTGGCACTAATCCAATGTTGGTTCCAGTTGTGATCCAGAGCTGGTTCCCTTACTAATCCAGAGTTGGCCCAGACACTAATCCAATGTTGGTTCCAGTATTGGTCAAGAGCTGGTCTTGGAACTAATTCAATTTTGGTTCCAATACTGGTCCATAGCTGGTTCCCGTATTAATCTGGAGTTGGTTCCGGCACTAATCTGGAGTTAATTCCAGTACTGGTAAAGAGCTGGTTCCGGCTTCTAATCCAGAGCTGGTTCATGCACTAATCCGATGCCGGTTCCAGTACTCGTCCAGAGCTGGTTCCCGCACTAATCCAGAGTTGGTTCTGTCACTACTCCGATTTTGATGCCAGTACTAATCTGGAGCTGGTTCTGGCCCTTTTTTGTTATTGATGTTTGACTATTCTAATGTTGGTTCCAGTTCCGGTCCAGTGCTGGTTCTGGCACTAATCCGATGTTGGTTCCGGTACTGGTCCAGAGCTGGTTCAGAGACTACTCCGATGTTGGTTCCAGTTCCGGTCCAGTGCTGGTTCTGGCACTAATCCAATGTTGGTTCCGGTACTGGTCCAAAGCTGGTTCCGAGACTACTCTGATGTTGGTTCCATTACTAATCTGGAGCTGGTTCCCGGCACTAATCCAATGTTGGTTCCAGTTCTGGTCCAGAGCTGGGTCTTGCACTAATCCAGCTTTGGTTCCGGCACTAATCCGATGTTACAGTAGTGGTCCAGAGTTTTTTTTTCTTTCTTCAAAAACTAAATATGAAGAAAGCACCAGTTCAAAGGACAACTGGTGCCACTCTGGCCCCAAAACTCTGCTGGACTGGATCCAAGAATAGTTTCTGTCAAGAATAAAGGGCAGGACTATCACAACATACCAAAACAGCATGACTGCCTCTGTTAAATTAATGATAAGTAATTAACCAAGAATAAATACCAAAATGAAGCAGCAGTGGTTTGTAAAAAGTCTGAATACAAAAACAAATTTGAAATTACAACGAGAGCCCAACCAATCAAACTGAAAACATTTTAACTACTAGATTTATTCAAAAAAGAAGAAGAAACTGCTTCATTAAAGAAATGAAAAGCAGGAACGGAAGAACAAACTTTATTCTTTTAAAATTAACTTTGTCTGATGCATGTTATGAATCAGCATTCACAACAGCTATTTTAACTTAAAATCAACATTTGCAAATTCATTAATAAACATTAATAAACAGTTAAATTATCACCCACTATGATTTATAGTTCCCGCTCGGCTTTAAGAGCGGCTTTAAATCCTGTTTGTACTCGTCTTCATAAATACGATGAGCATTTGGAAATCCCATTCTTCATGCTTTTACAAACACCAGCTGGTGTCCATGACAACCTTGACAAATACAGATAGAACAAGACAATGCCATTATGACGTGGCTCTGTGTACACCAGAAAACAATGTTTGTTTTTTTGTTTTTAAAAAGCCTGTTTTTCCGACTCTCCAGGGGAGCTGCAGCCACTTCCAGTCCTTGTTGGTGACTACTGTGGTATTGATGATGGAGGTCAGCTCATCAGACAAATGAAAGCACAGTAGCTTGATGTTGTTGACACTCTCCACAGCATAACTGTCAATATTCAGCTATCAGGCTACCCAGCTCTCCTAAAGTTGACCATCACTTGCATTGGTTGACCACATTGAGAGCTTGGTTGTGGTCTGCACCACGCTGGAAGCTGCCCCACCTATGTGCAGGTGTGTTGCTGTCATGAGCCACCACTGTAGTGTCATCTGCATATTTCATGATGTGGTTGGTTCTGGTTGAGTCTGACAGCGCATATGTAGGTGAGCTAGAAGAAAAGCAGGGGGCTGAGGCCACAGCTTTGGGGTGCACCAGTGCTCAGCACAAAAGCTGATACGGTGTCACTGCCCAACTGCTCTGTTGAATGTTGTAGAGCCAGTCACACATGCCCATATCCACCTATAACTTTTCCACCACCTGCTGTAGTATAATTGTATTAAAAACTAAAATCACAGAAGGTGACATTTGATTTTGTTGACACTAAACCTGTTTAAACCTGTTTTCTACCTTGCACCTAACAACAAAGACCACAGAAACACACCCAAGTCTCCTCAAGTATTCTTCCAGCTGTGGAAAATTCAATCAAATTTCATAGCAAATTAGTGTAGAGAATCAGTGAATTCCTATAGGTTCACATACTTTTTCTTGCATCAGTAAATTATGGTTTTAATTGACCTACACCATGAGGTCTGCTGCCACATCCTGGGTCACATGACTATATAGAAACACGTATTTTTGGAAACAGCTGTATCTGAGCCACAGTTCTGAAGAATGTCCAGTTAAAACAGCAGCAGAAGCATCTGGGGGTGAATGCATGGTGATGAGCTGCACAATCCCTCAGATCTGTCACCCAGAGTTTTGGGCTGCTTTAGCCCACCCCCCCACTCTCCACGGATGAGGTTCTGCTGCAAACATCAGCCTCTTCTATTCCCCTTTAATCAATTTAAAACATGAAGATGAGCGTGCGCGTCACCCCTCTGTGTGAATAATGAGAGAAAATCCTGCAGCAAGGGATCGATGCAGAGGAAGTGTTGCTCATAACTGCAGATATTAGAGAGAGATGCTCTGCTATTGATCAGCTGCTCCACAGGAGCCAATCAGCTGCAGTGCTCAGTAAGTGAATTAAACTGTGTCTGTGGCCCCCCAGGGCTTAATGAACGAGGAGGGAGCAGCTGGGGCTCTGATCGATTGGGGAGGAGGAGGAGGAGGATGAGGCAGACACCATCCTCTTCTTCTTCCAGCTTCACTCCAGAGCCAAGACGCCGCAGAGAAACATGAGAGGACAGCACTAACGGCAGCAGGCTTTTATTTTGAAACAAATTTTCTCACAAACACCTTCATCTTTTTGATTTACCTTTCACAAAGAAGATGACTCTTCCCTTGGTGATGCTGGGAGTCGCCATGGTGATGGAGGTGGTCCAGGTGGAGCCTGCGCGGGTTGTGAGTGGTGAGTGTTTTGAGATAACAAACTTCTAAATCTGAAATTTTATTGCAACGTCTCAATAATGAACATGTAAAATGATGACAAAACTTAAAACGATCACTGATGAGCTGAGCTTGTCAGTCTGTCCTTCCTTCTGTATGACGTTAGTCCTCATACCCTACAGTTTTATTCATTTTATTTTGAATCTGCTATCTCCATGGTGCAGAAAGCTTTGCTCAATACAAACATGCTGGCTTTTAATTAATCTGGGCATGACATTTAAAGGTAAACAACTTTAAGGTATTAGAATTAAACCTGTCATTTAACTTCTGCATCACAGGCTTGAAAATCTCTTAAAGGATGCTTTGGATCCACTTAAGAGTATTAAATGAAACCCCCACTCAAACACATCAAATCCCACAAAATGAAGCACAGTCATGATTAGTTCCTGTATTTCAGGGATGATCTTCCCTTTTACATCACAGCATCAACGGTTTGTGCTGTAATTAGGACAGCATAGCTATTTTAAAACTATTTTGACTGAGGTCCAGCAGAACCAATATGGACACTAACCCATCATCTGAGGTTCAGCAGAACCAGTATGGACACTAATCCATTTTCTGAGGTCCAGCAGAACCAGTATGGACACTAATCCAGTATCTGAGGTCCAACAGAACCAGTATGAACACTAATCCATGATCTGAGGTCCAGCAGAACCAGTATGGACACTAATCCATTATCTGAGGTCCAGCAGAACCAGTATGGACACTAATCCATTATCCGAGGTCCAGCAGAACCAGTATGGACACTAACCCATTATCTGATGTCCAGCAGAACCAGTATGGACACTAACCCATTATCCGAGGTAAATGGAAGGTTGGAAATCGGTCTATAATCATCTAAAATGTCTATGTCAAGAGAGGGTTTTTTAAAGTAAGGGCTTATTTACTGAAACTTCAAAAAGCCTGTGGCACATATCCCAAGACTAGGGACAAGTTGATCTGTTCCAGTATTGTCTCACCAATGAGAGAAAAAACATTTTTAGGTAGTCAAGTTGAGATGGTATGGATCTATTGAAGACTGAGGTCAACTAAGGGAGGTCTACAGGAACCAAACAGTCTAGAGTCAGGTCTGGGAGGTCTACAGGAACCAAACAGTCTAGAGTCAGGTCAGGGAGGTCTATAGGAACCAAACAGTCCAGAGTCAGGTCAGGGAGGTCTACAGGAACCAAACAGTCCAGAGTCAGGTCAGGGAGGTCTACAGGAACCAAACAGTCTAGAGTCAGGTCAGGGAGGTCTACAGGAACCAAACAGTCCAGAGTCAGGTCAGGGAGGTCTACAGGAACCAAACAGTCTAGAGTCAGGTCGGAGCATAAGGGAGTCGAAGAAGAAGCTGAAGAAATGCCCACAGCCACTGCCGGGAGGGCCTGGCTGATTTCCTCTCTACTTCTTACAATCTTTTTGCTAAAGAAGCTCATAAAGTCTTCACTACTGAGAGCTGCAGGGATGCACGGCTCAACAGAGTTGTGGCTCTTTGTCAGCCTGGCTACAGTGCTGAACAGAAAACGTGGGTTATTTTTATTATCCTCTATTAACACTGAATAATAGGCTGTTCTAGCTTTGCGAAGCGCTTTTTTATACACTATTAGACTATCTTTCCATGCATAATAAATATCTACAGACCTACTAGAGTACCACTTTCTTTCCATTTTACGCACTTTCTGTTTTAACATACGAATATGTGAGTTAAACCAGGGAGTTAAGCTCCTATGGTTAGAGACCCTCTTTCTCAAAGGAGCAACTACATCTAAAGCTGAGTGCAACACATCTGCAGTGCTACCAACAAGGAAATCAACGTCTGCAGAGGTAGAACCGAGGTCACAGCCCTCAACTGCTTCACTATGTTCCTCTGTATGAAGATGAAGAGCAATGGCCTCCCTAAACTTAGTAACAGCTTTATCGGACAGACACCTGCTAAAGTAATTCCTCCTATTATGTGTAACGTTGACAATGTTGAATTCAAACGTTATTAAATAGTGGTCGGATAGGAGGGAGTTTACATGTGACACTAACAGATTATCAAGTTCTACACCGTAGACGAGGACCAGATCGAGAGTATCCATCCATTATCTATTACTGCTTAATCCGTCTCCGGGTCACTGCTAGAGCCTATCCCGATGCATAGTAGGTGAAAGGCAGGGGTCCACCCTGGACAGGTCGCCAGTCCATTTGCAGGGCCACATACAAGACAGACAAACATGCACACTCACATTCACACCTACGGGGAACTTAGAATCATCAATCAACCTAGTATGCATGTTTTATGGACTGTGAGAATGATGGCGAGAACATGCAAACTCCACACAGAAAGACCCATTGGACCGGGAATCGAACCAGGAACCTTCTTGCTGTGAGGCAACAGTGCTTCCCACTAGGCCACTGTGCTGCCAGATCGAGAGTATGATTAAGATAATCGGTACTTAAATGCATACTTCTTAAATACATTTTTAAATTCCACATATTTGATAAAGCAAGGTACAGCATAGTGTTTAACACAAAACCAGGTGAAGACACAGATGCTGGTAACTTCCTTCTGAAAGTTTCCCCCTGCCATCTTCCTCCTGGTAGCTACATAACTTCCGTTTGGTAGCTTTCCTCAGATATCTTCCTTCTAGTAACATCCTCCTGGTAGCGTACACATGATAGGTTCTTCCTGGTCAACTCCTCCTGGTCAACTCCTCCTGGTCAACTCCTCCTGGTCAACTCCTCCTGGTCAACTCCTCCTGGTATCTTCCTCCTGATATGTTTTTCATGGTAGAATCCTCCTGGTAGCCTATTCCTAGTAGCTTTCTTCTACTAGCTTCCTCCCAGTAACTTCTTCCCTGTAGCTTCCTCGTGGTAGTTTCCTACTACTAACGTCCTCCTGGTAGCTTCTTCCAGGTAACTTCCTCCTTGTAGCTTACTCCTGGTAAAGTCCTCCTGCTAGTTCCTTGTAGCAACTTCTTTCTGGTAGCTTCCTCCTGGTAGTTTCCACCTAGTAACATCTTCTGATATGTTCCTCCTGCGGACTTCCTTGTGGTAATTCCTTCCTCGTAAATTCCTCCTTGTAGCTTCTTTCTGTTAACTTTCTCCTAGTAACTTTCCCCTGGTAGCTTCTTAGTTAGAATTAGTGGACATCCAGTCTTTGATGTCCTTAATACACATCTGAAGTTTGTCTAATGGTTCTGTTTCATCTTCATAGACAGATACAGCTGCATATCATCAGCATAACAATGAACATTAATCCCGTGGTTCCGGATAATACTTCCCAAGGGCTGCATGTATAAACTGAACAAGATTGGCCCTAGAACTAAACCCTGCGGGACACCATAGCAGACCCTCGTCTGTACGGAAGAAACCTCATGAACATGAACAAACTGGAATCTATCAGACAGATATGATTTAAACCAATCTAGAGCTGTCCCTTTAATCCCAACAACATACTCTAGTCTCTGCAGTAAAATGCTGTGATCTATAGTATCAAAATCGCATTGACACCAGGGATCAAACCCGATTTTCTTTTTTTTTTCCATATATTTTTTGGCACTAGTGGCTTTTATTTAAAGAAGGTAGACAGGAAATGGGTATAGAGAGAGGGAGGAAGGCACGCAGGAAAAAGCGACAGGGTGGGATTTAGAGCTGCGTTGCCTGCACGAGGGCAACAGCCTTTGTAAATGGCGCCTGCTCAACCCACTAAACTGTCCAGGGCTCACAACCTGATTTTCTAATTGAGACATGACCGATCTACCACCTGAGCCACAGCTGCCCCCAAATTAGATTTAAAATGAGAAACTTCAAAAATGAGTATTATCCTTGCATCACATCATCGCTCCTATTCAATCGCCTCATAGAAGTGAGATTAACACCTTAATTAAAAAAATCTAATGTCTGTCGGTGATTGTTGCACATTGAGACTTCAACGGTGCACTTAAACAGAACCTCAGAAGCTTGGAGTGTTGCCTAGCAGCAGGATGTCGTTGACTTGCAGCACAGATGGACCACTACCTGAATGTGTCACTATGCTGCTGCTCAGGTGTTTCGGCTGGTTTATATGATACAGATTTAAGTCTTCAGGGGCAGACGTGTCTGAGTCACTAAACCTCTTCCTAATCAAAACCACTTGTTCATTAACTATCGTGCATTGTATCAGAGCAGGTGCACCTCATCACTCGTGCTCTGGCCGTGCACTGAGGACAGACGGACAGACAGACTGAGGGAGTTCAGATGTATATGGAGCTCTTTAGAAGCTCTGGCAGAAAAGTGATGATGGTGCAGAAGAGAATCCAGCTAATCACTTAAAGTAGTTCTGAGGCCGTTTATACCAGAGTGTGTCACTGCTGCACCCACACACGCACGCTGCATCAGCAGTGATGTAGCCGTGGGTCCGTTCACAAACACTGTCAGCATCACAGTGATGAGGATCAGCTGACACGTGGGTGGGGCCCTGTGTCTCCCAGGTCAAAGGGTGTGTTTGGACGACGCTGAGCGGCCCTGCTACAAGATCGCCTACTTCCACGACGTGTCGAGCCGTGTCTCATTTATGGAGGCGTGGGAGGCCTGTGAGATGGACGGAGGTTCGCTGCTGAGCATCGAGAACGCCAGTGAGCAGAGTGACATTGAACACCTGCTGCAGGTGAGACTCACACCTGCATGCTCACCTTCTCCTCTCTTTCCTCTCTAAACTCCTCCTCCTGGTCTCCAGGCGCTGCGCTCTGGAGCAGTGGGCGTGGCAGGAAGAGGTGGCGGCATCGCTGATGGAGACTTCTGGATAGGTCTGAAACGAGTGGATGGAGGTGAAAGGACTCGCGCAGAACTGGGTGGCTCCTCTATTTCCTGTCCGCAGCTGTACCAGTGGACTGACGGCAGTGTGTCATCCTTCAGGTGAGGGATCACGACGACTCCAGCTGACCTACCTGGTTCACTGAGAACATCTAATGAACATCAGCTTCTAGGAACTGTCGCTGTTGCCATTCACCCTGAAATTACATGAATCAAAAGTGCGTATAAAAAAAACCTGTAATCGAAGTGTGAAATTTCACAAAAAAATATTTTAAAAGAAGAAACTCCTTTTTTGCTCAAGAGTTATTTTAGTTGGGAAAAGGTGTTTTTTCTCTTGACTTAATAAAAAGATTTTCTCAAAACTGTGATGGAAACACAACGTTGCTGCACCTACAGGTCACATGACATACCAGGGAGAGTTACATGAGGCGGTCTAACGGCTATCTGATGGGAACTGTAACTCCTCAGTCCCTTCAGATGTTTCTGAAGAACCAACTTGTGTCAGTGTGAGTAGAAGTTCCCACAAGTTCTTGCTGTGGGATTTTGTAGCACAGGTGGGGGCCCTGTAAAACACCAGATCCCACCTACGTGAACCCCCTTTATAGCTTTTTAGTAGAAACTAGATTTCTTGGCCAGGATGCTGAGAGCTTAACAGATCATTGGAAAGTTCTGAATTCGCTGCTGCTGGTCATGTTCCTGGAATCACAATGATCTCCCAGAACATGAGGTTCGATTTGTGGCGTAAATGAGGACGAAACATCAGGACGACTACAGAGCGAGACAGCAGACCAAAGCTGAACGACACAACCACGCACCGTTACGTTAACGGTCCACATAGACAACGTAGTTCTTAAAAGAACTTAGTCACAAATGAGGGGCTGCGGCAAGTTGTCTTGTGAAGGATCAGTGGACGTCAGGTGGACGTCACGTGGACGTCCCTCAGAGGTCACCAGCTCCACATACAAAAGGCTCGTCCGCCAACGGATAATTTCAGCTACAGAAACAGAAATGAACCCCCCAAAACGACACAGGTTCTTGACTTCCATCACATTGTTCTTGAGAGTTGAACCAATAGTGTGACTATTGTGATGATGATGCAGGAACTGGTACTGTGATGAGCCATCCTGTGGAGGTGAGGCCTGCGTTGTGATGTACCATCAACCAACTGCACTTCCTGGTCTGGGCGGGGCTTATCTCTACCAATGGAACGACGACCGTTGCAACATGAAGCACAACTTCATCTGCAAGTATGAGCCAGGTAACACCAGCCAATCACATTCAGCATCTGCGGCAGGTGGTGCTGTTTATTTATGCTCCACTCTCCTTCAGAGAGCCACCTGGTGAAGGAACACGGTGACACACCTGGTGGACGGCACACAGGTGAGCACAAAGTCTGCTCTGCTGCTGCTGCTTGTTGTGCAAACATGACCTCAGTGTCTGTGAGTTTGTGTTTGTGTGCCCTCAGCGGTGACTGCAGGTGGAGATGTGGTCACTGCAGGCGATGATGACATCCCACCAAAAATCACTAAGGCTGCAGCTTCAGGTAAGGACACCTGTGATGTGTAACCTGATGGGACATCACTCTGGTCTCATGTGGGCGTGGCCTCTGTGTGTCTTCAGGGATGTTGCTGCTCTATGTCGTCATTCCTACAATCCCACTGCTGCTGCTCATCCTGGTGGCTTCTGGGACGTGTTGTTTCCAGATGCTGAGCCAGAGGTAAGAGCAAAGCAAAGCAACTCCACATCCCAGCATCCTCCTCCAACCAAACAGTCTAGTCAGGTCTGGGAGGTCCACAGGAACAAAACAGTCTAGTCAGGTCTGGGAGGTCCACAGGAACAAAACAGTCTAGAGTCAGGACAGGGAGGTCTACAGGAACCAAGCAGTCTAGAGTCAGGTCTGGGAGGTCTACAGGAACCAAGCAGTCTAGAGTCAGGTCTGGGAGGTCCACAGGAACAAAACAGTCTAGTATGGTCTGGGAGGTCTACAGGAACCAAACAGTTTAGAGTCAGGTCTGGGAGGTCTACAGGAACCAAACAGTCTAGAGTCAGGACAGGCAGGTCTACAGGAACCAAGCAGTCTAGAGTCAGGTCTGGGAGGTCCAGAGGAACAAAACAGTCTAGTCAGGACAGGGAGGTCTACAGGAACCAAGCAGTCTAGAGTCAGGTCAGGGAGGTCCACAGGAACCAAACAGTCTAGAGTCAGGTCAGGGAGGTCTACAGGAACCAAGCAGTCTAGAGTCAGGTCAGGGAGGTCTACAGGAACCAAGCAGTCTAGAGTCAGGTCAGGGAGGTCTACAGGAACCAAACAATCTAGAGTCAGGTCCGGGAGGTCTACAGAAACCAAACAGTCTAGAGTCAGGTCTGGGAGGTCTACAGGAACCAAACAGTCTAGAGTCAGGACCGGGAGGTCTACAGGAACCAAACAGTCTAGAGTCAGGTCTGGGAGGTCTACAGGAACCAAACAGTCTAGAGTCAGGTCATGCAGGTCCACAGGAACCAAACAGTCTAGTCAGGTCTGGAGGGGTCTACATGAACCAAGCAGTCTAGAGTCAGGACAGGGAGGTCTACAGGAACCAAACAGTCTAGAGTCAGGACAGGGAGGTCTACAGGAACCAAACAGTCTAGAGTCAGGTCCGGGAGGTCTACAGGAACCAAGAAGTCTAGAGTCAGGTCAGGGAGGTATACAGGAACCAAGCAGTCTAGAGTCAGGTAAGGGAGGTCTACAGGAACCAAACAATCTAGAGTCAGGTCCGGGAGGTCTACAGAAACCAAACAGTCTAGAGTCAGATCTGGGAGGTCCACAGGAACCAAACAGTCTAGTCAGGTCTGGGAGGTCTACAGGAACCAAACAGTCTAGAGTCAGGACCGGGAGTTCTACAGGAACCAAACAATCTAGAGTCAGGTCCGGGAGGTCTACAGGAACCAAACAGTCTAGAGTCAGGTCCGGGAGGTCTACAGGAACCAAACAGTCTAGAGTCAGGTCATGCAGGTCCACAGGAACCAAACAGTCTAGAGTCAGGTCATGCAGGTCCACAGGAACCAAACAGTCTAGGCAGGTCTGGAGGGGTCTACAGGAACCAAACAGTCCAGAGTCAGGTCTGGGAGGTCTACAGGAACCAAACAGTCTAGAGTCAGGACAGGGAGGTCTACAGGAACCAAACAGTCTAGAGTCAGATCTGGGAGGTCCACAGGAACAAAACAGTCTAGTCAGGTCAGGGAAGTCTACAGGAACCAAACAGTCTAGAGTCAGGACAGGGAGGTCTACAGGAACCAAACAGTCTAGAGTCAGGACAGGGAGGTCTACAGGAACCAGACAGTCTAGAGTCAGGACAGGCAGGTCTACAGGAACCAAGCAGTCTAGAGTCAGGTCCGGGAGGTCTACAGGAACCAAGCAGTCTAGAGTCAGGTCCGGGAGGTCTACAGAAACCAAACAGTCTAGAGTCAGATCTGGGAGGTCCACAGGAACCAAACAGTCTAGAGTCAGATCTGGGAGGTCCACAGGAACCAAACAATCTAGTCAGGTCTGGGAGGTCTACAGGAACCAAACAGTCTAGAGTCAGGTCTGGGAGGTCTACAGGAACCAAACAGTCTACAGTCAGGTCAAGGAGGTCTACAGGAACCAAACAGTCTAGAGTCAGGTCAGGGAGGTCTACGGGAACCAAAGAATCTAGAGTCAGGTCAGGGAGGTCTACGGGAACCAAACAGTCTAGAGTCAGGTCAGAGCCTAAGGGAGTCACCGAAGCTAAAGAAATCCTAAATCCTTGCTGAAGAAGCTCATAAAGTCTTCACTACTGAGAGCTCCAGGGATCCACGGCTCAACAGAGTTGTGGCTCTTTGTCAGCCTGGCTACAGTGCTGAACAGAAAACGTGGGTTATTTTTATTATCCTCTATTAACACTGAATAATAGGCTGTTCTAGCTTTGTGAAGTGCTTTTTTATACACTATTAGACTATCTTTCCTTGAACGATAAATATCTACAGACCTACTAGAGTACCACTTTCTTTCCATTTTACGCACTTTCTGTTTTAACATACGAATATGTGAGTTTAACCAGGGAGTTAAGCTCCTATGGTTAGAGACCCTCTTTCTCAAAGGAGCAACTACATCTAAAGCTGAGTGCAACACATCTGCAGTTCTACCGACAAGGAAATCATTATCTGCAGAGGTAGAACCGAGGTCACAGCCCTCAACTGCTTCACTATGTTCCACTGTAAGAAGATGAAGAGCAACGGCCTCCCTAAATTTAGTAATAGCTTTATCGGATAGACATCTGCTAAAGTAATTCCTCCTATTATGTGTAACGTTGACAATGTTGAATTCAAACATTATTAAATAGTGGTCGGATAGGAGGGAGTTTACATGTGACACTAACAGATTATCAAGTTCTACACCGTAGACGAGGACCAGATCAAGAGTATGATTAAGACAATGCGTCGGTTCGTTAACTTTTTGTAAAATCCCCATCGATTCTAGAAGAGAATCAAAAGCCAACTTAAGACTGTCGTTGTCAACATCCATATGAATGTTAAAGTCGCCCACTATGATGACTTTATCTGTACTGATCAATAAACCAGATCAGAAATCTGAGAACTCAGACAGAAACTCCAGATAAGCTCCAGCAGGAGGCCGGTAAACTACCACCAACAAGACTGGCTTCTCTGATTTCCAGCTCGGCAGTTTTAAACTGAGCGTGAGGCTTTCAAACGTATTATAATCACATTTAGGTTTGGATTTTATTGTGAGACTGGAGTCGTAGATCGCCGCTACTCCTCCACCTCGACCTGTGATTCGAGGAATATGATCATTAAAGTAACCGGACGGCGTCGATTCGTTTAAACTAACAAACTCTTCCTCTTGGAGCCACGTTTCTGTTAGGCAGAAAATGTCACTCCGGGTCTCAGTAATTAGATCGTTTACTAATAGAGACTTGGAGCATAAAAATCGTATATTTAGTAATCCACATCTAATTGTTTGGTCTTTAGTTCGCACTAAATGCGTATTTGTTTTTATTTTTACGAGGTTATTTTGATTAACGCCTTGATCACGCTGCCACCAGATTCATTCTTTGTATGAACGGAATTTCTGTGCTGAGGGGACTTTCGTTTTGCCCGGCTGACACGTCTACTCTTTAGGTACATTTTGATCAGTTGAAGATGTTTGCATTTCCTTTCCTGACCCGATTCCAGACCTAATTTCAGTGTTCTGGTTCTTCATGTCCTGTCGTGTTCTGAAACAAGTGCTTCTGAAGACAGGTACCCATGTGTGCGTGCTGTAGCTATGTGTGTGTGTACCCGTGTGTGTGTGTGTGTGTGTGATCTGTACCCGTGTGTGTGTACTGGACCCGTGTGTGTGTGTGTACCCGTGTGTGTGATCTGTACCTGTGTGTGTGTGCTGTAGCTGTGTGTGTACCCGTGTGTGTGTACCTGTATGTGTGTGTACCCGTATGTGTGTGTACCCGTGTGTGTGTGTACCCGTGTGTGTGTGTACCCGTGTGTGTGCTGACCCGGTGTGTGTACCCGTGTGTACGCTGTAGATATGTGTGTGTTGTACCCGTGTGTGTGTGTACCCATGTGTGTGTGTACCCGTGTGTGTGCTGACCCGGTGTGTATACCCGTGCGTGCGTGCTGTAGATGTGTGTGTGTGCTGTACCTGTGTGTGTACCCGCGTGTGTGTGTGCTGTACCTGTGTGTGTGTGCTGTACCCGTGTGTGTGTGTGTACCTGTGTGTGCTGTACCTGTGTGTGTGTGCTGTACCCGTGTGTGCTGTACCCGTGTGTGTGTGTGTGTGTGTACCTGTGCGTGTGCTGTACCTGTGTGTGCTGTACCCGTGTGTGTGTGTGTACCTGTGTGTGTACCCGCGTGTGTGTGTGCTGTACCTGTGTGTGCTGTACCTGTGTGTGTGTGTGTACCTGTGTGTGCTGTACCCGTGTGTGTGTGTGTGTGTACCTGTGCGTGTGCTGTACCTGTCTGTGCTGTACCCATGTGTGTGTGTGTGTGTGTGTACCTGTGTGTGTCGTCTCCTGCATCTGTCTGTTCAGTAAAACCAGTTTGAAGCTGGAAGTGCATCACAAAGCACACAAGCAAAAGCGGTCAGCTGTTTTTAGGCGGTTCGGACGTCTGCTTTGATTCTCATTAGCTCGGCTCAGAAATATACTTTTACACAAGTCAGGCCATTTAAACATGACTGATGATGTCAACACCTTTCTCCCCACAGAAACCCCCGCACGAAGACCGCCACCCTCCACTCAAACCTGTGGATCTCCACATCGCCCAAACCTGACACCATGGAGGTGTGACATCACGGCCGAGCCTTGACGCCGTCAGACCTCTAAGCCTATTTCCTTTTGCTGATACTTTAACTTCCTGTTTGCGACTGTGGCCCCTCCCTTATCTCCTTTCCTCCTACTGCTCCTTTATTTTTGTCACCTCTTTCATCCAGTGTGTATTGCCTCTCTTTTTCCTGGTTTCCCTCGCTCTGCTGTTGATTAAACAGATGTGTAACTAAGAGACTGATGAGCTTGATGAAGGGGACATCAGCAGCTAAGAGGAAATGAGGCATCTCCCAAGGGGGGCGGAGTCGCTGCAGGGGGGCGGAGTCGCTGCAGGGGTGACAGCTGCTCTGTCAGGACGAGCAGCACCACAAGGTTACTCTTCATAGAGCATGAAGAGTAAAGTAGTTTTATCTGCTGATCCAATTCTTCGTCGGCTCCTTTATGTAGTTTCAGTCAGCAGGAAACAGGCTCAACCAGCAAACGTTGACCTGCTGCTCTGATCATGGTCAGCGGAGCTGCAAACATGGTTTTCGGACTCACTCAATCCTTGTTTTCATCCTGCTCCTGTTGGACAGCAGAAGTGATTTCACAGGAAACCCTGCAGCGGTCCAGTTTCACCTTCCTGCTCATCTATGATCCTCAGCTGTAAACTCAGCTTCTTAGAGCTCCACCTGCTGGACAAGATACTCATCAGCTGGAGGTCACAGCAGTAGATATCCTGCTGATGGCACTGTGGCGAGCAGCATATTTGTTAAAGGCAGCTTGTTCCACCACAGAAGAACAAAGGCGTATAAATAGATCTGATGGGAAAACACAACTCAGAGCTTCTAGATTTGATTTGTGAAGGCAGAAGATCCCACCACAGTCTTGCGAATGGAGCTGGAAGATCTTTCATTTGCTTTAGCAGCTTCAACAGGACCAGGTCTCCGCGTGGAGACGATTCTGAGGAGCTGTGAAGCTCAGCTGCATGGTTCAGGTCTCTTCTGGTCATCGTCCGATCTTAAGACAAAACAAGTTTGTTAAAAACAAAAAAAAAATGAACGTAAAAAATACTGTAATTTGGGATTAAAAAAGAAAATTCTGAATCACTGCAGTCACCGTCCGCATCAGAACTGATGAACGGACGTGTGGTTCAGCTCAGTGATGGTAGAGAAGCCAGACAGATGTTGAAAACTGACCAAGTCAATCATCAAACATGTTTCATGTGTTATCCCAGCTGTGAACCCGCTGGAGTAAAGTCAGCACGTTTCACTTCTGAGCTGCTGGAAGAGCATGACGTAAACCCCTGCTGCTGTGTGAACATCAGCCGACCTTCAGCTCCACGTTCCCACTCACATTCAACCAGAACATCAGCTTGATTTTGTTCACGTAGAAATGAAAACCAGGACATTTCCGAAAGCCTCACAGCTGCTGCCGCGGACCTTTGCATGTTCTCTGATCTGACTCAAGCTCATTGTGTGAGTGCAATAAAACCATCGAGAAGTCACGTCTTTCAAAATTAAGTCGGTTTAATCAGCTTAAACGTTTAGAAGTCACATTTTCACATGACCACGTTTCTCACAGCCTGTCAGTGACGACAGCTGGTTGACCTCCTGCATCTGAGAGGAACCACAAAGCAACATCAAGAGCATCCAGTTCAGTCAGAAGAAGCCGTGTGTGATCACAGTCAGCACTTCATGAAATAATTAGATCTTAATGAGTTCCCATCATGTCCCGGGACTTCTCCAGGCGGCTCCTGCAGCTCGCCGACACTTCCTGCTCCTGCGTTGATGTCTCCCTGCATTAATCGTTAAGTCAGCTGACTGACTGCTCTGGCGTTACAGAGCGTCTGGCCCCGTTGCCGAGGGGACGCCTCCCACTAGTTCAGCTGATGGGCATCCACGTGTTCGAACACGCTGCGTCAGCCTCCGTCCATCTCTCTGCTCCAGAGTGCATTTCCGTAGCAACCCAGGTTGATTCTGCGACGTGACTGAAAGCTCAATTTATCATTTAGAAGCATCTCAAAAGTTTAAATTGATAGTTCTGATCAGCTGACGGTTTGACCCTCTCTCAGATCAATCGTGTTTTTCTGGCGTCCTCCAAGGACGCCCTGAGTGCGCTCGCTGTACATTTCTTGTCAGGTGGTCTCCAGCTGTTCAACAACCTGCAAGTCATCTGGCGCGACATCGAAACACTCTTCTGCCGCATCCATGGCAACTACCGTCTCCTCCCGCTTGTAGTTCAGAGCATCCGCCATGTTGTCATCATCGTCAAACAGGATGGGTACGTCCTCCTCGTCCACTGGCTTGCCAACACCATGCATACGCTTCTTGTGCTGCTGCAGGTTGCCATGGCGATTGAAGCGGGCGGGGCAGAGGTCACAGGCAAACGGGCGCTCACCAGTGTGAATGATGACGTGTCTGGCGAGCTGCGAGCGGCACTTCTTGTCTTTGCCACAGATGTGGCAGATGAAGCTCTCAGGCAGGCGCGCCCCGTTGGCGTGCACCACCTCACGGTGCCTCTTCAGGTGGCTGAGGCGGCGGAAGCTGCGGCTGCAGAAGTCGCAGGCGAATGGGCGCAGCTCACTGTGGATCAGGGAGTGGCTCGCCAGCAGTGACCTGAACTTGAAGACTTTGCTGCAGATGGAACAGGGGAAGGTGCTGGCGACGGCAGAGCCTCTCCTGCGGCCGGCGGCGTGTGGCGCGTCGCCGACCTTCATCTTCAGGTGCACGCGGGCGTGGTGCTGTTTAAGGCAGGCGGCGCGCTGGAAGCTGCGCAGGCAGATGTTGCAGCGGTAAGGTTTGTCGCCCGTGTGGATGTGAGCATGGGCGGCGAGGAGCGCCTCTGACTTCAGGCCCTTTCCGCAGACACCGCAGACAAATGGTGCATCAGGCGGCAGGTTCTCCTCACCATGCCTGTGGTTGGCGTGCACCAGGATCTTGTGGCGTTTGAGCTGGTACTGGCGCCCGAACTTCCGGCCGCAGATGTCACACAGGTGCGGCCGCTCACCAGTGTGTGTCTGGAAGTGGATGGCGAGCTGGGACTTGCATTTAAACTCCTTGCCGCAGAAGTCGCAGAGCAGCGAGCTGGGCCGCTGAAGCTCGGCAGCACCGCCGCCATCCACGTGCACTACCTTCTTATGGTGCTCCAGGTCGTTGGTTCTCATGTAGGCTTTGGGGCAGAGGTCGCAGCGGTGCGGCTTGATGCCAGAGTGGATGACCTCGTGGGTCTTCAGCCGGGACCTGCAGCTGAACGTCTTCCCGCAGACGGCGCACAGCCACGCCTGCACCTCGCGCTGCTTCTCCAGCTTGGCCACACCGTTGGGGTGCAGCCGGTTCAGGTGGTGCTGCAGGTTGTCGCGGCGGTTGAAGCGCAGGTTGCACAGGTGGCAGGCGAACGGCTTCTTCCCCGTGTGGATAAAAGAGTGCCGTGCCAGGCTCGATTTGTTCTTCATTACCTTTCCACAAACGTCACATACACTGTTGTCGGGTTCCAGCTTCACATCACGCAGCGGTGCATGCTGGGAGTCTGAGTCCAGCTGCGCATCTCCAAGAGCAGAAGGAAGCAGCTGGGGCTGTACATCTGAGGTGGACAGTAGACAACATCACATTAAAACTGCAAACATTAAACACAAGGACACATGAACATGAATATATTAGGGCACTACGGCGCAGACGGCTGCTCGATGCAGAGATTATGTGCAGAATTCACAGACGGGGCCTTACGGCGATACGAGGGAGAACCCGCAGAGACAAACTGTTCCACGCTGCAGCAGGTCCTTTATCGTTAATTCAGTGTTCAGCTTTTCTTTTGCAAGAGAGTGTCATATAAACGCGAGTAAAGATGTGTGTCGCAGACGTTTCCGTCTCACTCTCTCACTGATCGTATTATGGGACTGGAGCTCCAAACAGCTGGTTTCAGGGCTGTCGACCACAGGAAACAGTCATGACAGGCGATTTCTGACTGAGCAGCATCTTCATGTCACTTTTGTTGGACTTTTCTCAAAACAACGTGAAAAGTGGAGGACGTTTGTCTGTTCAGAATAACGCGCTGGCGTCGCTTCAGAAGAGCAAATCTAAACAGTGCTGCTGGATTAACAGACCTGGCTCTGTCCTGGCTCACCTCCTTTAGACGGAGTCCAGGTGGGATCACCTGTGTCCTCCTCCACTGTCACCTCCTCTACTTCTTCTTCTTCTTCTTCTTCTTCCTCCTCCTCCTCCTCCTCCTCCTCCTGCTGCTGCTGCTGCTGCTGCTGCTGCTGGTGCTGGTGCTGGTCAGGTGACTTTTGGCGGCGACGGCATTGTAGCAGATTTTGTCTGGTGGTAGTGAAGCTCTGAGGTGGTGGTCTTTTCCGGCCCCTGGTCCTGGACTCAGCAGGTGCATCAGAAAATTTGATGGCTGGTCGGATGATTCTGGTCCTGGTCCGATTGGTGGTGCGGTTGGTGGAGCAGTGCTGCAGCAGAGCACCTCCGTCCTCGCCGTCAGGTCGGCAGCGCAGCAGCATGGTTGACGAGCCTGCAGACAGATGCACATGTCAGACACAGTTCTCCACGGGTTCCTGCCTATCTGATCCAACTTTACTCCACCTGCTCCTCAGTTCTGACCACCACCTGCATGTGTGACCTGCAGACACAAATTAGGGCTGAAGAATCACAGCTGCTTTCAAATATGGACCTGAACTATGACAGGGCCTGGCAGTCGGACCTCCTGCTTCTGTTGGAACTAAACATCTGTGAAGATAACTGTTACGTCGGTCCCTGTCGTCATGACAATACGTCGTGTAGCTCATCCTCCTCATCTTCAGCCACCCTGGAGCGTTCCGGCTCGTTCCATCCCAAACACAAATACTCAGCTCAATAAAAACATCTAAAGAGGTCATCAAACAGAATCTGTTGTGTGTGTGTGAGAATTAAAAGACTGAGCTTCACGTCCCCGACGTTCTCAGCACTGCCTGACAGACAGAGGCAGGTCTCTGCTGCTCCCCGCTGGCTCAAACATGCCATTACACGCACACTGACCACCTTCACAGCTGGACAGATGTGCACGTCCACTTGTGTAAACACAGTAATCTGATGGAATGGAATGACTGCGCACCTGCAGTGGGGGACCAGAGACCGCGCACCTGCAGTGAGGGGGGGGGGGACCAGAGACCGCGCACCTGCAGTGGGGGGGAGGAACCAGAGACCGCGCACCTGCAGTGAGGGGGAGGGACCAGAGACCGCGCACCTGCAGTGAGGGGGAGGAACCAGAGACCGCGCACCTGCAGTGAGGGGGAGGGGAACCAGAGGCCGCGCACCTGCAGTGAGGGGGGGGGGGACCAGAGACCGCGCACCTGCAGTGAGGGGGAGGAACCAGAGACCGCGCACCTGCAGTGAGGGGGAGGGACCAGAGACCGCGCACCTGCAGTGAGGGGGAGGAACCAGAGACCGCGCACCTGCAGTGAGGGGGAGGGGAACCAGAGGCCGCGCACCTGCAGTGAGGGGGAGGGACCAGAGGCCGCGCACCTGCAGTGAGGGGGAGGGGAACCAGAGTCCGTGCACCTGCAGTGAGGGGGAGGGGAACCAGAGACCGCGCACCTGCAGTGGGGGGGAGGAACCAGAGACCGCGCACCTGCAGTGGGGGGGAGGAACCAGAGACCGCGCACCTGCAGTGGGGGGGAGGAACCAGAGACCGCGCACCTGCAGTGGGGAGGAGGAACTAATAATCTGACAAAGTAAAAAGCATTGAATTTAATATTTACTCAGTAAAACGTGCGTAATACAAAAGTGATATTAACCTTAAACACCCTATTTTTAACTAAAAGAATAACTTCAGTAAACTTTAAAAAGCTAAATGACAAAATAAAAGTCTGAACAGCAAAAGTTGAAAGTGTCAGAGTCCACTTGAACCCGGGCAAAGATGAACATTGGATGGACACGAGGCAGCACATAAACTCTACGTTCAAGATGAAATAAAGGTTAAGAGCAGATCACCACATCTGTGGTCGGAATGACCTTTGACAGTGAACCTCTGGTCCACGCGACGTGCTCCCTGCTTCAGCGTCACAGATCTACAGACGCTCCAGTCTTAAATACCATTACTCTATTGTCATACTCAGCTACACAGGTTTAACTGGATTATTTAGCACATATCATACTATTGCTTTTATTGTTATTGTAAAAATTGTAGAAGAAATCGTCCGTCATTTGCTACTATGTGTAATTTATCAATATTATGCTACTGTAGTGATCCAGATGATGCACGTCACCATCTGCAACGTTTAGGTACAGCCCTGTACATTACATTTGTTATAATTCATATCCAGAACTTTGACTGTTACATATAAACTTCACTTCTCTTTTGAACCGAAAGACTAACTTAATGTTGCCATCTTGTATTTCTGACATGTAGTGACAAAGCTGAATCTGATCTAACGTGAGGCTTTAAAACCTGATCTGATAACTCATCTGGGATCAATAAGTGCAATCAATAAATGGGATCAATGAATGTGAACGTGTCTTGCAGCTTCTCTTCAATGCTGATCAACTCTCTCTGAAGCAGTGAGGTTGGAACAATTATGTATCCATTTATTTATGTGGTACAGTTATCCAGCCTGGGGGGGACAAGCCACTGTCCATGTGCCGGTCCCAAGCCCGGATAAATGCAGAGGGTCGTGCCAGGAAGGGCATCCGACCAACAACCTACGCCACATAAACACATAAACAAATCTGATTTTCATACCAGATCTGCGAGGCCCGGGTTAACTGTTGCTGTTAGAAGTTGGGTTACTGTGGGTCGGAGGAGGAAGGTGGATATACTGTGTCCAGGAGACCAGGTGGAAAGGTGGCAAGGCAAGGAACCTAGGAGCAGGATTTAAGCTGTTCTATCATGGGGCTGATGGGAGGAGGATTGGAGGAGGAGTTATCTTGAAGGAAGAGTTTGTTAGGAATGTTCTGGAGGTGCAAAGAGGGTCAGAGTGACGAGTCTAAAGTTGGAAATTGAAGGTGAAGGCAGAGGGACAGATGGTGGTAGACTGCAAAAGAATTGAGATGGGTCAGCCAGACAGCAAAGGATGGAGGTGTGGAGGACGACCCTGGTGATGAAGAAGATGAAGAGGATAAAGTGGTGGAAGCTGAAAAGTGTTAAGAGGGAGTAGGTGAGACAGGCTCTGGATGGTCAGGAGGTTCTTCCAGATAATGAACAACAGCTAATGTGATCAGGATCTGTAAGAACAAGGGAGACGTGCAGAGTTGTGGCAACTACAGGGGGATAAAGCTGATGAACCGAACAATGAAGCTGTGGGAAAGATTCGTAGAATCTCAAGTAAGAGGACTACCGATGCAGTATTTGCTTTGAGGATGTTGATGGAGAAGTACAGAGAAATCCAGAGGGAGCTTCATCTTGTCTTTGTAGATCTAGAAAAGCTTATGACCGGGTACCAAGAAGAACTGTGGTTCTGTATGAGGACATGTACGGGAACTGCAAGACGGTGGTGAGAGGAACCCAAGAGGAACGATGAGGTTACAGTGAGCAGAGATAAAAAAGGTGGAGGATTTGAAGTACTGAGGGTCAACAGTCCAGGACAACGGAGAGTGAAAAAAAAGATGTGAAGAAATGTGTGGAAACAGTTGGAGAAAAGTGTCAGGGGTGATGTGTGACAAAGTTCCAGCAAGAATAAAAAGGAAAGGTCTAGAAGGTGGTGAGACCAGCGATGTTGGATGGTCTGGAGACAGTGGCACTGAGGAAGAGACAGGAGGCAGAGCTGGAGGCAGCAGAAATGAAGATGTTGATGTTTGGGAGTGACGAGGATGGACAGCATCAGGAATGAGAACATCAGAGGGACGGCACATGTTAGATGTTTTAAAGATGAAGTCAGAGAGGCCAGACTGAGATGGTTTGGACATGTACAGAGGAGAGATAGTGAGTTTACTGGGAAAAAAATACTAAGGTGGGAACTGCCGGGCAGGAGGACTAGAGGAGGACCAAAGAGGAGATAAGGATGTAGTGAAGGAGAACTTCAGGTTGGTTGGTGTGGGAGAAGAAGACGCTGAGGAAAGGAGTGGTGAGGATAACCTGCAGTGGTGACTCCTAAAGGGAGCAGCCGAAAGCAAAAGAAGAACTTATTTGGTAAGGTGAACGTAAGACAATAAATCTATTTTCAAAAGGGGGCATGACCTTTTGATCGGCAGCTGCTTCAGCCAGCAGCAGCCCTCATCACTTGCTCTTCAGCCATCTTCAGTTATAAAGTTTGGTGAAGCAATTCACATGAGCAAAGCGACCATCTCCGATTTCACCAGAAACAGCTACAACCAGAAGCTCAGTGGGAAAACCACCAGCGAGGACCAGCTGACGGAGCTGGTAGCCGCGGTCACAACAACGGATGAGGCTCATTTACAACACGGCGGCGCCCAGGATGATGACAAAACGGGCTTCCAAACCGCTCCTCAGACACCTGCTGGTGCTGCTGCAGGCCGTCAGTCTGGTGATATGAAGGTCACGGCATCAGCTGGTCGTCTGGACCGGTACGGTCAGACCGCCTCCGGTCCAGACGGCCAGCTGATCACTACAACTACCCGCTGTGACGCCAGCGCTGACATCTCTTCGGTACCAGAATCCAGTTGGACGTTCCTCCCAAGGCAGGATTTAACGGCGGCAGCGATCTGAAGCTGTACTCGTGTCAGTCTCCCGCGCGATCACCTCATCAGCGGCACGAGTCCCTGATGTGGCGTTCCGACGCGCGCGCGCACCCACCTGCGTGTCTCCAGCTGAGCTGCTGCGTCAGCAGGTCCACCTGGACGCCGGCGTCCCTGGTCTCTGTCAGGTCGCTCTGACAGCCCACCTCCTTCCTCTCGGGATCGGGCGTCTCCCACTGGCAGCCCACGTCGCTGCGGGTCGGGGTCGCCCCCGAGCCCCCTCCCGGGCCCAGCAGCAGGACGCAGAGCTGCTCTCCTCCTGCAGGAGGCTCCATCCCCGCAGCACCTGCGAAGTCACGTGACGGTGAGCTCGAGTTTGAATACGCTGGAGCCAGGCCAGCGGTACACCTGGTCCCCGGCGACCCGGGTGACCGTGTAACACCGGTGTGCCCCGGTGACGCCCGGGGGACCCCGGTGACCAGGTCCGTCGTTCAACCACAGGAAGCCACTCACCTGCTGGCCGCCTCCGGCTCCTTTCGTTAGCCTCCTCAGATGCTGTCCGACAACGACGGACTGTTACCGGAAACCGCGCTGACGTTTCCCGCGGTCTAATAGTCCGTCCCGAACGTTTGATTCAGTTGAGACAAAGACGGACGCCAAACTTGAGGTTTTATTTGACTTTGAAGAAAAAAACAACATGCGAACACAGGCCAGGCCTCAGCTCTTCTTCTTCTTCCTCATGGTCCGCTTCTTCTTCTGCGGCTTCTGTGGTGGAGGCGGAGGTCTAGCGCCCCCTGCGGACGCAGCTGCTGTTTCAAGAACATGAACAGAACATGCAAAGAAATAATTAAAACATCAAACAGCCATCATTACGTGGATGCTGAATAGTATTTATATAATTTTACTAATAACAGTTATTGGTAATAACGTTTATTTATTCAAGAAAGGACAAAGTCTTCAGAACAAAAGTTAATTTAAAAAATATTTAAAAGTTGCTGCACTGATCTGAAGAACAATCAGTGCTGTGCCAGTCAGCCAGGACATAAGCCTGTCTAGAGTCATACAAAAATGTCGAGAGAACTTTTTAATAGTGACATTAAGCTCAAATTGGTGTATATCATACTGTTATGAAATACCTGCAAGTATATTTTTCCAAATGTAATAGCTTCTCGTGACCTGTCAGACTGCCTTATATAAGTGAGTGTATATATATATATATATATATATATATATATATATATATATAAGTGATAACTTCATTACAATTGGTAAACCCCAGTTTAACCGTGTTTAACATCTTAAGACGTCGTCGTCTCCAGCACATCAAACATTCAAATTTGCTTCTTTCCTTCTCTTTGCTTTACTCATTTCTGTTCTTTTTGAACATTACAAATGTAAATAAAATTTACTAATATAATATGTTTGACAAGTGTAACAAAAAGAAATAAAATATTTAATTTCAGTGGCTTACTGGTCAGCACTGTTGTCTCAAGGCAAGAAGGTTCCTGGTTCGATTCCCGGCCCGGTGGGTCTTTCTGTGTGGAGTTTACATGTTCTCCCCGTGCCTGCGTGGGTTCCCTCCGGGTACTCCGGCTTCCTCCCACAGTCCAAAAACATGCAGGGTAGGTTGATTGATCATTCTAAATTACCCGTAGGTGTGAATGTGAGTGTGCATGATTGTCTGTCTTGTATGTGGCCCTGCGACAAACTGGCAACCTGTCCAGGTGGACCCCTGCCTGCAATGCGTCGGGATAGGCTCCGACAGACCCCCGTGACCCTGAGAAAGAGTAAGCAGGTATAGATAATGGATGGATATTTCAAATTAGAGTAATATATCAAGGAGGAAAAAAAATTCGTCATATTGAAAAATCTGTTTCACTTTAATTTTATCAAATATTTCACAACAAACCATCACCTGAACAAACCAATAACTGAACCGACATGTACCTGAACCAACATGTTATTGATCAAACCTATAACTGAACCAATCTTTAACTGAACCAACCTGTAACAGAACCAACTAATAACTGAACCAACATGTACCTGAACCAACCTGTAACTGAACCAACCTGTACATGAACCAAACATTACCTGAACCAACCTGTAACTGAACCAACCTCTACATGAACCAACCTGTAACTGAACCAACCTCTACCAGAACCAACCTCTACATGAACCAACCTGTAACTTAACCAACCTTTACCTGAACCAACCTCTCACTGAACCAACCTATAACTGATAAAACCTGTACCTGAACCAACCTCTACCAGAACCAACCTCTACATGAACCAACCTGTAACTTAACCAACCTTTACCTGAACCAACCTCTCACTGAACCAACCTATAACTGATAAAACCTGTACCTGAGCCAACATTGACCTGAACAAACCTGTATTTGAACCAACCTGTAACTTAACACACCTATAACAAAATAAAATTGCAACTGAACCAACCTCTACCTGAACCAACCTTTACCTGAACCAACCTGTAACTGAAAAAACCCTTAACTGAACCAACCTGTACCTGAACAAACCTGTACCAGAAATAACCTCTACCTGAACCAACCTTTGACTGAACCAACCTATCACTAAACCAACCTGTAACTGAACCAACCTCTACCAGAACCAACCTCTACATGAACCAACCTGTAACTGAACCAACCTGTACATGAACCAAACATTACCTGAACCAACCTGTAACTGAACCAACCTCTACCAGAACCAACCTCTACATGAACCAACCTGTAACTTAACCAACCTTTACCTGAACCAACCTCTCACTGAACCAACCTATAACTGATAAAACCTGTACCTGAGCCAACATTGACCTGAACAAACCTGTATTTGAACCAACCTGTAACTGAACACACCTATAACTAAATAAACTTGCAACTGAACCAACCTCTACCTGAACCAACCTGTAATTGATCAAACATATAACTGAACCAACCTTTACCTGAACCAACCTGTAACTGAAAAAAACCCTTAACTGAACCAACCTGTACCTGAACAAACCTGTACCAGAAATAACCTCTACCTGAACCAACCTTTAACTGAACCAACCTATCACTAAACCAACCTCTACCTGAACCAACCACTACCTGAAATAACCACTATCTAAACCAACCTATAATGAACCAACATTTACCTAAACCAATCTGTAACTGAAGCAACCTCTAACTAAAACCAACCTGTAACTGAACCAACCTGTAACTGAACCAACCTGTAACTGAACCAACCTGTAACTACATAAACTTGCAACTGAACCAACCTGTACCTGAACCTACCTGAAATTGATCAAACCTATAACTGAACAAACCTGAAATTGATCAAACCTATAACTGAACCAATCTTTACCTGAACCAACCTGTAACTGAACCAACATGTACCTGAACCAACCTGTAACTGAACCAACTTATAACTGAACCAACCTCTACCTGAAATAACCACTATCTAAACCAACCAATAACTGACCCAACACTTACCTGAAGCAACCTCTAACTGAAGCAACCTCTAACTAAAGCAACCAATAACTGATATAACCTGTAACTGAACCAACCTCTCACTGAACCAACCTATAACTGATAAAACCTGTACCTGAACCAACCTGTGCCTGAACCAACATTGACCTGAACAAACCTGTATTTGAACCAACCTGTAACTGAACATACCTATAACTGAATAAACTTGCAACTGAACCATCCTCTACCTGAACCAACCCTTACCTGACCCAACCTGTAATTGATCAAACATATAACTGAACCAACCTTTACCTGAACCAACCTGTAACTGAAGACACCTATAACTGAAAAAACCCTTAACTGAGCCAACCTGTACCTGAACAAACCTGTACCTGAAATAACCTCTACCTGAACCAACCTATAACTGAACCAACCTATCACTAAACCAACGTCTACCTGAACCAACCACTACCTGAACCAACCTATAACTGAATCAACATTTACCTAAACCAATCTGTAACTGAAGCAACCTCTAACTAAAACCAACCTATAACTGAAACAACCTGTAACTGAACCAACCTGTAACTACATAAACTTGCAACTGAACCAATCTTTACCTGAACCAACTTATAACTGAACCACCGATAACTGAAATAACCTCTACCTGAACCAACCTGAAATTGATCAAACCTATAACTGAACCAACCTTTACTTGAACCAACCTGTAACAGAACCAACCTATAACTGAACCATCCTGTGACTAAACCAACATCTACCTGAACCAACCTCCACCTGAACCAACCTGTAACTGAACCAACCCCCAACCAAACCAACCTTTGACTGAACCAACCTATAACTGAACCATCCTGTGACTGAACCAACATCTACCTGAACCAACTTCTACCTGAACCAACCTAAAACTGAACCAACCTCTACCTAAACCAACCTGTAACTGAACCAACCTCTACCTGAACCAACCTGTATCTGAACCAACCTGTAATTGTTCAAACCTATAACTGAACTTACCTGTAACAGAACCAACCTATAACTGAACCAAACAATAACTGAACCAACATTTACCTGAACCAACCACTACCTAAACCAACCTATAACTAAACCAACATTTACTAGAACCAACCTATAACTGAACCAATCTGTAACTAAATAAACTTGCAACTGAACGAACCTCTACCTGAACCAACCTATAACTGAACCAACCTCTACCTGAACCAACCTAAAACTGAACCAACCTCTACCTAAACCAACCTGTAACTGAACCAACCTCTACCTGAACCAACCTGTATCTGAACCAACCTGTAATTGTTCAAACCTATACCTGAACTTACCTGTAACCGAACCAACCTATAACTGAACCAAAAAATAACTGAACCAACATTTACCTGAACCAACCACTACCTAAAGCAACCTATAACTAAACCAACATTTACTAGAACAAACCTATAACTGAACCAATCTGTAACTAAATAAACTTGCAACTGAACGAACCTCTACCTGAACCAACCTATAACTGAACCAACCTCTACCTGAACTTACCTGTATCTGAACCAACCTGTAATTGATCAAACCTATAACTGAACTTACCTGTAACTGAACCAACCTAAAACTGAACCAACCTTTGACTGAACCAAGCAATAACTGAACCAACCTGTAACTGAACCAACCTCTACGTGATCCAACCTGAAACCTAACCAACCTTTACCTGAACCAACCTCTCACTGAACCAACCTATAAGTGATCCAACCTATATCTGAACCAACCTATAAGTGATCCAACCTATATCTCAACCAACATTGAACTGAACCAAACTGAATTTGAACCAACCTGTAACTGAAAACACCTATAACTGAACCAACATGTAACTGAAGAAATCTATAACTGAATAAACCCTTAGGTGAACCAACCTGTACCTGAACCAACCTGTACCTGAACCAACCTGTGACGGACCCAACCTATAACTGAACCATCCTATGACTAAACCAACTTCTACCTGAACCAACTTTTACCTGAACAAACCTGTATTTGAACCAACCTGTAACTGAACACACCTATAACTAAATAAACTTGCAACTGAACCAACCTCTACCTGAACCAACCTGTAATTGATCAAACATATAACTGAACCAACCTTTACCTGAACCAACCTGTAACTGAAAAAAACCCTTAACTGAACCAACCTGTACCTGAACAAACCTGTACCAGAAATAACCTCTACCTGAACCAACCTTTAACTGAACCAACCTATCACTAAACCAACCTCTACCTGAACCAACCACTACCTGAAATAACCACTATCTAAACCAACCTATAATGAACCAACATTTACCTAAACCAATCTGTAACTGAAGCAACCTCTAACTAAAACCAACCTGTAACTGAACCAACCTGTAACTGAACCAACCTGTAACTGAACCAACCTGTAACTACATAAACTTGCAACTGAACCAACCTGTACCTGAACCTACCTGAAATTGATCAAACCTATAACTGAACAAACCTGAAATTGATCAAACCTATAACTGAACCAATCTTTACCTGAACCAACCTGTAACTGAACCAACATGTACCTGAACCAACCTGTAACTGAACCAACTTATAACTGAACCAACCTCTACCTGAAATAACCACTATCTAAACCAACCAATAACTGACCCAACACTTACCTGAAGCAACCTCTAACTGAAGCAACCTCTAACTAAAGCAACCAATAACTGATATAACCTGTAACTGAACCAACCTCTACCAGAACCAACCTCTACATGAACCAACCTGTAACTGAACCAACCTCTCACTGAACCAACCTATAACTGATAAAACCTGTACCTGAACCAACCTGTGCCTGAACCAACATTGACCTGAACAACCTGTATTTGAACCAACCTGTAACTGAACATACCTATAACTGAATAAACTTGCAACTGAACCAACCTCTAACTGAACCAACCTGTACCTGACCCAACCTGTAATTGATCAAACATATAACTGAACCAACCTTTACCTGAACCAACCTGTAACTGAAGACACCTATAACTGAAAAAACCCTTAACTGAGCCAACCTGTACCTGAACAAACCTGTACCTGAAATAACCTCTACCTGAACCAACCTATAACTGAACCAACCTATCACTAAACCAACGTCTACCTGAACCAACCACTACCTGAACCAACCTATAACTGAATCAACATTTACCTAAACCAATCTGTAACTGAAGCAACCTCTAACTAAAACCAACCTCTACCTGAACCAACCTGTACCTGACCCAACCTGTAATTGATCAAACATATAACTGAACCAACCTTTACCTGAACCAACCTGTAACTGAAGACACCTATAACTGAAAAAAACCCTTAACTGAGCCAACCTGTACCTGAACAAACCCTTACCTGAAATAACCTCTACCTGAACCAACCTATAACTGAACCAACCTATCACTAAACCAACGTCTACCTGAACCAACCACTACCTGAACCAACCTATAACTGAATCAACATTTACCTAAACCAATCTGTAACTGAAGCAACCTCTAACTAAAACCAACCTATAACTGAAACAACCTGTAACTGAACCAACCTGTAACTACATAAACTTGCAACTGAACCAACCTTTACCTGAACCAACTTATAACTGAACCACCGATAACTGAAATAACCTCTACCTGAACCAACCTGTACCTGAACCAACCTGAAATTGATCAAACCTATAACTGAACCAACCTTTACTTGAACCAACCTGTAACAGAACCAACCTATAACTGAACCATCCTGTGACTAAACCAACATCTACCTGAACCAACCTCCACCTGAACCAACCTGTAACTGAACCAACCCCCAACCGAACCAACCTTTGACTGAACCAACCTATAACTGAACCATCCTGTGACTGAACCAACATCTACCTAAACCAACTTCTACCTGAACCAACCTAAAACTGAACCAACCTGTAACTGAACCAACCTCTACCTGAACCAACCTGTATCTGAACCAACCTGTAATTGTTCAAACCTATAACTGAACTTACCTGTAACAGAACCAACCTATAACTGAACCAAACAATAACTGAACCAACATTTACCTGAACCAACCACTACCTAAACCAACCTATAACTAAACCAACATTTACTAGAACCAACCTATAACTGAACCAATCTGTAACTAAATAAACTTGCAACTGAACGAACCTCTACCTGAACCAACCTATAACTGAACCAACCTCTACCTGAACCAACCTAAAACTGAACCAACCTCTACCTAAACCAACCTGTAACTGAACCAACCTCTACCTGAACCAACCTGTATCTGAACCAACCTGTAATTGTTCAAACCTATACCTGAACTTACCTGTAACCGAACCAACCTATAACTGAACCAAAAAATAACTGAACCAACATTTACCTGAACCAACCACTACCTAAAGCAACCTATAACTAAACCAACATTTACTAGAACAAACCTATAACTGAACCAACCTGTAACTAAATAAACTTGCAACTGAACGAACCTCTACCTGAACCAACCTATAACTGAACCAACCTCTACCTGAACTTACCTGTATCTGAACCAACCTGTAATTGATCAAACCTATAACTGAACTTACCTGTAACTGAACCAACCTAAAACTGAACCAACCTTTGACTGAACCAAGCTATAACTGAACCAACCTGTAACTGAACCAACCTCTACGTGATCCAACCTGAAACCTAACCAACCTTTACCTGAACCAACCTCTCACTGAACCAACCTATAAGTGATCCAACCTATATCTGAACCAACCTATAAGTGATCCAACCTATATCTCAACCAACATTGAACTGAACCAAACTGAATTTGAACCAACCTGTAACTGAAAACACCTATAACTGAACCAACATGTAACTGAAGAAATCTATAACTGAATAAACCCTTAGGTGAACCAACCTGTACCTGAACCAACCTGTACCTGAACCAACCTGTGACGGACCCAACCTGTACCTGAACCAACCTGTACCTGAACCAACCTGTGACGGACCCAACCTATAACTGAACCATCCTATGACTAAACCAACTTCTACCTGAACCAACTTTTACCTGAACAAACCTGTATTTGAACCAACCTGTAACTGAACACACCTATAACTAAATAAACTTGCAACTGAACCAACCTCTACCTGAACCAACCTGTAATTGATCAAACATATAACTGAACCAACCTTTACCTGAACCAACCTGTAACTGAAAAAAACCCTTAACTGAACCAACCTGTACCTGAACAAACCTGTACCAGAAATAACCTCTACCTGAACCAACCTTTAACTGAACCAACCTATCACTAAACCAACCTCTACCTGAACCAACCACTACCTGAAATAACCACTATCTAAACCAACCTATAATGAACCAACATTTACCTAAACCAATCTGTAACTGAAGCAACCTCTAACTAAAACCATCCTGTAACTGAACCAACCTGTAACTGAACCAACCTGTAACTGAACCAACCTGTAACTACATAAACTTGCAACTGAACCAACCTGTACCTGAACCTACCTGAAATTGATCAAACCTATAACTGAACAAACCTGAAATTGATCAAACCTATAACTGAACCAATCTTTACCTGAACCAACCTGTAACTGAACCAACATGTACCTGAACCAACCTGTAACTGAACCAACTTATAACTGAACCAACCTCTACCTGAAATAACCACTATCTAAACCAACCAATAACTGACCCAACACTTACCTGAAGCAACCTCTAACTGAAGCAACCTCTAACTAAAGCAACCAATAACTGATATAACCTGTAACTGAACCAACCTCTACCAGAACCAACCTCTACATGAACCAACCTGTAACTGAACCAACCTCTCACTGAACCAACCTATAACTGATAAAACCTGTACCTGAACCAACCTGTGCCTGAACCAACATTGACCTGAACAACCTGTATTTGAACCAACCTGTAACTGAACATACCTATAACTAAATAAACTTGCAACTGAACCAACCTCTACCTGAACCAACCTGTACCTGACCCAACCTGTAATTGATCAAACATATAACTGAACCAACCTTTACCTGAACCAACCTGTAACTGAAGACACCTATAACTGAAAAAACCCTTAACTGAGCCAACCTGTACCTGAACAAACCTGTACCTGAAATAACCTCTACCTGAACCAACCTATAACTGAACCAACCTATCACTAAACCAACGTCTACCTGAACCAACCACTACCTGAACCAACCTATAACTGAATCAACATTTACCTAAACCAATCTGTAACTGAAGCAACCTCTAACTAAAACCAACCTCTACCTGAACCAACCTGTACCTGACCCAACCTGTAATTGATCAAACATATAACTGAACCAACCTTTACCTGAACCAACCTGTAACTGAAGACACCTATAACTGAAAAAACCCTTAACTGAGCCAACCTGTACCTGAACAAACCTGTACCTGAAATAACCTCTACCTGAACCAACCTATAACTGAACCAACCTATCACTAAACCAACGTCTACCTGAACCAACCACTACCTGAACCAACCTATAACTGAATCAACATTTACCTAAACCAATCTGTAACTGAAGCAACCTCTAACTAAAACCAACCTATAACTGAAACAACCTGTAACTGAACCAACCTGTAACTACATAAACTTGCAACTGAACCAACCTTTACCTGAACCAACTTATAACTGAACCACCGATAACTGAAATAACCTCTACCTGAACCAACCTGTACCTGAACCAACCTGAAATTGATCAAACCTATAACTGAACCAACCTTTACTTGAACCAACCTGTAACAGAACCAACCTATAACTGAACCATCCTGTGACTAAACCAACATCTACCTGAACCAACCTCCACCTGAACCAACCTGTAACTGAACCAACCCCCAACCAAACCAACCTTTGACTGAACCAACCTATAACTGAACCATCCTGTGACTGAACCAACATCTACCTGAACCAACTTCTACCTGAACCAACCTAAAACTGAACCAACCTCTACCTAAACCAACCTCTACCTGAACCAACCTGTATCTGAACCAACCTGTAATTGTTCAAACCTATAACTGAACTTACCTGTAACAGAACCAACCTATAACTGAACCAAACAATAACTGAACCAACATTTACCTGAACCAACCACTACCTAAACCAACCTATAACTAAACCAACATTTACTAGAACCAACCTATAACTGAACCAATCTGTAACTAAATAAACTTGCAACTGAACGAACCTCTACCTGAACCAACCTATAACTGAACCAACCTCTAACTGAACCAACCTAAAACTGAACCAACCTCTACCTAAACCAACCTGTAACTGAACCAACCTCTACCTGAACCAACCTGTATCTGAACCAACCTGTAATTGTTCAAACCTATACCTGAACTTACCTGTAACCGAACCAACCTATAACTGAACCAAAAAATAACTGAACCAACATTTACCTGAACCAACCACTACCTAAAGCAACCTATAACTAAACCAACATTTACTAGAACCAACCTATAACTGAACCAATCTGTAACTAAATAAACTTGCAACTGAACGAACCTCTACCTGAACCAACCTATAACTGAACCAACCTCTACCTGAACTTACCTGTATCTGAACCAACCTGTAATTGATCAAACCTATAACTGAACTTACCTGTAACTGAACCAACCTAAAACTGAACCAACCTTTGACTGAACCAAGCTATAACTGAACCAACCTGTAACTGAACCAACCTCTACGTGATCCAACCTGAAACCTAACCAACCTTTACCTGAACCAACCTCTCACTGAACCAACCTATAAGTGATCCAACCTATATCTGAACCAACCTATAAGTGATCCAACCTATATCTCAACCAACATTGAACTGAACCAAACTGAATTTGAACCAACCTGTAACTGAAAACACCTATAACTGAACCAACATGTAACTGAAGAAATCTATAACTGAATAAACCCTTAGGTGAACCAACCTGTACCTGAACCAACCTGTGACGGACCCAACCTATAACTGAACCATCCTATGACTAAACCAACTTCTACCTGAACCAACTTTTACCTGAACCAACCTCTCACTGAACCAACCCATAAGTGATCCAACCTGTACCTGAACCACATTGACCTGAACCAACCTGTATTTGAACCAACCTGTAACTGAAGAAATCTATAACTGAAAAAAGCCAACCTGTACCTGGAATTACCTCTACCTGAACCAAACTTTAACTGAACCAACATTTACCTGAACCAAACTTTAACTGAACCAACATTTACCTGAACCAACCTATAACTAAACCAACCTGTAACTTAACCAACCTGTACCTGAACCAACCTGTACCTGAACCAACCTGTACCTGAACCAACCTGTACCTGAACCAACCTGTAACTGAACCAACCTGTAACTGAACCAACCTATAAGTGAACCAACCTATTTCTGAACCAACCTTTACCTGAACCAACATTGACCTGAACCAACCTGAATTTGAACCAACCTATAACTGAACACACCTATAACTGAACCAACATGTAACTGAAGAAATCTATAACTGAATAAACCCTTAGGTGAACCAACCTGTAACTGAACCAACCTGTAACTGAACCAACCTGTAACTGAACCAACCTCTACTTGAACCAACCTATAACTGAACCAACATTTACATGAACCAACCTGTAAAAGAACCACCTTCAACCTGAACCAACCTATAATTGAACCAACCTTTGACTGAACCAACCTTTACCTGAAATAACCTCTACCTGAACCAACCTTTACTTGAACCAACCTTTACCTGAAATAACCTCTACCTGAACTAACCTATAACTATACCCACATGTACCAGAACCAATCTCTAACTGAAGAAACCTCTAACTAAACCAACCTATTACTGAACCAACCTGTAACTAAACCAACCTATAACTGAACCAACCTATAACTGAACAAACCTGTAACTGAACAACCCGTAACTGAACCAACCTGTAACTAAATAAACTTGCAACTGAACCAACCTTTGACTGAACTAACCTATAACTGAACCAACCTCTACCTGAACCAACCTGTATCTGAACCAACCTGTAATTGATCAAACCTATTACTGAACATACCTGTAACTTAACCAACCTATAACTGAACTAACCTTTGACTGAACCAAACTATGACTGAACAAACCTGTAACTGAACCAACCTGTAACTGAACCAACCTCTACCTGAACCAACCTGTACCTGGAATTACCTCTACCTGAACCAAACTTTAACTGAACCAACATTTACCTGAACCAACCTATAACTAAACCAACCTGTAACTTAACCAACCTGTACCTGAACCAACCTGTAACTGAACCAACCTGTACCTGAACCAACCTGTAACTGAACCAACCTGTAACTGAACCAACCTCCACATGATCCAACCTGAAACCTAACCAACCTTTACCTGAATCAACCTCTCACTGAACCAACCTATAAGTGAACCAACCTATATCTGAACCAACCTTTACCTGAACCAACATTGACCTGAACCAACCTGAATTTGAACCAACCTATAACTGAACACACCTATAACTGAACCAACATGTAACTGAAGAAATCTATAACTGAATAAACCCTTAGGTGAACCAACCTGTAACTGAACCAACCTGTAACTGAACCAACCTCTACTTGAACCAACCTATAACTGAACCAACATTTACATGAACCAACCTGTAAAAGAACCACCTTCAACCTGAACCAACTTATAACAGAACCAACCTGTAACTGAATCAACCTGTAACAGAACCAACCTATAATTGAACCAACCTTTGACTGAACCAACCTTTACCTGAACCAAACTTTACCTGAAATAACCTCTACCTGAACCAACCTTTACCTGAACCAACCTTTACCTGAAATAACCTCTACCTGAACCAACCTAAAACTGAACCAACATTTACCTTAACCAACCTATAACTATACCCACATGTACCAGAACCAATCTCTAACTGAAGAAACCTCTAACTAAACCAACCTATAACTGAACCAACCTGTAACTGAACAAACCTGTAACTGAACAACCTGTAACTGAACCAACCTGTAACTAAATAAACTTGCAACTGAACCATCCTTTGACTGAACCAACCTATAACTAAACCAACCTATAACTGAACCAACCTATAACTGAACAAACCTGTAACTGAACAACCCGTAACTGAACCAACCTGTAACTAAATAAACTTGCAACTGAACCAACCTTTGACTGAACTAACCTATAACTGAACCAACCTCTACCTGAACCAACCTGTATCTGAACCAACCTGTAATTGATCAAACCTATAACTGAACATACCTGTAACTTAACCAACCTATAACTAAACTAACCTTTGACTGAACCAAACTATGACTGAACAAACCTGTAACTGAACAAACCTGTAACTGAACCAACCTCTACCTGAACCAACCTGTACCTGGAATTACCTCTACCTGAACCAAACTTTAACTGAACCAACATTTACCTGAACCAACCTATAACTAAACCAACCTCTACCTTAACCAACCTGTAACTTAACCAACCTGTACCTGAACCAACCTGTAACTGAACCAACCTGTAACTTAACCAACCTGTACCTGAACCAACCTGTAACTGAACCAACCTCTACATGATCCAACCTGAAACCTAACCAACCTTTACCTAAATCAACCTCTCACTGAACCAACCTATAAGTGAACCAACCTATATCTGAACCAACCTTTACCTGAACCAACATTGACCTGAACCAACCTGAATTTGAACCAACCTATAACGGAACACACCTATAACTGAACCAACATGTAACTGAAGAAATCTATAACTGAATAAACCCTTAGGTGAACCAACCTGTAACTGAACCAACCTGTAACTGAACCAACCTCTACTTGAACCAACCTATAACTGAACCAACATTTACATGAACCAACCTGTAAAAGAACCACCTTCAACCTGAACCAACTTATAACAGAACCAACCTATAACTGAACTAACCTGTGACTGAACCAAACTATGACTGAACAAACCTGTAACTGAACCAACCTCTACCTGAACCAACCCGTAACTGAACCAACCCGTAACTGAACCAACCTCTACCTGAACCAACCCGTAACTGAACCAACCCGTAACTGAACCAACCTGTACCTGAACCAACCTGTACCTGAACAAACCTGTAACTGAACCAACCTGTAACTGAACCAACCTCTTCGTGATCCAACCTGAAACCTAACCAACCTTTACCTGAACCAACTTCTCACTGAACCAACCTATAAGTAATCCAACCATCCTGTAACTGAACACATCTATACCTAAACCAACATGTAACTGAAGAAACCCTTAGGATAACCAACCTGTACCTTAACCAACCTGTACCTGAAAAAACCTCTACCTTAACCAACCTTTAACTGAACCAAAATTTACCTGAACCAGTCTGTAACTGAAGCAAGCTCTAACTAAACCAACCTATAACTGAAACAACCTGTAACTGAACCAACCTTAAATTTAACCAACCTCTACCTGAACCAACCTTTAACTGAACCAACCTGTAACTGAATCAACCTGTAACTGAACCAACCTATAATTGAACCAACCTGTAACAGAACCAACCTATAATTGAACCAACCTTTGACTAAACTAACCTATAACTGAACCAACCTCTACCAGAACCAACCTGTAACTGCACCAACCTGTAACTGAACCAACCTCTTCCTGATCCAACCTTTAACTGATCCAACCTGTACCTGAACTAACATTGACCTGAACCAACCTGTATTTGAACCAACCTGTAACTGAACACACCTATAACTGAACCAGCCTGTAACTGAATCAACCTATAACTGAACCAACCTATAATTGAACCAACCTGTAAAAGAACCAACCTATAATTGAACCAACCTTTGACTGAACAAACCTATAACTGAACCATCCTGTGACTGAACCAACTTCTACCTGAACCAACCTAAAACTGAACCAACCTTCAACCGAACCAAGCTCTACCTTTACAAACATGAACCAAACATTACCTGAACCAACCTTTAACTGAACCAACCTCTTCCTGATCCAACCTTTAACTGAACCAACATTTACCTGAACCAATCTGTAACTGAAGCAACCTTTACCTGAACCAACCTATGACTAAACCAACCTCTACCTGAACCAACCACTACCTGGACCAACGTATAACTGAGCCAATATTTACCTGAACCAATCTGTAACTGAAGCAACCTGTAACTGAACAAACGTGTAATTGAAACAACCTGTAACAGAACCAACCTGTAACTAAATAAACTTGCAACTGAACCAACATATTACTGAACCAACATATTACTGAACCAACCTATAACTGAACCAACCTGTAATTGATCAAACCTATAAATGAACCAACCTTTACCTGAACCAACCTGTAACAATACCAACCTATAACTGAACCAACGTAGAACTGAACCAACATATAACTGATACAACCTGTTACTGAGCAAACCTGTACCTGAGCCAACCTGTGACAGACCCAACCTATAAATGAACCAACCTGTAACTAAAAAAAACCTGCATCTGAACCAAACTTCTACCTGAACCAACAATTACTTGAACCAACCTGTACATGAACCAACCTGTACCTGAACCAACCTCTACCTGAACCAACTTGTAACTGAACCAACCTACCACTAAACAACCTCTAACTGAACCAACTTCTACTTGAACCTACCTGTAACTAAACCAACCTCTCACTAAACCAACCTGTAACTGAACCAACCTCTACCTGAACCAACCTGTAAATGAACCAACCTTTTATCTGAATCAACTTGTACCTGAATCAACCTATAACTGAACCAACCTATAACTGAACCAACCTCAACAAGAACCAACCTGTACTTGAATCAACCTGTAATTGATCAAACCTCTAACTAAACCAACCTGTAACTGAACCAACCTCTACCTGAACAAACCTGTACCTGAACCAACCTGTACCTCGACCAAAATTGACCTGAACCAACCTGTATTTGAACCAACCTGTAAATGAACACACCTGTGACAGAACCAACCTATAACTGAACCATCCTGTGACTGAACCAACTTCTACCTGAACCAACCTCAACCTGAACCAACCTCTAACTGAACCAACCTATTAATGAACCAACCTGTACTTGAACAAACCTTTACCTGAACCAACATTGACCAGAACCAACGTGTACTTGAACCAACCTGTACCTGAAATAACCACTACCTGAATCAACGTATAACCAGTAATTACCTGAACCAATCTGTAACTTAAGCAACCTCTAACTAAACCAACCTATAACTGAAACAACCTGTAACTGAACCAACCTGTAACTGAACCAACCTTTAAGTGAACCAACCTATAACTGAACCAACCTCTACCTGAACCAACCTGTACCAGAACCACCATGTAATTGATCAAACCTCTACCTGAACCAACCTTTACCTGAACCAACCTGTAAAAGAACCAACATGTACCTGAACTAACCTGTAACTGAACCAACATGTACCTGAACCAACCTGTAACTGAACCATGCTATAACTGAACCGACCTATACCTGAACCAAACTCTACCCGAACCAACAAATAACTGAAACAACATTTACCTGAACCAACCTATAACTAATCGAACCTCTACCTGAACCAACCTTTACCTGAACCAACCTCTCACTAAACCAACCTGTAACTGAACCAACCTCTACCTGAACCAACCTGTAAATGAACCAACCTTTTATCTGAATCAACTTGTACCTGAATCAACCTATAACTGAACCAACCTATAACTGAACCAACCTCAACAAGAACCAACCTGTACTTGAATCAACCTGTAATTGATCAAACCTCTAACTAAACCAACCTGTAACTGAACCAACCTCTACCTGAACAAACCTGTACCTGAACCAACCTGTACCTGAACTAAAATTGACCTGAACCAACCTGAATTTGAACCAACCTGTAACTGAACACACCTATAACTGAACCAACATGTAACTGAAGAAATCTATAACTGAATAAACCCTTAGGTGAACCAACCTGTAACTAAACCAACCTCTACCTGAACCAACCTCTCAGTGAACAAAGCTATAACTGATCCAACCTGTACCTGAACCAACCTGTACCTGAACTAACATTGACCTGAACCAACCTGTATTTGAACCAACCTGTAACTGGACATACCTCTACCTGAACCAGCCTGTACCTGAAGAAACCTATAACTGAAAAAAACTCTTAACTGAACCAACTTCTACCTGAACCAACCTGTAACTGAACCAAGCTATAACTGAACCAACCTTTACCTGAACCAACCTTTATCTGAACCAAACTGTAATTGATCAAACCTATAACTGAACTTACCTGCAACTGAACCAACCTTTGACTGAACCAAACTATAACTGAATCAACTTGTAACTGAACCAACTTGTAACTGAACCAACCTGTACCTGAACCAACCTGTACCTGAACCAACCTGTACCTGAACCAACCTGTACCTGAGCCAACCTGTAACTGAACCAACCTGTAACTGAACCAACCTCTACGTGATCCAACCTGAAACCTAACCAACCTTTACCTGAACCAACCTCTCACTGAAGCAACCTATAAGTGATCCAACCTATAGCTGAACCAACCTTTACCGTAACCAACATTGACGTGAATCTGAACCTGGTCTGTAACTGAAGCAACATCTAACTAAACCAACCTATAACTGAAACAACCTGTAACTGAACCAACCTTAATTTTAACCAACCTCTACCTGAACCAACCTATAACTGAACCAACCTTAAACTGAACCAACCTCTACCTGAACCAACCTTTACTTAAACCAACCTGTAACAGAACCAACCTATAACTGAACCAACCTTTGACTGAACTAATCTATAAATGAACCAACTTGTAACTGAACCAACCTGTAACTGGACCAACCTCTACCTGAATAAATCTGCATCTGAACCAACTTGTAACTGAACCAACCTGTACCTGAACCAACCTGTGACAGACCCAACCTATAACTGAACCATCATGTGACTAAACTAACTTGTATCTGAACATACCTTTACCTGAACCAACCTCTCACTGAACCAACCTATAAGTGACCCAACCTGTACCTGAACCAACAATGACCTGAATCAACCTGTATTTGAACCACCCTTTAACTGAGGAAATCTATAAGTGAAAAAAACCATTAACTGAACCAACCTGTACCTGATCCAACCTGTACCTGGAATTACGTCTACCTGAACCAACCTTTAACTGAACCAACATTTACCTGAACCAACCTATCACTAAACCAACCTCTACCTGAACCAACCCTTTACATGAACCAAACATTACCTGAACACACCTGTAACTGAACCAACCTGTACCTGAACCAACCTGTGACAGACCCAACCTATAACTTAACCATCCTGTGATTAAACCAACTTGTACCTGAACATACCTTTACGTGAACCAACCTCTCACTGAACCAACCTATAAGTGATCCAACCTGTACCTGAACCAACATTGACCTGAATCAACCTGTATTTGAACCAACCTTTCACTGAGGAAATCTCTAAGTGAAAAAACCATTAACTGAACCAACCTGTACCTGATCCAACCTGTACCTGGACTTACCTCTACCTGAACCAACCTTTAACTGAACCAACATTTACCTGAACCAACCTATCACTAAACCAACCTCTACCTGAACCAACCACTACCTGGACCAACGTATATCTGAACCAATATTTACCTGAACCAATCTGTAACTAAAGCAACCTGTAACTGGACCAACATTTAACTGAAACAACCTGTAAAAGAACCAACCTGTAACTAAATAAACTTGCAACTGAACCAACCTCTACCTTAACCAACATTATACTGAACCAACCTTTACCTGAACCAACCTATTACTGAACCAACGTAGAACTGAACCAACCTTTACCTGAACCAACCTGTAACAGAACCAACCTATTACTGAACCAACGTAGAACTGAACCAACATATAACTGAAACAACCTGTTACTGAACCAACCTGTACCTGAACAAGTCTGTATCTGAACCAACCTGTACCTGAACAAACCTGTGAGAGACCCAACCTGTAACTGAAACATCCTGTGACTAAATCAAACTCTACCTGAACCAACATGTACCTGAACCTACCTGTAAATGAACCAACGTCTAACTGAACCAACGTCTAACTGAACCAACCTTTAACTGAACCAACCTTTAACTGAACCAACCTTTAACTGAACCAACCTTCCACTTAACCTACCTGTAACTGAACCAACCTCTACCTGAACCAACCTGTAACTGAACCAACCTCTACCTGAACCAACCTGTAACTGAACCAACCTTTTAACTGAATCAACTTCTACCTGAATCAACCTATAACTGAACCAACCTATAAGTGAACCAACCTGTACTTGAACCAACCTGTAATTGATCAAACCTTTAACTGAACCAACCTATAACTGAACAATCCTGTAACTGAACCATAATGCAACTGAACCAACCTCTACCTGAACCTATAACTTAACCAACCTGTAACTGAACCAACCTGTAACTGAACCAACCTCTACCTGAAAAAATCTGCATCTGAACCAACCTGTAACTGAACCAACCTGTGACAGACCCAACCTATAACTGAACCATCCTGTGACTAAACCAACATCTACCTGAACCAACCTTTACCTGAACCAACCTGTAACTGAACAAACCTCTAACTGAACCATCCTGTACCTGAACCAACCTGTACATGAATCAACCTCTACATGAACCAACCTGTAACTGAACCAACCTGTACCTGAATCAACCTCTACCTGAACCAACCTGTACCTGAACCAGCCTCTACCTGAACTAACCTGTAACTGAACCAACGTGTAACTGAATCAACCTTTACCTAAACCAACGTGTAACTGAATTAACCTTTACCTAAACCAACATTAACCTGAACCAACTTGTAAACTGAAGAAACCTATAAAAAAAAACCCTTAACTAAACCAACCTATAACTGAACCAACCTCTACCTGAACCAACCTATAACTGAACCAACCTATAACTGAACCAACCTTTACCTGAACCAACCTGTAACAGAACCAAACTGTAACTGAACTAACCTGTAACTGAACCAAACTCTAACTTAAAAAATCTTAACCAACCTGTAACTGTACCAACCTGTATCTGAACCAACCTGTAACTGAACCAACCTTTAACTGAACCAACCTATAACTGAACAAACCTGTAACTGAACCAACCTCAACCTGAACAAACACTGACCTCAACCATTCTTTTTTTGAACCAACCTGTATCTGAACCAACCTCTACCTGAACCAACCTCTACCTCAACCAACCTATAACTGATACAACCTCTACCTGAACCAACCTGTAACTGAACCAACGTGTAACAGAACCAACCTTTACCTGAACCAACATTAACCTAAACCAACTTGTAACTGAAGAAACCAATAACAAAAAAAAACCCTTAACTGAACCAACCTGTACCTGAACCAACGTTTACCTGAACTGAACTGTAACTTAATCAACCTCTACCTGAACCAACCTATAACTGAACCAACTTTTACCTGGACCAACTTGTAAGAGAACCAACCTCAACCTGAACCAACCTATAACTGAACCAATCTCTACCTAAACCAACCTTTACCTGAACCAATCTGTACCTGAACCAACTTCAACCTCTACAAGAACCAATCTCTACCTAAACCAACATTTACCTGAACCAATCTATACCTGAACCAACTTCAACCTGAACCAACCTATAACTGAAACAACCTGTAATTGATAAACCCTGTAACTGAACCAACCTCTACCTAAACCAACCTGCAACTGAACCAACCTGTAATTTAACCAACCTGTAATTGAACCAACCTGTTACTGAACCAACCTTTACACGAACAAACCTGTAAAAGAACCAACCTTTAACTGAACAAAAATTTACTTGAACCTACCTATAAGTGAACCAACCCTCTTATATCTTTTAACTGACCTATACCAACCTGTAATGGAACCAACATGTAGCTGTACCAACCTATAACTGAACCAACCTATATCTAAACCAACCTGTAACTGAACCAACATTAACCTGAACCAACTTGTACCTGAACTAACCTGTAATTGATCAAACCTATAACTAAACCAACCTCTAACTTAACCAACCTTTAACTGAACCAACATTTACATGAACCAATCTGTACTTGAACCAACCTGTAACTGAACCAACCCACAACTGAACCAACCTCTAACTAAACCAACCTCTACATGAACAAACCTGTAACTGAACCAACCTGTACCTGAACCAACCTGTATCTGAACCAAACTCTAACTGAACCAACCTGTACCTGAACCAACCTCTATCTTAACAAACCTGTACCAGAACCAACCACTACCTGAACCAACCTATTACTGAACCAACATTTACCTTAACCAACAAGTAACTGAAACAACCTCTAACTAAACCAATCTTTAACTAAAACAACCTATAACTGAACCATCCTCTACCTGAACCAACCTTTAACTGAACCACCCTGTAACTGAACCAACCTGTTACTTAACCAACCTTTACATGAACCAACCTGTAACTGAACCAACCTCTACCTGAACCAACCTCAACCTAATCCAACCTATAACTGATCCAACCTGTACCTGAACCAACCTATACCTGAACCAACTATTAACTCAACCAACCTTTAACTGAACCAACCTGTACCCCATCTATGGACTGAATAGATCTAGCCTTTGGACTCAATAGATCTGGTCTCTGGACTTAATAGATCTAGTCTTTGGACTGAATAGATCCACTCTATGACAAAATAGATTTAGTTTATGGACCGAGTAGATCCGGTCTATGGACTGAATAGATTTTTTTAATGGACTGAGTAGATCCGGTCTATGGACTGAAAATATCTATTTCATGGATTGACTGAAGCACATCTACGGACTGAATAGATCTAGCCTATGGGCTGAATAGATCTGGTCTCTGGACTCAATAGATTCCATCTATGGACTGAATAGATCTGGTCTACAGACTGAGTAGATCTTTTTTTATGGACTGAGTAGATCTGGTTTATAGACTGAATAGATCTAATTTATGGACTGAGTAGATCCCATCTATGGACTGACGAGATCCCGTCTATGGACTGAATAGATGTGGTCTATAGGCTAAATAGATCGAGTTTAGGGAATGAATAGATATACTTTATTACTGAATAGATCTAGTTTATGGACTGAGTAGATCCATTGTACAGACTGAATAGTTCTAGTTTATGGACTGAGTAGAACCGGTCTATAGAGTGAAAAGATCCAGTTTATGGACTGAATGAATCCCATCTACGGACTGAATAGATCCAGTCTATGGACTAAATAAACGTGGTCTATAGACTGAATAGTTCTGGTCTGTGTCTTAAGTTTGTGGTGGGGAGGAGAACCATACTCCCACATTGACAGGACATTTTTTTGATGACATTAGTCGAGCCTGGTCATAAATAGATGTAGTTTCCAATATGAGTTTACGTACTCACAATAAACTATATTAGACCAATTCAGAGTCAATTATAACCAAAGCCAGTCTAAACTGTAGCTCCATTGGACCAGTTTGGCTCATGTCATATACGTTTTCTGTTATTGTGGGAGAGTGGCTCTCCTCTCCACCACAAACTTAATCTTAAAAAAAAAACCCTCATGGAGCAGTTTGTCATCATCCCTGGTGGAGGGCTAGTGGGTGTAGCTCTCCACCTGCTGCGCCAGGACACACAGAGATCTGATTGGCTGCCATGACAGAGGCCACAGATGCAGGCTGCAGGGTGTATAGAGATTTTTATTTGTAGTGTTTTTTTCATCATACAACATAAATAAAAGTTTTCATTACAATAATGTTCTCATCAGCACCAGAGCCATATACCAACAGTTCTGTCAAAACCACAAGCACACATTTCCAGAGCCATGTGTCAACAGGATTACATCAAGAACCTGCCCTAACTGTGGTTCTTCTAGTGGAACATTAATGTCATCAATCATGATTGTCTCTCTCTGTGCTTCACAAGAACGACAGCAACAACACTGAACAACTGAGGGAATAAATATTCTTCCTGCTTTCTCCTGCTTTATATACATTATTAACAGCTCGCCTTCTTCTCAGTCCGAAGCGAAACCTGTGAGCAGCTTCCCGCAGCTGCTCACAGAAACCACAGCCTGACGGGGACCAGCGTCAAAGCTGAGGCCCAGGCCATCCCGCGTTTCCCGTCCAGTTAGTTAAAATCTGCAACAGTACAGTAAAACACCAGCCAAAAAGACAGACAGACTCACAGACAGTGACACGGAACTTGAACAGCTGCATGTCTTCAAACAGTTTTACGTTTCTCTGTGGACTTACATAAAAACACAAATATGAAAAACTGAACAATCTCCACTCTTATTCCTGAGTGTTTTACTGTGTTATATAGTACTCTCAGTAGGTTGAGGTTTTACAGTTGCCATGGAAACATTCCATCATCTTGAACTCCTTAAACTGACATCTACTGGCACCCGATCTGTGAAAGACCTGAAGGTTGTGAAAGGTACAACTAAAAGCCCACCAGAGTCTTCTAGATCTAAACAAGTTAGACCCATCCAGAGCGCTAAGCCAATCCAGACCCTAAAAAAAAAGTTTGGTCAATCCAAGGCCAGAGTCATATAGTCATACATAACCAGTCAGACCAGTCAGGGTCACATACAACCAATCAGGGTCAAATACAACCAGTCAGACCAGTCAGGCCACATGCAACCAGTCAGACCAGTCAGGTTCAAATACAACCAGGGAGACCAGTCAGGCCACATGCAACCAGTCAGACCAGTCAGGTTCAAATACAACCAGTCAGACCAGTCAGGGTCACATATAACCAGTCAGACCAGTCAGGCTACATACAGCCAGTCAGACCAGTCAGGCCACATGCAACCAGTCACACCAGTCAGGATCAAATACAACCAGGCAGACCAGTCACGGTCACATATAACCAGTCAGGGTCACATATAACCAGTCAGACCAGTCAGGGTCAAATACAACCAGTCAGACCAGTCAGGCCACATGCAACCAGTCAGACCAGTCAGGATCAAATACAACCAGGCAGACCAGTCAATGCCACATACAACCAGTCAGCGTCACATATAACCAGTCAGACCAGTCAGGGTCAAATACAACCAGTCAGACCAGTCAGGACCACATGCAACCAGTCAGACCAGTCCGAGTCAAATACAACCAGTCAGACCTGTCAGGGCCATAAAAAACCAGTCAGACCAGTCAGGGTCACATATAACCAGTCAGACCAGTCAGGGTTACATATAACCAGTCAGACCATTCAGGGCCACGTCAACCAGTCAGACCAGTCAATGCCACATACAACCAGTCAGACCAGTCAGGATCAAATACAACCAGTCAGACCAGTCAGGGTCACATATAACCAGTCAGACCAGTCAGGCCACATGCAACCAGTCAGACCAGTCAGGATCAAATACAACCAGGCAGACCAGTCAGGGTCACATATAACCAGTCAGATAAGTCAGGGTCAAATACAACCAGTCAGACCAGTCAGGCCACATGCAACCAGTCAGACCAGTCAGGATCAAATACAACCAGGCAGACCAGTCAGGGTCACATATAACCAGTCAGACCAGTCAGGGTCACATATAACCAGTCAGGGTCACATATAACAGGTCAGCCCAGTCAGGACCACATGCAACCAGTCAGACCAGTCAGAACCACATGCAACCAGTCAGACCAGTCAGGCCACATGCAACCAGTCACACCAGTCAGGATCAAATACAACCAGGCAGACCAGTCAGGGTCACATATAACCAGTCAGACCAGTCAGGGTCACATATAACCAGTCAGACCAGTCAGGGTCACATACAACCAGTCAGACCGGTCAGGGTCAAATACAACCAGTCAGACCGGTCAGGGTCAAATACAACCAATCAGACCGGTCAGGACCACATACAACCAGTCAGACCAGTCAATGCCACATGCAACCAGTCAGACCAGTCAATGCCACATACAACCAGGCAGACCAGTCAGGGTCACATATAACCAGTCAGACCAGTCAGGGTCAAATACAACCAGTCAGACCAGTCAGGCCACATGCAACCAGTCAGACCAGTCAGGATCAAATACAACCAGTCAGACCAGTCAGGCCACATGCAACCAATCAGACCAGTCAGGATCAAATACAACCAGGCAGACCAGTCACGGTCACATATAACCAGGCAGACCAGTCAGGGTCACATATAACCAGTCAGGGTCACATATAACCAGTCAGGGTCACATATAACCAGTCAGACCAGTCAGGGTCAAATACAACCAGTCAGACCAGTCAGGACCACATGCAACCAGTCAGACCAGTCAGGGTCAAAAACAACCAGGCAGACCAGTCAGGGTGACATATAACCAGTCAGGGTCACATAAAACCAGTCAGACCAGTCAGGGTCACATATAACCAGACAGACCAGTCAGGGTCACATATAACCAGTCAGACCAGTCAGGATCAAATACAACCAGGCAGACCAGTCAGGGTCACATATAACCAGTCAGACCAGTCAGGGTCACATATAACCAGTCAGACCGGTCAGAGTCACATATAACCAGTCAGACCATTCAGGGCCATGTCAACCAGTCAGACCAGTCAATGCCACATACAACCAGTCAGACCAGTCAGGGTCTCATATAACCAGTCAGACCGGTCAGGGTCAAATACAACCAATCAGACCAGTCAGGACCACGTCAACCAGTCAGACCAGTCAGGGTCACATACAACCAGTCAGACCAGTCAGGACCACATACAACTAGAGCCAGTGGGATTTTCTATGGTTTCCATGGCAACACTTTTCTGTCATTTTGACCTCCTAATGGCTACATAGTTTGGTGTCTGACACGAGTGAAAGCTCTGGGACATGGAGCAGTAACTTACGGTTGTTTAGTTGGAATTTGAATCAACAGCTGAGCTCATGAACAGGTTTTAAGCAAGAACATGGTCTGGGTGTCCCTGGATCTTTATGTCAGTGACATTTCCAAGGCCAGGAAGGCTGTATCCTGGTCCAGGAAATGTCACCGGCTGTTTCCCGCAGTGATTCCACTGCAAACCTCACCAGTGTGAAGTGAACACATCACCAAACAACATTTCCCTCTCAGGGTCCCACAACGTCCTCCTATGGTTCTACAGGTTTAACTAATCTAACAGGGACTGTGAAACCACATTTGAAAGTCTTTGGATCTCAGATGTACACGTGGATCTCATTTTTAGAATGTGTAAACTGATGAGCTGAAACCTCTAAAGTTTAATCAATTAGTTTAGTTGCTGATGTGGATGAAAATCTTGCTCCTCCTCAGAGTCAGAACTAACCACATCTCAACGCACCAACATGAAACGCGTGTCCTTTGTGGAGAAGCAGGGAGAGAATCTTTCTGCAGCTGCACAGGAAGCGTCATGGCTGCGTGTACATCCGTCACACACGGGAACCTGCAGCCGCTCAGATTCAGTTCTGCTGCTGCAATATGAAACTTTGGCTGAATGTAAACACCAATCAGCTGAAAACCTTCCAGGAGTAGGCGGAGCCTGACAGCTGAGGACCTCTGTGGGCCGTCAGGAGGGATGTCTTCTGGCTGCAGGAGTTTATTGGCACTGATCACAATGATCGATAACATACCAGAAGATTCTGAGTTTTGCTTGCTTTAGTTTTAGCTCAATAATACGACAAAACAATCAATAAACAACACAACAAAGTGACACCAAATGAGAAATGCTGTGAGTCTGTCAGTGTCCATGCGCGCAGTCAAGGCAGTGCAAAAACAGCCTCCTCTTCCTCTCCACCTTCAGTCAGTAGTCGTCATCCTCTTCCTCCCGTCAGACTTCAGGAGGAAGAGGAGGTGATGAAGGAGCCCCGGTCGAAGCTAAGCAGCGTTGAGATACTCCAGAGCCACTTCATAACAGAACTTGTACTGTTCCTGTGGAGACAGAGCGCAGCGTCAGCTACTGGATAACAGCTTCAAGCAAGCATGTAGGTCCCCAAATAACAACCTCCAGACACCGGTAGCACCGGACACTTCCCGCTGGCCCAGTCTCAGGGTCAGGGGTGCACGAGGTGCTCAGATTGGCTTAGACCTGAATCAGGGTAGAATATTCAAAGAGAGAACCATGTTTCCATGTGTGGAACATGAGTAGATGGAGATAGCAGACTGTCCATGAGCCCTAGGGTGGAGTCAGAGTAAAGGCAGGTGGAGCCTGGTGTCCATGGACGTTGACATTGAATATCAGCCATGTGAGGTGGACTTCATTGCAAACGTATTGTCATTGTACATTGTCCACTTCACATACCTTATTAATGCGTCTTGGATATTTGAATGAACCATCTCACCGGTTGAAGGTGTCTTTGTACATTAGGTGTGTAGAGTGGACACTGTGTCCATGTGCACTTAGACTCCCCTGAAACTCTGGGGACCTCTACGTGTACGAGCAGTTTGAACGGACAGAGCTGCATCACGAGAAGCTTACGTCCTGATGAATAAAAATAAGACGCTTCTTATTTCTCGTGCATCATTTGTGCATTTAGGTTGCATTCAAAATGACCCTGATGCCTGAGGTCTGAAGGGTTTTTCACAAATCAGAACAGATCTGCAGCTTTTCTGGGATTTTGGTGGGATTTTTTCCCCCTGACGTGGTGGAGGGCTGAAACCGACATGGCTTACTGCAGAACCCTTCCAGGGCTGCGGGGGGCTTCCCGGACAGTCATGGTCCCATCCTTCAACATCACACCCTTATCCACATGACGGCGTCACTGACAGACTGTTGCAGACCTTCAGGACAAGCTGATGGTGACCCATTCACCGGAAGCAGAGAAACATCTAAAGCGCGCAGGACATCGGTCCTCGAGGACTGGACTTCCTGCTCTACATGCTTCAGCACCGCCAGACTCCTGAGAGTTCATATACTTTGATGACTGAATTCATCGTTTAAAAACAGCACTTTGCATTTACTCAGGATATTTTTGCTACCAAAATATGTTTGATGATCTAAAACATCTGAAGTTGACAAAAGTTGACAAATGCATCCCACAGCGCTGTGCTTGACTTAAGTAATATCATTTCAGGAAATCAGAAAAAATGGGAAAATATGGACATCAGCTCTTTGACCAATTTGAGAGCTTCGCTGGTTCCAGGACTGATCTAAACTCTTGGAGACGCTTTTCTTTGATCACGGAACCAAAGTACCACAAAAAAGGAAAAAAGAGAAGCTAGATGGAGGTCCTGGATCCAGAGAATGTCATTTGAAAATGTCGTGTTAAAAAAGAAAATGGAAATTAAATTATCATAATTCTTACTTTATTTGAAAAAAATGTTTTCAAAAAAAGATTTTAAAATGACATTGTTTAATAATTAAATATAAATGGCTTTTAAAAAGCTAAAAAATGTCCAATAAGCGAACACTTTAGAAACACGACCATTTATTTATTGATGCATTTATTAACTGATTTGCAACCCAACTGAGTAAAATATATTTAAATTGCTGTCATCACCCTCCTGGACCGCCGTACTTCAGCCGTTAAGCGCTTTACTGAAAAAAGATGTGAGCTAAAGCGGCACTTGGTTTCCATCTGATCGTTCCCAGTTGGTTCCAGCTTGTTATGTAATTCAGGTCTAAGAGCAGCATTGGACGCCCCAACATGAGCAGCAGTTCTGCATGCTGGCCCAAATCAGCAACCAGGAGGTCCAGGGTTGACCAATACATGATGGAGGAACTACAGTGGGATCTTTGGCGTATCCACCCACGCACCGGCTCGTATGATGAAACTCCAAGTGTGAGTACTCCATTCGTCCCGGTTCCCACCAGGGACCGACCTCGGGACCCAGCAAGAGTGCTGCCTGTTCAGGTGGATTCCTGAGGTTACCAATTTACCTGAAAATTCTGTGTATCTGGTTTTTATCCAATCTAGACCCAAATATTAAAGAGCATCCACACAGCTTTGAAAAAAAAATAGATATTCAGTATATAATCAGAGTGTCTTCAGCCATGAATGTCGGCTTAGTCTGGGGCAGTGTTTCTCAATTCCAGTCCTCGGGACCCCCTGTCCTGCATGGTCAGGACCGGAACTTGACTTAGATATGTGCTTGTCTTAAGCACAATAGTTGTGTCTGAAACTTTTGGAATCCAGGAGCTTAAGCACACATGCGCAAATCACATTATCTCTAAACACAATTATTGTAAAATAATAATAATTATTATAATTATTGCCATCCCTGACATGAACATGAATTACTGTTTGTTTACCAACAGGTCCACCATGTTTGGTTTGTTGTTTCTGAGCGTCTTCACGGCGTGAAAGACATCAACGCAGCGCTGCTGTCGCAGCATCTCACACACGATACTGATGCTGCAGAAAACACCGCTGCGACCCCCGCCGTTCCTGAGGGGAGAGTAAAGCGTAACAGCACACTGTCGTACCACCCTGCCACCGCCAGATGGAGACAAAACACAGCTCAGACCTGCTGCTCCTGAGGTCCAATAAGTGGAGTGGAGTGTGGTACTGGTATCTGACTCTGTAGTAGTGTGTAGTACTGGTATCTGACTCTGTAGAAGTGTCTAGTGCAGGTATATAACTCTGTAGTAGTGTGTAGTACTGGTATCTGACTCTGTAGAAGTGTCTAGTGCAGGTATATAACTCTGTAGTAGTGTGTAGTACTGGTATCGGACTCTGTAGAAGTGTCTAGTGCAGGTATATAACTCTGTAGTAGAGTAGAACTGGTATGTATATATATCTTTGTAGTAGAGTGTAGTACTGGTATATATATCTTTGTAGGAGTGTGTAGTACTGGTATATATCTTTGTAGGAGTGTGTAGTACTGGTATATATCTTTGTAGTAGTGTGTAGTACTGGTATATGTATATCTGTTGTAGTGTGTAGTACTGGTATATAAATCTGTAGTAGTGTGTAGTACTGGTATATATATCTGTAGTAGTGTGTAGTATTGGTATATAACTCTGTAGTAGTGTGTAGTACTGGTATATAACTCTGTAGTAGTGTATAGTACTGGTATATAACTCTGTAGTAGTGTATAGTGCTGGTATATAACTCTGTAGTAGTGTATAGTACTGGTATATAACTCTGTAGTAGTGAGTAGTACTGGTATATATCTTTGTAGTAGAGTAGTACTGGTATATATCTTTGTAGGAGTGTGTAGTACTGGTATATATATATATATATCTTTGTAGTAGAGTAGTACTCGTATCTTAACTCTGTATTAGTGTGTAGTACTGGTATATAACTCTGTAGTAGTGTGGTGTACTGGTATATATATATATCTTTGTAGTAGAGTAGTACTGGTATCTTAAAACTGTAGTTGTGTGGTGTACTGGTATCTGACTCTGTAGAAGTGTCTAGTGCAGGTATTTAACTCTGTAGTAGTGCGTAGTACTGGTATCTAACTCTGTAGTAGAGTAGAACTGGTATGTATATATCTTTGTAGTAGAGTGTAGTACTGGTATATATATATCTTTGTAGGAGTGTGTAGTACTGGTATATATCTTTGTAGTAGTGTGTAGTACTGGTATATAACTATGTAGTAGTGTGTAGTACTGGTATATATCTTTGTAGTAGGTTGTAGTACTGGTATATGTATATCTGTAGTAGTGTGTAGTACTGGTATATAACTCTGTAGTAGTGTGTAGTGCTGGTATATAACTCTGTAGTACTGGTATATAACTCTGTAGTAGTGTGTAGTACTGGTATATAACTCTGTAGTAGTGAGTAGTACTGGTATATATCTTTGTAGTAGAGTAGTACTGGTATATATCTTTGTAGGAGTGTGTAGTACTGGTATATATATCTTTGTAGTAGAGTAGTACTGGTATCTTAACTCTGTGTTAGTGTGTAGTAATGGTATATAACTCTGTATTAGTGTGTAGTACTGGTATATAACTCTGTAGTAGTGTGGTGTACTGGTATATAACTCTGTAGTAGTGTGGTGTACTGGTATATAACTCTGTAGTAGTGTGGTGTACTGGTATATAACTCTGTAGTAGTGTATAGTGCTGGTATATAACTGTAGTAGTGTGTAGTACTGGTATATAACTCTGTAGTAGTGAGTAGTACTGGTATATATCTTTGTAGTAGAGTAGTACTGGTATCTTAAAACTGTATTAGTGTGTAGTACTGGTATATATATATCTTTGTAGTAGAGTAGTACTGGTATCTTAAAACTGTCTTAGTGTGTAGTACTGGTATATATATCTCTGTAGTAGTGTGTAGTACTGGTATCTGACTCTGTAGAAGTGTATAGTGCTGGTATATAACTGTAGTAGTGCGCAGTACTGGTATCTAACTCTGTAGTAGAGTAGAACTGGTATGTATATATCTTTGTAGGAGTGTGTAGTACTGGTATATGTATATCTGTAGTAGTGTGTAGTACTGGTATATGTATATCTGTAGTAGTGTATAGTGCTGGTATATAACTCTGTATTAGTGTGTAGTACTGGTATCTAACTCTGTAGCAGTGTGTAGTACTGTAATCTGACTCTGTAGTAGTGTGTAGTACTCACAGGCAGTGCACCACAGTGCGTCCCTCCCCACCGTCGTACTCCTCCTGCCATTTGTCCACCTGGTGGACAAGTTTGAGGAAGGAGCGCTTGGACACAGGTGTGTCGCGGTACATGGGCCAGCCCAGGAACTGGAACTGCTGCACCATCCGGTACCCGTCCTGCGGCTGGAGGATGGAGGGATGAGCAGGCAGTCCAAATGAGCAGAAAGAAGGAATAAAGCAGGAAACAGACAAAAAAAATGAAAAACATAAATGTGAGCAGGCAGGCAGGAGAAGGGTAAATCAAACGAGCTGGCATCTAAATCAGTCCCGCCACAGCGAGGCGGGTGGAGACGGGAGTCTGGATCAGACACAGCCGATATTTGGTGAGACACATGGAGAAAATGAGCAACAAATCAAACACTGTGAAATGTAAACCCAGCCCGACAGGGAGGTGAAGAGGTTTAAATCAAACACATTCTGATCTAAATTTGGGGAAACGGGACAGAAAGAAGAAGTTTGGATCAAACAGGAGCACAGCTGAAGTTTATCACACAGAAACCAAACATGCTCTGAATACCTGAGGGCAGAAAATCAAACGTTCCCAAGAGGATGAGGAGTTTTCTGTTAACATACAGATCACTGAGCAGGACCAGTGATGACCCCCATGGGCACTGAAACTCCCCCCAACAGACTTCTGAACATCATCGTCCTGCTATGTTAAAGTTAGTTCTTCTACTATTAAACCAACGTTTAAAAGCTTTTGTCCATTTTGGTTTGCAGCAGCTCTCCTCTTTTCCAAATACAGTCATTACTTCCTCCAAGCAAACCAGAATGGTGATGCTTGATGATGTGTACCAACCAGTGGAGACATGAGCAGAAACTTACAGCTGTTAGAAACTACGAACATGCAGAACTTAAACCTTCCACGAGGAACTGCAAAAATCGTCACATGACCTCTGTGAGACTTCAGGAAGTGAATACATGAGACTCAGATGGGGCAAAAAGGGAGGTGAGAGCATAGTAAAGAAACCTACCCTGGCTGTGTTGTAGATCCTGAATATACGGCTGATGACGTCCTCCTCCAGATCTGCAGAGACAAACTCCACCTGCAGGGAGCCCAGACGATGGAGGCCGTTCTCCGGCCAGTACTGAGGACAGAGCTGAGGGTCAGAAGGAAAGACGGACAGAAGACAGAAGGACAGAAATAAAGGACAGAAGAAAGAAGGACAGAAGACACAGAAGGACAGAAGGAAAGAAGGACAGAAGAAAGAAGGACAGGCAAGATGTAAATGCTCGCATCAGAGATGCTCAATAGACAGAAGAGTCAATCGAATAACCTGTGTGTGTGTGTGTGTGTTTACCTGTGTGTGTGTGTGTGTGTGTGTGTTTACCTGTGTGTGTGTGTGTGTGTGTGTGTTTACCTGTGTGTGTGTGTTTACCTGTGTGTGTGTGTGTTTACCTGTGTGTGTGTGTGTGTGTGTGTGTGTTTACCTGTGTGTGTGTGTGTGTGTGTGTGTGTGTTTACCTGTGTGTGTGTGTGTGTGTGTGTTTACCTGTGTGTGTGTGTGTGTGTTTACCTGTGTGTGTGTGTTTACCTGTGTGTGTGTGTGTGTGTGTGTGTGTACCTGTGTGTGTGTGTGTGTGTGTGTTTACATGTGTGTGCGTGTGTGTGTGTGTGTACCTGTGTGTGTGTGTGTGTGTGTGTGTGTTTACCTGTGTGTGTGTGTGTGTGTGTGTTTACCTGTGTGTGTGTGTGTGTGTTACCTGTGTGTGTGTGTGTGTTTTACCTGTGTGTGTGTGTGTGTGTGTGTGTTTACCTGTGTGTGTGTGTTTACCTGTGTGTGTGTGTTTACCTGTGTGTGTGTGTGTTTACCTGTGTGTGTGTGTGTTTACCTGTGGTGTGTGTGTGTGTGTGTGTGTGTGTGTGTTTACCTGTGTGTGTGTGTTTACCTGTGTGTGTGTGTGTGTTTTACCTGTGTGTGTGTGTTTACCTGTGTGTGTGTGTGTGTGTGTGTGTGTACCTGTGTGTGTGTGTGTGTGTTTACATGTGTGTGCGTGGGTGTGTGTGTGTATACCTGTGTGTGTGTGTGTGTTTACATGTGTGTGCGTGTGTGTGTGTGTGTACCTGTGTGTGTGTGTGTGTGTGTGTGTGTGTGTGTATGTGTGTGTTTACCTGTGTGTGTGTATGTGTGTGTTTACCTGTTTGTGTGTGTGTGTGTGTGTTTACCTGTGTGTGTGTCTGTGTTTACCTGTGTGTGTGTGTGTGTGTGTGTGTGTGTTTACCTGTGTGTGTGTGTGTATTTACCTGTGTGTGTGTGTGTTTACCCGTGTGTGTGTGTGTGTACCCGTGTGTGTGTGTGTGTGTGTGCACCTGTGTGTGTACCTGTGTGTGTGTGTGTTTACCTGTGTGTGTTTACCTGTATGTGTGTATGTGTGTTTACCTGTGTGTGTTTACCTGTGTGTGTGTGTGTGTGTTTACCTGTGTGTGTGTGTTTACCTGTGTGTGTGTGTGTGTGTGTGTGTTTACCTGTGTGTGTGTTTACCTGTGTGTATGTGTGTGTTTACCTGTGTGTGTGTTCACCTGTATGTGTGTGTGTGTATGTTTATCTGTGTGTGTGTGTGTATGTTTATCTGTGTGTGTGTGTTTATCTGTGTGTGTGTTTTATCTGTGTGTACCTAAAAATGTTTTCTCTCTTATTGGTGCGACAATACTGGACCAGATCAACTTGTCCCTGGTCTTGGGATATGTGCCACAGGCTTTTAAAGTCGGAGTAATCAAACCATTACTTAAAAAACCCTCTCTTGACCCAGACATTTTAGCTAACTATAGACCGATTTCCAACCTTCCATTTATCTCTAAAATTCTGGAAAAGGTCGTTGCAGCAGCTGTGTGAGCATTTGTATAGAAATGATCTATTTGAAGTTCTTCAGTCAGGGTTCAGATGCATCATAGACCAGAAACACCACTGGCTCCAGTCTCCAATGACCTTCTTATGGCGTCAGATAATGGATTAGTGTCCATACTGGTTCTGCTGGACCTCAGATAATGGGTTAGTGTCCATACTGGTTCTGCTGGACCTCAGATGATGGATTAGTGTCCATACTGGTTCTGCTGGACCTCAGATGATGGATTAATGTCCATACTGGTTCTGCTGGACCTCAGATGATGGATTAGTGTCCATACTGGTTCTGCTGGACCTCAGATGATGGATTAGTGTCCATACTGGTTCTGCTGGACCTCAGATGATGGATTAGTGTCCATACTAGTTCTGCTGGACCTCAGATAATGGATTAGTGTCCATACTGGTTCTGCTGGACCGCAGATGATGGATTAGTGTCCATACTGGTTCTGCTGGACCTCAGAGACTGGATTAGTGTCCATACTGGTTCTGCTGGACCTCAGATGATGGGTTAGTGTCCATACTGGTTCTGCTGGACCTCGGATGATGGATTAGTGTCCACACTGGTTCTGCTGGACCTCAGATAATGGATTAGTGTCCATACTGGTTCTGCTGGACCTCAGAGACTGGATTAGTGTCCATACTGGTTCTGCTGGACCTCAGATGATGGATTAGTGTCCATACTGGTTCTGCTGGACCTCAGAGACTGGATTAGTGTCCATACTGGTTCTGCTGGACCTCAGATGATGGATTAGTGTCCATACTGGTTCTGCTGGACCTCAGATAATGGGTTAGTGTCCATACTGGTTCTGCTGGACCTCAGATAATGGGTTAGTGTCCATACTGGTTCTGCTGGACCTCAGATAATGGATTAGTGTCCATACTGGTTCTGCTGGACCTCAGATAATGGGTTAGTGTCCATACTGGTTCTGCTGGACCTCAGATAATGGGTTAGTGTCCATACTGGTTCTGCTGGACCTCAGATAATGGGTTAGTGTCCATACTGGTTCTGCTGGACCTCAGATAATGGGTTAGTGTCCATACTGGTTCTGCTGGACCTCAGATAATGGATTAGTGTCCATACTAGTTCTGCTGAACCTCAGATGAGGGATTAGTTACCATACTGGTTCTGCTGGACCTCAGATAATGGGTTAGTGTCCATACTGGTTCTGCTGGACCTCAGATAATGGATTAGTGTCCATACTAGTTCTGCTGGACCTCAGATGAGGGATTAGTTACCATACTGGTTCTGCTGGACCTCAGATAATGGGTTAGTGTCCATACTGGTTCTGCTGGACCTCAGATGATGGATTAGTGTCCATACTGGTTCTGCTGGACCTCAGATGATGGATTAATGTCCATACTGGTTCTGCTGGACCTCAGATGATGGATTAGTGTCCATACTGGTTCTGCTGGACCTCAGATGATGGATTAGTGTCCATACTGGTTCTGCTGGACCTCAGATGATGGATTAGTGTCCATACTAGTTCTGCTGGACCTCAGATAATGGATTAGTGTCCATACTGGTTCTGCTGGACCTCAGATGATGGATTAGTGTCCATACTGGTTCTGCTGGACCTCAGAGACTGGATTAGTGTCCATACTGGTTCTGCTGGACCTCAGAGACTGGATTAGTGTCCATACTGGTTCTGCTGGACCTCAGATGATGGGTTAGTGTCCATACTGGTTCTGCTGGACCTCGGATGATGGATTAGTGTCCACACTGGTTCTGCTGGACCTCAGATAATGGATTAGTGTCCACACTGGTTCTGCTGGACCTCAGAGACTGGATTAGTGTCCATACTGGTTCTGCTGGACCTCAGATGATGGATTAGTGTCCATACTGGTTCTGCTGGACCTCAGAGACTGGATTAGTGTCCATACTGGTTCTGCTGGACCTCAGATGATGGATTAGTGTCCATACTGGTTCCGCTGGACCTCAGATAATGGATTAGTATCCACACTGGTTCTGCTGGACCTCAGATAATGGGTTAGTGTCCATACTGGTTCTGCTGGACCTCAGATAATGGGTTAGTGTCCATACTGGTTCTGCTGGACCTCAGATAATGGATTAGTGTCCATACTGGTTCTGCTGGACCTCAGATAATGGGTTAGTGTCCATACTGGTTCTGCTGGACCTCAGATAATGGGTTAGTGTCCATACTGGTTCTGCTGGACCTCAGATAATGGGTTAGTGTCCATACTGGTTCTGCTGGACCTCAGATAATGGGTTAGTGTCCATACTGGTTCTGCTGGACCTCAGATAATGGATTAGTGTCCATACTAGTTCTGCTGAACCTCAGATGAGGGATTAGTTACCATACTGGTTCTGCTGGACCTCAGATAATGGGTTAGTGTCCATACTGGTTCTGCTGGACCTCAGATAATGGATTAGTGACCATACTGGTTCTGCTGGACCTCAGATAATGGATTAGTGTCCATACTGGTTCTGCTGGACCTCAGATAATGGATTAGTGTCCATACTGGTTCTGCTGGACCTCAGATACTGGATTAGTGTCCATACTGGTTCTGCTGAAACTCAGATAATGGATTAGTGTCCATACTGGTTCTGCTGGACCTCAGATAATGGGTTATTGTCCACGCTGGTTCTTCTGGACTTCAGATAATGGATTAGTGTCCATACTAGTTCTGCTGGACATCAGATGATGGATTAGTCCCCATACTGGTTCTGCTGGACCTCAGCGCTGCTTTTGATACTATAGATCACAGCATTTTACTGCAGAGACTAGAGTATGTTGTTGGGATTAAAGGGACAGCTCTAGATTGGTTTAAATCAGATCTGTCCGATAGATTCCAGTTTGTTCATGTTCATGAGGTTTCTTCCGTACAGACGAGGGTCTGCTATGGTGTCCCGCAGGGTTCAGTTCTAGGGCCAATCTTGTTCAGTTTATACATGCAGCCCATGGGAAGTATTATCTGGAACCACGGGATTAATTTTCATTGTTATGCTGATGATACGCAGCTGTATCTGTGTATGAAGATGAAACAGAACCATCAGACAAACTTCAGATGTGTCTTAAGGACATCAAGGACTGGATGTCCACAAATTTTTTGCTCCTAAATTCTGATAAAACAGAGGTTGTTGTTTGTGGTTCCAAACACCTCAGGAAGGGATTAGATGGTGTTGTGATGGCCTCCAGTAAAACTGGCGTTATATTCGATCAGGATTTGTCATTTAAACAGCACATTAATCAGGTTTGTAAAACCACGTTTTTCCACCTCCGTAATATCACAAAGATTAGGGTGAAGGAGGCTGACACCACCTCCACCTTTAAAACTAAACTTAAAACATTTCTGTTTAATAAAGCATATAGTTAGTGTACATTTAGTACCTTAATGTGTCAGGACCAGTAGTCAAAGCTGCAGCTGCAGGACCAGACTAGAGCAGCTCATCTTCAACAGCTTCGGTGTAGATATGCTGCTATAGGCCTCTGCTGCAGGGGGGCACCAACATGATCCACTGAGTGGTGCCTTTCACCTTCTCTGTTTCTCTTTACCTTCTCTGTCTCTTCTTCACCTCAACCCTCATTTATTAACAATATCCCATAAACTTAATTGTGGTCCATTGTTCTTGTAGTTTGTTGTGCTTGTCTGGCCCTTCTTTTCCTCTTCTTTGCATGTCCTGCGGACCAGAGCCTCAGGAGCTGCTTGCTGACCTGCAGTTCCACCTCTGACCATCCCAGTGTACCTCCACCTGTCTGTGTGGATGTCTGTTGGATACTTGCTGACATCCCGACCTGCAGTCCTCATCCCCTTGGATCACCGTCTATCCATATATCACCCATATACACAGAAGTCTAATTGGACTACTGATGATAGTTACTATTGTATCCTGTCTTGTACCTTTGACGGTGTCTCTATGTCTCTATTCTTTCTTATTTCCTGCTCTACCTGCTGGTCTTCAGCAGGAGGGTCCCCCCTCATGATCCAGGTCCTGATCCAGGTTTCTTCCCTCTTAAAGGGGAGTTTTTCCTGCCAGTGTTTGGTTTAAGGTTTTTCTTCCACCAGGGGAGTTTTTACCTGTCATTTTTTATGTAATAACTGATCGGGGGTCATGTTCTGGTCTCTGGAAAGATCCTGGAGACAACTTGTGTTGTAATAGATGCTTTATAAATAAAATTGAATTGAATTGAAATTGTTTACCTGTGTGTGTGTGTGTGTGTGTGTGTGTGTGTGTGTGTGTGTGTGTTTACGCGTGTGTGTGTGTACGTGTGTGTGTGTGTGTGTGTGTGTGTTTACCTGTGCTGGGTCTACGTCGTTCAGCATGACGATGGACGTACAGTGGTAATCAAGGACTAGACGCCAGAAGTCCTTCACCGTGTTTGGCAAAGGATGCTGGGTAACGATGAATGCTGACGGCTGCTTGTAGCTCTGCAGCAGAGATGTATGCCATAAGTGGTTGTTCAGAAAACAGGAAATGATGTCACACAGGTAAGTAATGTTTTGTCCTGTCTGAATGTGTCTTTGTGTCTGTGTGTGTACTTACGTCCATGAGCGCGGCGTTGATATAGTTGGAGCTCTCTCCATCTATGGTGATGAGGAACGGCAGGCAGCGATCTGGAGGCAGCACGTCCATGCAGCGGTTCTTCTCGTGGTTTCTAGGCAACAGGGCGATGCTGCAGTCTTCCACCCGCAGCGTGGGTGTGACCATGTTCAGAGTCTGCAATCATGCATGGAGAGCCACACCCGTCAGCTTCCCTCCGGTTTTCCACGAGGTTTGACAGCTGTGACAGTACTGATACTTACATCTGTAAGTCCAGTTCAGTCTGATTTAAGCTGGTTTAAATCTGGTTACAGTTTAAACTGATTTAACCTGGTTTAAACCTGGTTACGAACATTTTTTGTCTGATTTAACCTGGTTTAAACTTGGTTACAGTTTACGCTGATTGAACCTGGTTCAAAGCTGGTTTTGAACACTTCAGTCTGATTTAACCTGGTTTAAACGTGGTTACAGTTTAAGCTAATTTAACCTGGTTTAAAGCTGGTTACAGTTTAAGCTGATTTAACCTGGCTTAAACCTCGTTACAAATAATTCAGTCTGATATAACTGGTTTAAAACTTGGTTACGAACAGTTCAGTCTGATTTAACCTGTTTTAAACCTGGTTTTGAACAAATCACTCTATTTTAATCTGGTTTAAATCTGGTTACAGTTTAAACTGATTTAACCTGGTTTAAACCTGGTTTTGAACAATTCACTCTGATTTAACCTGGTTTAAACGTGGTTACAGTTTAAGCTGATTTAACCTGGTTTAAAGCTGGTTATGAACAGTTCAGTCTGATTTAACCTAGTTTAAACCTGGTTACAGTTTAGACTGATTTAAGGTAAACACACACAAACAGTTTAGTCTCATTGAACCTGGTTTCAACTCGGTAAACAGACATTTCTTTTGTCAGTGTCATAAAGTTGAAGAAATGTTCATGTTTCAGGTTAGCTTGAATTCTTATTTTTTTGTGAAATATTAGAAAAGGTAAATAGATACCTTTTTAGAGATTAGATTAAAGTTCAGAAAGTCAAACGTTTATATAGCCTCTGTTAGTACCTGGTCAAACTGTTTAACTCCACAGTGGAGCTCAGCGAGGTTTGGGTGGTTTCCTGGTTTTTCCGGATCCTACCACCACAAACCGCCAGGCAGCATGTCCAAGGTTCCACTTTTGTGGCTGATATCTTGAGACATCCCAGTGCACCAGTTTTCCTGCCACCAGTTGCTTCTCAGCATGTTGCTTCCGCCCCCATGCTTCACAGAGGTGCTCTGATGCCTCCAGACTGTTCTGGCTTTGCTTGAACAGTTTTCAGCAGTGCTTTTTTCTCTCACTGCCTGGCTTTTCAGCTCAATATGCGATATGTTCCATCACTATTCTTGGGTTTGTTTCAAAGTAAAACAAGTTCCGTTCAGTTCAGTTTAGCAAGGTTAAATTAAATACATTGTCAGTGTACCAGACGCCTCTAAAGTATTTATATGTTTGAGGTGACAGTCGATGGATGTAAACTTCTGAATCTGAAGAAAATCTGAAAAAATCTCTCTCATTATTCTGGCTTTTTATTATATGCAGAAGAGTCGTGAATGAAAAAAGAAAAGTTTTGTAAACATGTTTTGCTTACTTGTTTATAAAGCTTTGTTCACTGCGGTATTTCCTGTGACTTTGTTACATTGTTACTGTTGTGTGCTTTTATACCTTTATTACAATAAGGATAAATAACTTTTTTAAATGATTTAAGCCATTACCATTTTGTGATGAATTATCTTTCAGGACTCTGTATTTATTCATAATTTACTGACAATTATGAAAAGGATGTACTTTGATCACTTACAGATGCCGTTATTCTTTAGACATCATTTAACGCTGTTGCGTGTTCACTTTTAGATAAATAGATAAAAAAATTACAGCCCTATCAATGCAGAATTTAACCAGAGTTCTAAAACTTTTTAAAAATAAGTTTGGCCCCTAATACCGTCTTATTTTGATCTCATATTCACTGTCTTTTTTTTGGGGAGTAGTAAACCACTCTATTTATTTCTGTCATATGAATCACATGAATGTAGTTGTTTTTTAATGAAATATTGTTCTTTAACTCATGATGATTTTAGAACAATCATCTAAATGATTTTATTAATGATTCTAAAAGTAAAATTACAGGTTTATCTAGTAAAGACGGTCAAAGACTGATTGACAAGTGATTGAAGGTAAGTATTTTAAAGCAGTTCTTTCAAATATTCAGACAGAAGTGAGACAGCAGTGATGGATGCAAACCTCACCCTGAACTCCTCTTTGATCTGACACGAGTTGGTCTGAGGATCCAGTCGGTTCATCTCGTAGTAAACCGAGCGCAGCTGACTGGTGGGAACGGCCGTGTCGCCGCAAAGACACGCCTCCAGGATAGCGTCATGGATGAAGACGTACTGCTCCTGCGGACAGACAGCCAGACAGGAAGTATTTTAATGGTCCTTCTCGCCCCTTTCCAGGTTTGAGTGACAGGCGGAGGGTTGGTGAAATGCCACTTCATAAATGATTTATGTTGACACACAGCGAGGGGAGGATGAGGAGTGACATTCAAAGTGAGATGAAGGCCATGACTTTCACTGTTGTTTCCTGTCAGTGAGAGCTGGACGACATCAAAGCATCAAAACAACAACAACAACAACAACGTGTAAAGATGTGATGATGATCATGATCATCTGTATAACATTTAATAAAAGTGTGACAATGAAACTGGATTAAATGTCCTCTCAAACTGTAGTCAAACCCCAATACAGACCAACAAAAGGAAACTAAGTGCCGAAGAGCAAAAATACAAATTTGAAGCTGACAGAACAGAAAACAAACAAAGCAGAGGAAGAGGATGAATAGAGGAACGCTGCAGTAAACAAAGACAGGATAATCCTGGAGAGAGGATGTCAGGAACAGACCACATCTGTCACATCAGGACGGGGAGCAAAGACGGTAGTTTCAGCTTTATGCTGATGATGCTGACATGTAAATAGCTGCGTCAACATCCACATTCATTTAAGACCAGGAACAGCCACCAATAATGATGCACTCTTCACTCCAGCACCTTCAATATTTTACGGGATCCAGTTTATCATGGAGCTCTGAGGTTTATCAATAATAATAAAGCTCTGACTCCTCACTGCTGAACTCCACCCCAGCTATATTCTTATTTCCAAGTCTATACTGGGTCTGCTCTCATCATATCTATGTTTCCATGGTGTAAGCTTCAGGTGCTGATCTCAAGCAATTAGCTAAAAGTGATAGCTAAGAAAGGGACAGGATCAGTCCAGACCTGTCTCTGTCACACCCACATGTCTCATCCGCTCTTTCTTTTAACGTCCATATGTATACCTGCAGGTTGATGACATAGACCTGCAGGTTGATGACATAGACCTGCAGGTTGATGACTGAGACCTGCAGGTTGATGACTGAGACCTGCAGGTTGAAGACATAGACCTGCAGGTTGGGGACTGAGACCTACAGGTTGGGGACTGAGACCTACAGGTTGAAGACATAGACCTGCAGGTTGAGGACTGAGACCTGCAGGTTGATGACTGAGACCTGCAGGTTGATGACATAGACCTGCAGGTTGATGACATAGACCTGCAGGTTGAGGACTGAGACCTACAGGTTGATGACATAGACCTGCAGGTTGATGACATAGACCTGCAGGTTGATGACTGAGACCTGCAGGTTGATGACTGAGACCTGCAGGTTGATGACTGAGACCTGCAGGTTGAGGACTGAGACCTGCAGGTTGAGGACTGAGACCTGCAGGTTGATGACATAGACCTGCAGGTTGATGACATAGACCTGCAGGTTGATGACTGAGACCTGCAGGTTGATGACTGAGACCTGCAGGTTGATGACTGAGACCTGCAGGTTGATGACATAGACCTATAGGTTGATGACATAGACCTGCAGGTTGAGGACTGAGACCTACAGGTTGGGGACTGAGACCTACAGGTTGATGACATAGACCTGCAGGTTGATGACATAGACCTGCAGGTTGATGACATAGACCTGCAGGTTGAGGACTGAGACCTACAGGTTGATGACATAGACCTGCAGGTTGATGACATAGACCTGCAGGTTGATGACTGAGACCTGCAGGTTGATGACTGAGACCTGCAGGTTGATGACTGAGACCTGCAGGTTGAGGACTGAGACCTGCAGGTTGAGGACTGAGACCTGCAGGTTGATGACATAGACCTACAGGTTGATGACATAGACCTATAGGTTGATGACATAGACCTGCAGGTTGAGGACTGAGACCTACAGGTTGATGACATAGACCTGCAGGTTGATGACATAGACCTACAGGTTGATGACATAGACCTGCAGGTTGAGGACTGAGACCTGCAGGTTGAGGACGGAGACCTAGAGGTTGGGGATGGAGACATGCAGGTTGAAGACCATGTAATAAGCAGTAGGAGCGACCAGCCAGTTCATGATCAAGCAGGAGCATACAGACGTACGTTCAGAACAAAGGTTCATGAACTTGCAGTAGGTTCTCAGTTAGGGGGGATGAAGTCTGGACCTTTTGTCTCGTGTTGTCTTGCGTTGCATACTTTTCTGTCAGACATTTGTTCTGTTTGTATTGGTTGTGCTGGTGTGTGTGTGTGTGTGTGAAGAGTCAAGTACCTCTGTTTGAACCATGTTAACCCTTCGAGCTCTCAGCTCTCGAACGCAGTTGTAGATGTCGACCACGCCCTCCCTCTCTGCCATGTCTAGCATGATGTCGATCACAATGAAGCAGCCTGTGCGACCCGCCCCCGCACTGGCACACACACACACTCACGTTAATATAATCAAACTGGGCCATCAGATCTCCTGACTTAGCAAGTCAACATTAGTAATAAGTAAGAGAATGGGTGCAAACCTGCAGTGGACCACAGTGGGGCCGGAGGTGGGCGGGGTCTTGGACTTGACGCGGCGGATGAAGCCCAGGAGCCCAGTAGCATGAAGTGGAACGCCGTGGTCGGGCCAGCCAGTGAAATGAAACTGGCGGATCTCCCTGATCTCGGCTACCCCTCTCTAATGGGGAGGAGAGCTGGCGTTACGAATCGATAACAGCTGAAAGCAGCTCACCTGCAGGTGTGTCACCTGATCAACAACGAGGTCACAGCCTGTGTGTTTGTCACCCCAAGACTGAGAGCAGCTGCTACATTTATCTTCAGGTGACCAGTCAGGTGACTTCTAAGTCTTTATAATGTAGAAACTAATACCGTCTCACTGAAATAAGACAAATTCTTGTCCTTGGATCAGATTTTTTCCAGGATCAGACTTGAGTTATTCACGCTGACATTTATCACTGCGGTGAGGGAGCAAGAATTTAAATTTCATTCAACTGTTGACGGTCTGCCCCAGATGTCAATAAGACGGTCTGCCCCAGATGTCTCTTAGACGGTCTGCCCCAGATGTCAATAAGACGGTCTGCCCCAGATGTCTCTTAGACGGTCTGCCCCAGATGTCAATAAGACAGTCTACCCCAGATGTCAATAAGACAGTCTACCCCAGATGTCAATAAGACAGTCTACCCCAGATGTCTCTTTGACGGTCTGCCCCAGATGTCAATAAGACGGTCTGCCCCAGATGTCTCTTAGACGGTCTACCCCAGATGTCAATAAGACAGTCTACCCCAGATGTCAATAAGACAGTCTACCCCAGATGTCAATAAGACAGTCTACCCCAGATGTCAATAAGACAGTCTACCCCAGATGTCAATAAGACGGTCTGCCCCAGATGTCTCTTTGACGGTCTGCCCCAGATGTCTCTTTGACGGTCTGCCCCAGATGTCAATAAGACGGTCTGCCCCAGATGTCTCTTAGACGGTCTGCCCCAGATGTCCCTTAGACGGTCTGCCCCAGATGTCCCTTAGACGGTCTGCCCCAGATCTCAATAAGACGGTCTGCCCCAGATGTCTCTTAGACGGTCTGCCCCAGATGTCAATAAGACGGTCTGCCCCAGATGTCCCTTAGACGGTCTGCCCCAGATGTCAATAAGACTGTCTGCTCCAGATGTCAATAAGACGGTCTGCCCAAGATGTCAATAAGACGGTCTGCCCCAGATGTCCCTTAGACGGTCTGCCCCAGATGTCAATAAGACGGTCTGCCCAAGATGTCAATAAGACGGTCTGCCCAAGATGTCAATAAGACGGTCTGCCCCAGATGTCCCTTAGACGGTCTGCCCCAGATGTCAATAAGACGGTCTGCCCAAGATGTCAATAAGACGGTCTGCTCCAGATGTCAATAAGACGGTCTGCCCCAGATGTCCCTTAGACGGTCTGCCCCAAATGTCCCTTAGATGGTCTGCCCCTGTCCCGTCAGTGATACAGTGATGACACGTGATGACACGTGGCACAAATATCATCATCACTTTTGGTTAGTTTTCCATCACAGTTTTGACGCAAAACGTAAGCGATACCAAGTCATCAAAACTTCCATTAAGTTATTATTATGTTATGTTGTCATGTTATGGTCTTTTCTATTCCACCAGTAAGCCCTTCCATCAGCAGTCATGATGGTTGTCCAGACGTAGATGTCTGCAATTAAAACTTGGCACGGAGCCGTCTGTGTCTGAGGGATTTCTGGGAGGTCGTTGTTCATCATTTCATGGCTCTAGTGGTCTTGTGCGCCTGTTTATCAGTTATGCAACATGTTGTTGACCTCTTGTTGACCTGCTATAACATGGCAAAGGAACCAGCTCCTACAGATAAGATGCAACTCTTTTTGATATTTTGGTTTTCTTTTGTGAAGTAATGCAACTTTTATTTTGAGTTAATAGAAAGTCAGGGTAGTGTCAGAGTGATACAGGTGCTTTTCTGAACCTGCCGTGTCCCATTTCTGTTACGGTCTGCAGACCTACCTTCTCCACTGCGAACGTTCGGATCACGTACTCGGACAGCAGCTGTGTCTCGATCAGCGTCACCTTCATGTCGCCGTAAATCTCTGTGTCGTCGGGCCAATACTTACAGCACTTCACCTGCACACACACACGCACAGGTGTAGAAATAAATGGACTCATTAATTAAACCGAAACACAACCAGAAGAGAAACAGCTGAAACAAATCTCAGAGACTCCGCCCTTCCTCATTAACAGCTGCTGACAGCTGAGCTACTCACAGCGTCACTATGACAACCACCGAGGTGACAGAGGGAGGGCTGGTGTTTGATAGTGTGTGTGACAGGGAAACACAGAGGCATGAAATCAGCCAGATCTATCCCAGAATCTCCCTCTGTGGCTCTGCTGACGGGGGAGCAGATCCCTGGTGCCTTGTGAGTAACGAGAACAGGGACGGCGAGCCCGCCTGCAGGTGAATGCGATTGATCCCAGGTTAAATCCTCCAATTTCAGGAGGAACGTCTGTTCTCATCTGAGCTTCTGAAATCCTCCCAAACATCACAGAGGAAGCAACACGACTGCAGCTTTAGCTCCAGCCGGTTCTTCAGCACTTTCCTTAGTTTGTTTTACACGACCCTGAAAGTGCTGAAGCCCGTTTGACAGGCAGCAGGTACGAGAACTGCTGCACGACACCTCCAGAGATGTTTCTGGATCTGTGGAGGTCTCGAGTCTGCTGCTCATAAGTGTACCAGTCAATAATCATAAAACATTGTACATAAAATGAAGTTTGCAAAACAGATCTTACTTCATAACCCCACAACCCTCCTGAGAACCATATTTTTATAAACCCTGCCAATACGCCATCATACAGTAGCTGTAAGCTGAGAACATGTTCTGTAAGTTTTGTGGTAGTCCAGAACACGTCAAGTATGTCTAGATATGTCAATATGTGTTGAAGATAAGTTTGACATAAGTTCCACAGAGATTCAACGCACGTTACTCATAGGTAAAAAGAACGTTCTGGATACGCTGGACTTTATCTTGACATATTTCCCCTTTTTACTCACTTACAAGTAATGTGTGAACGATGGCCTAACTCACGGCTGCGTCCGCGGGACCTGTGAGCCATACACTGGCATGACCTCGCCGTATTCCAACGTAAACCAGCAACATTTATTGCACGTCTTTAAGGGTCTGAACACAAGCAGGTTTTTAGGACTCGAGTCAAAGACTCGAACTCGAGTCTGACACCTGGCCTAATGTAAGGACTTGTGACCTGAACTTTAAGACTTATTTTATTTTATGTAATATGCCATGTCATGTCGATGTCGTGCAAGGTGCACATTCCCACTTCAGTTTGTGTCTCATGTGTCATGTTTAGGAATAAAGTCCTGGTGCTAAAATGTCAAGAAAAAATTTCCCTATGATTGTTTCATCTGTTAAAGAAACGTTGAAGATGATTTAGATAACAAAAAACTTAATCATCGTCTTTAAACATGTAATCAACAATGCTAATTCAGGTTAACGAGTGTCATGTTATCAACACTGATGCTTAGAGATGCTTCAATGTGTCTTAAAGGCTGCACGTCTTTATATAGCTGATGGGTGAGTCGTTTGGACTGGACTCGATCTAGACGCCACTCTGATTTTTCTTTTGTGACTTGGGCTTGAACTCTGGGGACTCGAGACTGGACTGCATTAGACAGATTGTGGTTTTGTGTTGTTCTTCTTATCTAAGGATTTTGAACAGTATCATGTGAGAAGGAGTGGAGATTTATTATATCATATTAATATACTTTAAAATCACAAAACTGAAAAACATTCATTACACTTACAGTAACACAAGCTGCTTTGAAGTCAGCCTTGTACAAACTGCTCAAACATACTCATGGCAAAAATCCGAATTTGCTGCTTCTTGTGCTGACATCATCAAGGGAAGGCAGTTTTCTCCTCATTTGCTCACAGCAAATGTAAAAATATGGCAAAGGATTGGGATGGTGCTGATCCTTCTTAATTCAGCTAGTAATAATAATCAGTGGCAGTCAGACCACAGACCACAGACCACAGCCTCCTGAGGTGTCATGAACCCAGTTGTGGAGTTCCCCAGGGCTACATTCTTGAACTTCTTCTGTTCTATATCTTTATGCTCTTATCTTTTTAATAACATCCACCAAACATATGCACACCACACACAACTCTACAGGTTACTGTCACCATGACAACAGTGAGAGACTAACACTGCTTTACAGTGACACAGAGAAGACACACAAGTTTCCTGTTTGTGAACGCTGAGCTCTGTCACACACTGAAGAGGAGCTGAGCTGTGATGGGCAGTGAGCTGGTAACCTGAAACACGTCGATGTGAGTGCTGTCGTTGTGAGTCAGAGGTTTAAAGATGAATTAACTGAGAGGCAGCAAATGCTTCAACAGCAGAATAACTGAAGATGTGACAGATGTACCCTGGGAACTGAAGTCCCAACCTTCATCAGACAGGAAAAACAACCAGATGGCCACAACAATCCCTCTGTGTGTTTGTGTGGACTCACCCGGCCCACCTCCACCAGGTTGGTTACCATGACAATGGCTGCAGTGTTCTCCTGCCAAACCATCCTCCAGAAGTCGTACACCGTCTCCTGCATGGGACCTGACACACGCATGCAAGCACGGTAAACATGATATCTAATCACAGATGAGCAGGTGACACCAGAGCTGAGCATAAATTATAACGATTTGGTTAATTAGTTATACACAAACACACACAAAAAAACTAGAAAATGTTTTTAATCACTGTTGACAGTCTGTGTATTGACAAACTAATTAGTTCATGCTAATGCATCACTGTCCTCAAGTGTTCTGCAGCAAACACACGCACAGACATAGACACACACACACACACACACACACACACACACACACACACAAACACACACACACACACACATACATAAACGCACACACACACACACAGACACACTCTCACACACACACACACACACACACACACACACACACACACACATAAAAACTATGACTTGTGGTCATGTATGCACAACCATGTCATGTGTGAGATGTTCTCCATGTTCTCGGTCAAACCTGAATGCGGAGGCAACAAAAGATGATTTGGATGCCGAGGAGTTTCAGCTAAAACATAAGACATTAGAAGTTTCTCACCTTGAGTGGCAATGTAGTGGTTGGGTCTGAGGTAGCCCTGAGAAGAGAAAGAAAAAGAGAGATGAAGGCCTCAGTGAACAGGACAGGAGTGGGAAAGATGTGCTAAACTACGGGACAGCTGTGTTAAACTGTGAGACAACTGTGTTAAACTGTGTTAAACTGTAGGACAACTGCATTAAACTGTAAGACAACTGTTAAACTGAGGGACAAGTGTGTTAAACTGTGAGACAACTGTATTAAAATGTGTTAAACTGTGTTAAACTGAGGAACAAGTGTGTTAAACTGTGAGACAACTGTATTAAACTGTGTTAAACTGTGTTAAACTGAGGAACAAGTGTGTTAAACTGTGAGACAACTGCTTTAAGCTGTGTTAAACTGTAGTACAACTGTGTTAAACTGTGGGACAAATGTGTTAAAATGTGTTAAACTGAGGGACAAGTGTGGTAAACTGTAGGACACCGGCGTTAAACTGTGGGACAAATGTGTTAAAATGTGGTAAACTGTGAGACAACAGCATTGAACTGTGAGACAAAAGTGTTAAACTGTAGGACAACTGCATTAAACTGTGTTAAACTGAGGGACAAGTGTGTTAAACTGTGTTAAACTGTGAGACAACAGTGTTAAACTGTAGAACAACTGCGTTAAACTGTGAGACAACTGTGTTAAACTGTGAGACAACAGCGTTAAACTGTGAGACAACTATGTTACACTGTAAGACAACTGTGTTAAACTTTGTTTAATTGAAGGACAAGTGTGTTAAACTGTGTTAAAAAGTAGGACAACTGCGTTAAACTGTTTGAAACTGAGAGACAAGTGTGTTAAACTGTAGGACAACTGCCTTAAACTGTGGGACAAATGTGTTCAAATGTGTTAAACTGTAAGATAACTGTGTTAAACTGTGGGACAACTGTGTTAAACTGTGAGACAACAGCGTTAAACTGTGTTAAACTGTAGGACAACTGCTTTAAACTGTGTTGAACTGAGGGACAAATGTGTTAAACTGAATTAAACTGTGGGACAAGTGTGGTAAACTGTGAGACAACTGTGTTAAACTGTATTAAACAGTAGGGCAAGTGTGTTAAACTGTAAAACAACTGTGTTAAACTGTGTTAAACTGTAGGACAACTGCTTTAAACTGTGTTGAACTGAGGGACAAATGTGTTAAACTGAATTAAACTGTGGGACAATTGTGGTAAACTGTGAGACAACTGTGTTAAACTGTATTAAACAGTAGGGCAAGTGTGTTAAACTGTAAAACAACTGTGTTAAACTGTGTTAAACTGTAGGACAACTGCTTTAAACTGTGTTAAACTGAGGGACAAATGTGTTAAACTGAATTAAACTGTGGGACAAGTGTGTTAAACTGTGAGACAACTGTGTTAAACTGTGAGACAACAGCATTAAACTGTGGGACAACTTTGTTAAACTGTAAGACAACTGTGTTAAATTGTGTTAAACTGTAGGACAACAACGTTAAACTGTGTTAAACTGTGTTAAACTGTGAGACAACAGCGTTAAACTCTGTTAAACTGAAAGACAAGTGTGTTAAACTGTGTTAAACTGTGAGACAAAAGCATTAAACTGTGTGTTAAACTGAGGGACAATGTCTTAAACTGTGTTAAACTGAGGGACAAGTGTGTTAAACTGTGTTAAACTGTGAGACAACAGCGTTAAACTGTGTTAAACTGAAAGACACCAGCGTTAAACTGTTTTAAACAGTAGGACAACTGCTTTAAACTGTGTTAAACTGTGAGACAACAGCATTGAACTGTGAGACAAAAGTGTTAAACTGTAGGACAACTGCATTAAACTGTGTTAAACTGAGGGACAAGTGTGTTAAACTGTGATACAACAACGTTACACTTTGGAACAAGTGGGTTAAACTGTGAGACAACTGTGTTAAACTGGAACAACTGCGTTAAACCGTGAGACAACTGCGTTAAACTGTGAGACAACTAGATTAAACTGTGAGAAAACTGTGAAACAACTGGACAAAACTGTGAGACAACTGCATTAAACCCAGAAACAACTGCGTTAAACTGTGAAACAACTGCGTTAAACTGTGTTGAACTGTATAACAACTGCGTAAAACGGTAGAACAACTGGTTTAAACTGAGGAACAACTGCGTTAAACTGTTGAACAACTGTGTAAAACTGTGAAACAACTGTGTCAAACTGACGAAAAACTGCGTTACACTGTAAAACAACGGGGTTAAACTGTGAGAAAACTGTGTTAAACTGTGACGCAACTGTGTAAATTTGTGGAAAAACTGTGTTAAACTGTTATAAAAATTGCATCAAACTGTGGAACAACTTTGTTGAACTGTGAGACAACTGCATTAAACTGAGGAACAACTGCGTTTAACTGAGGAACAACTGCGTTAAACTGTGAGACAACTGCGTCAAAATGAAAAAAAAAAACTGTGGAACAACTGGTTTAAACTGTGAGTTAACTGGGTTAAACTGAAGAACAACTGCGATAAACCGTGACACAAATGCGGTAAACTGTGGAACGACTATGTTAAACTGTGGAAAAACTCCATTAAACTGTAGAAAAACTGCGTTAAACTGTGAGACAACTGCGTCAAAATGTAGAAAAACTGGGTTAAACTGTGGAACAACCATCAAAATGAAGAAAAACAGGGTTAAACTGTGGAACAATTGGGTAAAACTGTGGAACAACTGCATTAAACTGTGAAACCACTGCGGTAAACTGTGAGACAACTGTATTAAAGTGTGAGACAACTGCATTAAACTGTGGAACAACTGCATTAAACTTGAAAAACTGGAAAAACTGTGTTAACAACTGTGTTATACTGTATTAAACAGTAGGGCAAGTATGTTAAACTGTAAAACAACTGTGTTAAACTGTGTTAAACTGTAGGACAACTGCTTTAAACTGTGTTGAACTGAGGGACAACTTTGTTAAACTGAATTAAACTGTGGGACAAGTGTGTTAAACTGTGAGACAACTGTGTTAAACTGTGAGACAACAGCGTTAAACTGTGGGACAACTTTGTTAAACTGTGAGACAACTATGTTAAACTGTGTTAAACTGTAGGACAACAACGTTAAACTGTGTTAAACTGTGTTAAACTGTGAGACAACAGTGTTAAACTGTGTTAAACTGAAAGACAAGTGTGTTAAACTGTGTTAAACTGTGAGACAAAAGCATTAAACTGTGTGTTAAACTGAGGGACAATGTCTTAAACTGTGTTAAACTTAGGGACAAGTGTGTTAAACTGTGTTAAACTGTGAGACAACAGCGTTAAACTGTGTTAAACTGAAAGACACCAGCGTTAAACTGTTTTAAACAGTAGGACAACTGCTTTAAACTGTGTTAAACTGTGAGACAACAGCATTGAACTGTGAGACAAAAGTGTTAAACTGTAGGACAACTGCATTAAACTGTGTTAAACTGAGGGACAAGTGTGTTAAACTGTGATACAACAACGTTACACTTTGGAACAAGTGGGTTAAACTGTGAGACAACTGTGTTAAACTGGAACAACTGCGTTAAACCGTGAGAAAACTGCGTGAGGAACAACTGCGTTTAACTGAGGAACAACTGCGTTAAACTGTGAGACAACTGCGTCAAAATGAAAAAAAAAAACTGTGGAACAACTGGTTTAAACTGTGAGACAACTGTGTTAAACTGGAACAACTGCGTTAAACCGTGAGAAAACTGTGTTAAACTGTGAGATAACTGCATTAAACTGTGAGAAAACTGTGAAACAACTGGTCTAAACTGTGAAACAACTGCGTTAAACTGTGAAACAACTGCGTTAAACTGTGTTGAACTGTATAACAACTGCGTAAAACGGTAGAACAACTGGTTTAAACTGAGGAACAACTGCGTTAAACTGTTGAACAACTGTGTAAAACTGTGAAACAACTGTGTCAAACTGACGAAAAACTGCGTTACACTGTAAAACAACGGGGTTAAACTGTGAGAAAACTGTGTTAAACTGTGACGCAACTGTGTAAATTTGTGGAAAAACTGTGTTAAACTGTTATAAAAATTGCATCAAACTGTGGAACAACTTTGTTGAACTGTGAGACAACTGCATTAAACTGAGGAACAACTGCGTTTAACTGAGGAACAACTGCATTAAACTGTGAGACAACTGCGTCAAAATGAAAAAAAAACTGTGGAACAACTGGTTTAAACTGTGAGTTAACTGGGTTAAACTGACGAACAACTGCGATAAACCGTGACACAAATGCGATAAACTGTGGAACGACTATGTTAAACTGTGGAAAAACTCCATTAAACTGTAGAACAACTGCGTTAAACTGTGAGACAACTGCGTCAAAATGTAGAAAAACTGGGTTAAACTGTGGAACAACTGCATCAAAATGAAGAAAAACAGGGTTAAACTGTGGAACAACTGGGTAAAACTGTGAGACAACTGTATTAAAGTGTGAGACAACTGCATTAAACTGTGGAACAACTGCATTAAACTGGAAAAACTGTGTTAAACTGCGAGACAACTGCGTCAAAATAAAAAAAAAACTGGGTTAAACTGTAGAACAACTGGTTTAAACTGCGGAACAACTGCGTTAAACTGTGGAACAACAGGGTTAAACTGTGAGACAACTGCGTTTAACTGAGACAACTGCGTTTAACTGAGACAACTGCGTTCAACTGTGAGAA
>CM026216.1:2067972-2092972 GCA_014839995.1 Xenentodon cancila | reverse complement strand
CGTGAGAAGCTTTCCCATCTGTGAGGTTTCTGTGCAGCGGGAGCATGAACTTATGTCACCTGATCACAGAAAAAAGAGAAAACGTGTGAATGCTGGTCAAATATGGGCCATGTGAGTTAACCACTAGAAACTTAGACCAGAGAAACAAAGTCAGTCCAGGGCTTATCAAGCCAACAGAGGAATGCTCATCTACCAGTTGGCTGCTTCAGTGTTCCCATCGATGGTTTGAACGTGACCATAGGAAAATCCCATGAAGGGCTTCAGAAAGCACTTCAGTCTGGACGTTCCTGTTGAAGAACAACGAGCTCATGTTCTTCCACTTCTCATCCATGTTGAAGCCCAGCTCTTAATCATTCTCTCGAGGATCAACCAACAAGATACCACACTGGTTCTGGTTCCTGAACACAGCTCCACCACCCAGCCTCTGATTTAAGACATCCATACCAGCTAAGACCTGGTGCTGATCTGCAACCAGTTTTCTAAGGCTGTAAAACCAGTTCAGGATGTGGAGCTGATTCTGAATCAGGGCTGGGACTACTGTCAGATGTAGACTCTGGAGCAAGCCCCATGACTGACTCATGTGAGACTGGTTCTTTATCTCCTGGGTTCAGTATACGGAAACTGAAGGTGCTGGACCAGCGGAGAGATCTGAGGCTGAGCCAGCGTTCCCTAATCTGAGCCGCAGGAACCAGGACTGACTGACCAGCATGAGTTTTACAGGTGTGCTGCTCGGAAACATCTTCATTTTGATTTGTTGAGCCCTCAGTCGTGTGTTTTAGTGAACACAGCAGTTCCCCGCTGCTGTCTGGGGGTTGTCATGGTTGGCACAACTTTATGGGCTACAAATGTTTTGGTTGGAGGATCTAACAAGTTACGTTAAGTTAGTTAAGTCTCTTTATTTGTCATTGTAATGCTCATTTCAGCTTTAGATACAGTTGCAGTTAGAGGGTCTCTAACCATAGGAGCTCAACTCCCTGGTTTAACTCACATATTCGTATGTTGCGAAAAATGGAAAGAAAGTGGTTCTCTAGTAGGTCTGTAGATATTTATTGTGCATGGAAAGATAGTCTAATAGTGTATAAAAAAGCGCTTCGCAAAGCTAGAACAGCCTATTATTCAGTGTTAGAGGATAATAAAAATAACCCACGTTTTCTGTTCAGCACTGTAGCCAGGCTGACAAAGAGTCACAACTCTGTTGAGCCGTGCATCCCTGCAGCTCTCAGTAGTGAAGACTTTATGAGCTTCTTTAGCAATAAAATTGTCAGAATTAGACAGGAAATCGGCCAGGCCCACCCGGCAGTGGCTGTGGGGATTTCTTCAACTTCGGCGACTCCCTTATGCTCTGACCTGACTCGAGACTGTTTTGTTCCTGTAGACCTCCCTGACCTGACCTCAGTCGTCAATAGATCTAAATCATCCACGTGTCTGTTAGACCCCATCCCAACTCGACTACTCAAAAATGTTTTCTCTCTCATTGGTGCGACAATACTGGACCAGATCAACTTGTCCCTGGTCTTGGGATATGTGCCACAGGCTTTTAAAGTCGCAGTAATCAAACCATTACTTAAAAAACCCTCTCTTGACCCAGACATATCATAGCACAGAAACAGCACTGGTTCGAGTCTCGAATGACCTTCCTATGGCCTCAGATGATGGATTAGTGTCCATACTGGTTCTTCTGGACCTCAGGTAATGGATTAGTGTCCATACTGGTTCTGCTGGGCCTCAGGTAATGCGTTAGTGTCCATATTGGTTCTGCTGGACCTCAGTGCTGTTTTGATACTATAGATCACAGCATTTTACTGCAGAGACTAGAGTATGTTGTTGGGATTAAAGGGACAGCTCTAGATTGGTTTAAATCATATCTGTCTGATAGATTCCAGTTTGTTCATGTTCATGAGGTTTCTTCCGTACAGACGAGGGTCTGCTATGGTGTCCTGCATGGTTCAGTTCTAGGACCAATCTTGTTCAGTTTATACATGCAGCCCTTGGGAAGTATTATCCGGAACCACGGCATTAATTTTCATTGTTATGCTGATGATACGCAGCTGTATCTGTCTATGAAGATGAAACAGAACCATCAGACAAACTTCAGATGTGTCTTAAGGACATCAAGGACTGGATGTCCAGAAATGTTTTGCTCCTAAATTCTGATAAAACAGAGGTTGTTGTTTGTGGTCCAAACACCTCAGGAAGGGATTAGATGGTGTTGTGATGGCCTCCAGTAAAACTGTGCGAAACCTTGGCGTTATATTCGATCAGGATTTGTCATTTAAACAGCATATTAATCAGGTTTGTAAAACTGCGTTTTTCCACCTCCGTAATATCACAAAGATTAGGGTGAAGGAGGCTGACACCACCTCCACCTTTAAAACTAAACTTAAAACATTTCTGTTTAATAAAGCATATAGTTAGTGTATATTTAGTACCTTAATGTGTCAGGACCAGTAGTCAAAGCTGCAGCTGCAGGACCAGATTAGAGCAGCTCATCTTAAACAGCTTCAGTGTAGATATGCTGCTGTAGGCCTCTGCTGCAGGGGGGCACCAACATGATCCACTGAGTGGTGCCTTTCACCTCCTCTGTTTCTCTTTGCCTTCTCTGTCTCTGCTTCACCTCAACCCTCAGTTATTAACAGTATCCCATAAACTTAATTGTGGTCCATTGTTCTTGTAGTTTTTTGTGCTTGTCTGGCCCTTCTTTTCCTCTTCTGTGCATGTTCTGCAGACCAGAACCTCAGGAGCTTCTTGCTGACCTGCAGTTCCACCTCTGACCATCCCAGTGTCTGCCTTCACCTGTCTGTATGGATGTCTGTTGGATACTTGCTGACATCCCAACCTGCAGTCCTCATCCCCTTGGATCACCAACTATCCATATATCACCCATATACACAGAAGTCTTATCGGTCTACTGCTGATAGATAATTATACTATTGTATCCTGTCTTGTACCTTTGACGGTGTCTCTATGTCTCTATTCTTTCTATTTCTTGCTCTACCCGGCTGGCCTTCAGCAGGACGGTCCCCCCTTATGAGCCAGGTCTTGATCCAGGTTTCTTCCCTCTTAAAAGGGAGTTTTTCTTGCCACTGTTTGGCTTAAGATTTAAACTTCCCCCACTAGGGCAGTTTTTACCTGCCGTTGTTTCATGTTCTGGGTCTCTGGAAAGCGCCTAGAGACGACTTGTGTTGTAATAGACGCTATATAAATTGAATTGAATTGAATTGAACTTGTCTTGTGATAGATTCTATATAAATAAAATTAATTGAACTGAATTGAATTTAACCTGTTTTAAGACGGAATCAACTTTCCATTATTGTTAACAGATGACTGGATGTAACTGTAACTGTCCATTTGGAGAGAACTTGTACCATCAGATCAATGAAAACAGAGCACAACAGTAAACAAGAGCCTGAATGAGAAATACGAGTTGTTTCAGCTGGTGTCCTGCCAGAGGTTCTATCAGGGCTACTCACTCATCAAACAGATGTTGGACTCTTTGGACCTTCTGGGTGCACAAATGAGCTCACTCTCCTGCTGCTGTCAAATGTTACTGATCCAAAAAACAAACTGATCAGATAAACTGGTGTAAAGGACTTTGTATGAACAGGCATGCTGACCTAAATGGATTCCAATCTGCAGACTGTACCTGTACAAGTGAGTACCAGTGGTAACCATCAATGAGTTCACAGGTGAGTCAGGTGACCTGCTACCTAATCATCTCATCTTTAGCAAATGTTCACTTTAGTCTCAAATGTAGAGTTTACTCTCAAATGTTTGGATTAGTTTCAAATGTTCAGTGACGTCTCAAAAGTTCAGTTTAGTGTCAAATGTTCAGTTTAGTTCAAATGTTCAGTTTAGTCCCAAATATTCAGTTTAGTGTCTAATGTCCGGATTAATCCCAAATGTTCAATTTAGTCTCCAATGTGTAGTTTAGTGTTTAATGTTAAGTTTAGTCCCAAATGTTCAGTTTAGAGTCTAATGTTCAATTTAGTCCCAAATGTTCAGTTTAGTTGAAATGTTCAGTTTAGTCCCAAATATTTAGTTTAAAGTCTAATGTTCAGTTTAGTCCAAAATGTTCAGTTTAGTCTAATGTTCAATTTGGTCCCAAATGTTCAGTTTAGTACCGAATGTTCAGTTTAGAACTAAATGTTCAGTTTAGTACCAAATGTTTAGTTTAGTGTCAAATGTTCAGTTTAGAGTCTAATGTCCGATTTTAATCCCAAATGTTCAGTTTAGTGTCTAATGTTCAGTTTAGAGTCTAATGTTGAATTTAGTCCCAAATGTTCAGTTTAGTCCCAAATGTTCAGTTTAGTTCAAATGTTCAGTTTAGAGTCTAATGTTCAGTTTAGAGTCTAATGTTGAATTTAGTCCCAAATGTTCAGTTTAGTACCAAATGTTCAGTTTAGTACCAAATGTTTAGTTTAGTCTCAAATGTTCAGTTTAGTCCCAATGTTCAGTTTAGTCCCAATGTTCAGGTTAGTACCAAATGAGCAGTTTAGTGTATAATGTTCAGTTTAATGCCAAATGTTCAGTTTAGTGTCAAATGTTCAGTTTAGAATCTAATGTCCGGATTAATCCCAAATGTTCAGGTTAGTACCAAATGTTCAGTCTAATCCCAAATGTTTAGTTTAGTGTCAAAAGTTCAGTTTAGAGTCTGATGTCCGGTTTAATCCGAAATGTTCAGTTTAGTCCCTAATGTTCAGTTTAGAGTCTAATGTTCAGTTTAGTCCTAAATGTTCAATTTAGTCCCAAATGTTCAATTTAGCGTCTAATATTCAGTTTAGTGTTTAATGTCCGATTTTAATCCCAAATGTTCTGTTTAGTGTCTAATGTTCAGTTTAGAGTCTAATGCTCAGTTTAGTCCCAAATGTTCAGTTGAGTGTCAAATGTTCAGTTTAGTTCAAATGTTCAGTTTAGTGTCTAATGTCCGGATTAATCCCAAATGTTCAATTTAGTCTCAAATGTTCAGTTTAGTGTCTAATGTTCAGTTTAGTCCCAAATGTTCAGTTTAGAGGCTAATGTTCAATTTAGTCCCAAATGTTCAGTTTAGTTCAAATGTTCAGTTTAGTGTCTAATGTTAAGTTTAGTCCCAAATGTTTAGTTTAGAGTCTAATGTTCAGTTTAGTGTCTAATGTCCGGACTAATCCCAAATGTTCAGTTTAATGCCAAATGTTCAGTCTAGTGTCAAATTTTCAGTTTAGAGTCTAATGTCCAGTTTAATCCCAAGTGTTCAGCTTAGTGTCTAATGTTCAATTTAGTCCCAAATGTTCAGTTTAGTACCAAATGTTCAGTTTAGTCCCAAATATTTAGTTTAGAGTCTAATGTTCAGTTTAGTCCCAAATATTCAGTTTAGTCTAATGTTCAATTTGGTCCCAAATGTTCAGTTTAGTACCAAATGTTCAGTTTAGTCTCAAATGTTCAGTTTAGTCCCAATGTTCAGTTTAGTCCCAATGTTCAGGTTAGTACCAAATGTGCAGTTTAGTGTATAATGTTCAGTTTAATGCCAAATGTTCAGTTTAGTGTCAAATGTTCAGTTTAGAGTCTAATGTCCGGATTAATCCCAAATGTTCAGGTTAGTACCAAATGTTCAGTTTAGTCCCCAATGTTCAGTTTAGTGTCTAATGTTCAGTGAAGTCTCAAAAGTTTAGTTTAGTGTATAATTTCTGGATTAGCCCCAAATGTTCAGTTTAGTCCCATATGTTCATTTTAGTCCCAAATGTTCAGTTTAGTCTGAAATGTACAGTTTACTCTCAAATGTTTGGATTAGTTTCAAATGTTCAGTGACATCTTAAAAGTTCAGTTTAGTGTCTAATATCCGGATTAATCCCAAATGTTCAGTTTAGTCCCAAATGTTCAGTTTAGTCCCAAATGTTCAGTTTAGAGTCTACTGATCAGTTTAGTCCTAAATGTTCAGTTTAGTGTCTAATGTTCAGTGAAGTCTCAAAAGTTTAGTTTAGTGTATAATTTCTGGATTAGTCCCAAATGTTCAGTTTAGAGTCTAATGTTCAATTTAGTCCCATATGTTCAGTTTAGTTCAAATGTTCAGTTTAGTCCCAAATATTTAGTTTAGAGTCTAATGTTCAGTTTAGTCCCAAATATTCAGTTTAGTCTAATGTTCAATTTGGTCCCAAATGTTCAGTTTAGTACCAAATGTTTTGTTTAGTACCAAATGTTTAGTTTAGTCTCAAATGTTCAGTTTAGTCCCAATGTTCAGTTTAGTCCCAATGTTCAGGTTAGTACCAAATGTTCAGTTTAGAGTCTACTGATCAGTTTAGTCCTAAATGTTCAGTTTAGTGTCTAATGTTCAGTGAAGTCTCAAAAGTTTAGTTTAGTGTATAATTTCTGGATTAGTCCCAAATGTTCAGTTTAGTCCCATATGTTCAGTTTAGTCCCAAATGTTCAGTTTAGTCTGAAATGTACGGATTACTCTCAAATGTTCGGATTAGTTTCAAATGTTCAGTGACATCTTAAAAGTTCAGTTTAGTGTCTAATATCCGGATTAATCCCAAATGTTCAGTTTAGTCCCAAATGTTCAGTTTAGTGTCTAATGTCCGGATTAATCCCAAATGTTCAGTTTAGTGTCTAATGTTTAGTGACGTCTAAAAATTCTGTTTAGTGTCTAATCTCGCGATTAATCCCAAATGTTCAGTTTAGTCCCAAATGTTGAATTTATTGTCTAATGTTCATTTTAGTGTCCAATGTTCAATTTAGTGTCTAATGTTCAGTTCAGTGTCTAATGTTCAGTTTAGTGTCTAATGTTTAGTGTAGTGTCTAATGTCTATATTAATCCCAAATGTTCAGTTTAGTGTCTAATGTTCAGTGTAGTCCCAAATGTTCATCGTAGTCTGACAATGTTCAGTTCAGTCAACATTTAGTACCAGACTTGGAGGTGAAGCCTGGTTATTTTGTTATTTTTTAACAGGTGGTGGTTTTAAATTATTTCTGTTAATTAATCGGGGGGGCACTCATATTTAGATGCATTCATAAAGATCACCTTGGTACTGAATTAGCAGCCAACTTAATTTTGATTGTTATCTGCAGTTGTACCTCAGAGGGATAACGGCTTTACAAGCCCAAGGAATGTGGTGCTGTCCCTCTGCAGGCTTCCAACAGCTGGCCAATCAGAGGAGAGACAGCGCTTAAAGAGACAGGAGGTAAAACAGCTCGTTTCATGCCGCCAAAACCGAGGGACTGCAGGATGTGCTGGAATAAAAAAACCCCAAACCAACTGAACTGTGAATCGTTGAACAGAAATGTAGATTTCTTCTGTAAAGAACGCTGGGCTGAAAACCTGATTAAAATCTTTAAGCCACAAAAATGATGATTGTGTTTTTTGTTTTTCCAATGGAAGAAGAGTTTTAGGATTCAGAAGGACATGATTTAGAGAGATGGTTACCACGGTGACTGGTGTTGCTCTGAAACACAAACAGGCACAAACTGGAACCGGGTGAATCGAAGCTACGGACATTCAGCTACAGTGCTCATGGTTGTGTGTGCTGCTACCAACCGATCCCTGAGCTAGTTGACAAAAACACAGAACGTTAAAAATTTGAAAGCCAAGAAGGCGTCTTACCTCGTTAAGCTGTCCAATCAGATTAATTAGTAAAGGTGAAGCATGGAGGGGATCAGGGAGACAAGAGTCATCAGTGGGACGCTGAACTGATTAAAGAAGCACTTCTGTTCAAACATGAGTCATCAAAAATCTGTTCACAATCACAATGACACAACAGGTTACAACCACAAACATCTGACTCATTTTACTTCAGAATTCTGAAAACTTTGCATCATTTAGTCAGAGCTGGTCTTAATGAACTGCTCTGAATCTTTGTTCACAGATTCACGACATCATTATTACATGCACATGCTGCAAGTTGATGATCAAGTGCGATTGAACTGATTTAAAGTACTCATCGCCAGACGTTGCTTTGCTCGACAGCAGCATCAGCAGCCAGAACTTCTGCTCATTTTATCTTTTAATGGAACGAAGAGTAAAACACGACAGCAAATGTATTTACACATCAACCAGCACAGACTAATCAATAAACAATTCTGTTCCTTAGAAACCAATAAAAAGCCAATAAATTAGTCTGTACCAAATGTTTGTGACGCCCTTCAGACAATCAGCCACAAAAAGCACGGCCTGACAAGAAAATAATCAATGGATTGCATGATTACCAATGGCTCTGATGTGTTTAATATTTTTATTAAAGTTCAACAAAAACTTTAAAGACTCCACTATCTTATACTGGTTCATGAAGTTAAAGGCTGCTGCATGCACATGTATATATATATATATATATATGTATATATATATATACATATATATATACATATAGTTTTACTTTCAATCAGTTTGTAAGTTTCACAAAACATTCTGAAACTATGCAAGCAGCTGTCAGAAAGATTAGACCCAAAACCCTCGTACTAAAGAGTCTGTGTCATGAATGGTTCTGGTTTGATTGTGACTCAGACGCTACCTGCCTTAGACTGCAGCGTAGACCCCTCCCCCTGCTCCCCGCTCACTCTGATGTTATCGCTTACCTTTCTAAAGCAATCACACCTTCGACTGCCAGCCATGTGCTGCCGTGACGTGAAAAATCAGAGGATGTCTGTTTTTGAACTGAACTGAGTCTATGGGGGCGTGGCTGACCCCACATGGGCGGGGTTGTTCTCTGATTGTAGTTTAGATAGAACTGAGAAAACAACTGTGTGGAACCTACTTTCAGCTTTATGCCTCAACATCATTTTTAATAAGAGTGCAAGGTGGTTTAACATCGTATTACAGACATTTTTATTATGTTATTTTTTTTTACTTCAGAGCAACAAAACTTTTAATGAAAAACACAACAACATAGCAGATTATTAAAGAGTTTTACAAGTGTTAATTTATTATTTAAAACCCCAGAATTGGCTGGGACAATGTGGGAAAAATATATCAAAACATTTGACTTGTACTTTTTGCAGACAGTATTAATCCAAGATATTTTCTCTAATCACCTTCATTTCATTTGTTAATATACATCCACTTTTACATTTCAGACCTGCAGCCTTCCTGAAGTAGATATGGAGCAAAGAAAACAGAAAGATGAGTTTCCTGCTGACAACAACAATTCTTCTATGGTGTGAAATTTCTTTAAATCGTTCCAGGAATATGGAGGCCTTTCAGTGTGTAAAGGACAAGGAAGCAAGTCTGAGCTGGACACCTGAGATCTCTGATCCCATAGAAGACACTGCAAGAAGCATCATCATCAACAGCTGATAGACCCGCCTTGTCCAAGCAGCATCATACACAGCTACATTTATCTTCACGTCTGGGCTCATACATCTGGGGGGGATCATCACTCCATGGAAACAGTGGAAGGGGGGTTTGGGGTCACACAAATCAGTATTTCACATGTTTTTTGTTGTTTTTTTGAACAAATGCAGACTGAATGAGCCTACGTAACACCATCATCACGTGATATGTGTACTGCTACAACTTTTTTGGAATTTGCAGCCGACCTGAAATACAAGAACTGGCGTCAAATAACAAACGAGATGAAGCTGACAAAAAGAAAAACTATGTCTTGGATTTGGACTGACTGCAGAGAGAATGAGGTGAAAAGAGGCTGTTTTTTCCATACCGTCCCTGATTCTGGGCTTCAGATGTTCTCTTGTAGTTATTCCCTGCGTACACGGATTCAGTTGTTTGCTGCGATTCCTCCCCAAAAATATTACAGAATTAAAGCAAATGCTGCATAAATCAACACCTGAGCCGAGCCCAGCAGCATGCTGGGAGCACTGGTGTGGATGGAAACACGCCGGGAGTCGTTCCTGTTGGAGATCGTCATTCATCAGGCAGACGGACGGACGGACAGGAAGAACTCCTCACCACTAACTCTCTGCTAATGGAGGGTGAAAACACTCCCAGTGCAAGTGTGTGTGTGTGTGTGTGTGTGTGTGTGTGTGTGTGTGTGTGTGTGTGTGTGTGTGTGTGTGTGTGTGTACTCAGTATGTATAATGGATTAGCCCTGAGGGCAGCCCGCTAGCTGGCAACACACACACACACACACACACACACACACACACACACACACACACACTTGTATATATATATATATACACACAATCCATTCGCTGTTTTTGCCCATTAGCTGTGGGAAAGATCTATAATGAGTGTGTGTGTGTGTGTGTGTGTGTGTGTTTGTGTGTGTGTGTGTGTGTGTGTGTGTGTGTGTGTGTGTGTGTGTGTGTGCGTGTAAGTAACATCCATTAGTAAGAAAATGGGAAAACGTGCACCCACATACGTGCATTTCTGTAGCTGTTGGGAAACATTATTGGCTTGTTTACTGTCTTCTTATTTTCATTGCCACCCCCAAAAAAATTGTAAGGAACAGATGATCATTCACAGGTGCCCCACAAGTCATGGATTAATCAATCAGAGGGGACATGCAGCTCATTGATTGGACACTCCTGTCTCTTTATTAAACCCCGCCCACTGGGTGTATTCTTCTATGATTGGCTAAGGAAACAAAAATCACCAGCAGTTGTTGTGTTTGGTTTCTTTGTGCGGTTCTTCAGGGCATGTAAAACAGGACCAGGAATCAGGAACTGATTTACTGGTGCTAAAACCTCCACCAGATGTGGAAGTTATGGTTCTAAACTGGATCTTTAACTGGCAAAAAAAATTGTTCAAAGACATCTATGAGCCCTTCCACGTTCGGATTGGCAGCTGGGAAGTATGTCTCAAGCCGTCTTGTGTTCTTGAACTGTATTTGTAAGTTCTGGGCACCAACAGTTTTCTCGCCCTGAGTCTGATCCTGCTGGAGGTTTCTTAGTTCTTCCTATCCTTCTCTTATTTTATCACTGTTTATAACTGTATTATAAGTGGATAATTATGAATTTGATGCAATTGGAATATCATTGGATTGTAACTGGACTTAATTAGACTGTATTTCACTGAACTTTGGTTTAAAGTAGCAGTTGGAAAAAAAAAAAAAAGACCCTACAAACAGTTCTGTGATCCCAGCTCCTGAACCGTGTCCAGGTGTGCAGATTTTTGTCGGATTTGGTTTTCTTGTGATTTGTTTGATGACTTTGTTCGTTTTCTGCTTTCACCCTCCTCACCCTGCCCGCCTCCTTTGGCTTCGCCGAATGTGTCTGGTCGGCGCTGTAGGTATAAACACTATGCTCCTTTTGGCTGCACGTCCCCTTGCCAGTCCATTTGTCATGCCGCCCTGCTGTACTTCTGCTTCTGTGTTTTGCTAGCCGTAACTCTGCATTCTGTTTTCTTTCTTTCTTCTTTTTTTTGTTTTTACTCTATTTTTGTTGAAATAAAACAATTATTTAGCTCCTCCTGCATTTGGGTCCTTACTACAACATTCCCATGGAACTAAGGATTGGTCCTGTGGTTTGAAAACACCTATTTTCCTACAGTTTCATACTTTGTTATCCAGTCTTCATTGCTCAATGCACTGCACACAGTGGCACTTAAAACTGTCGTTTCCAGCCATGTCTTTAATTTATTAAACTGTCTCAAGTGGCTTATCCTTCATGAATTCACACAATTGCACAAACAAGCTGGTGAGTTCAGACGCGCTGCACTCCGAGTCTGTCTGATGCCATATGCCTATGTAACATCTCGTCTGACAGATACGATGAAAAGCTGATCTTCAACACTGACGAGGAAGTGGAAACATTGAGAGAACATGAGCTTCTCCTGTAACATCAGCAGCTGTCGGTTCTGAACTCAGACTGGCATCATAAACGTTGGAAAGACAATTTTCTTCTCACCTCGTACTCCTCCTTAAAGCCGTAGCCCTCGGCACACTTCATCTGTGTGATGTGCTGCAGCAGGTCGGCGACCCGGATGGCCGGATGCAGCTGTCCTGTCTGATAGGGAACTGCCTCCCGCTCTGACTCCCGTTGCTTGTAGTGGGACTGGACCAGGCTACTGGTTTCACTGGTCATAGTGTGACTGTCATCTGGGGAAAGAACAGAGGATGAGGAGAGACCGATCAGTCCGTTGATGGACAAACACGGAACATGCACACTAATGATTGGATGGTGGAGTCATGATGGACAGAACCAGGACAACTTCACTACTAGTAGTAACAAAATCAGGTCTCATCTCATGTGAGAAAGCTCCAAATAAGCAGATTTTTGTTGGTTTTAGCTTCATTCTGGACAGACTCTGAACAGCTTCAGGCTTCAGACTAATCTCCATTAGATTTACAATCGCTTTGTTTATTTTTCCCTGACCAAAAGTACCATAAAAACTCAATAATCAACTGATATATCATCTAATCTTAAAACAGAAGATAGCGCTTTGCTGGTCCACATTGGTTCACACTAAAGACTCAAAAAGTGTAAATCACCAATCATGTTCTCCAGCGATATGTCGCTGCACCATTTCACACTCCTGATTATGTGACTTTTAAAGATCAAGTTGGATGGAGGATCACATCAGTCCGCTGTCTACCATGTTAAGGCCACAGCATTGACACCAGCTTCACTTCACTTTCTCTCGTTTATGGTTGAAGTTAGATGTGACAAATTATGGATTTAACCTTAGGATTTTTTTTATTATAAGAGAGAGAGGAGAATTTACCCCAATAAAAACAAAAAACAGACAAACAATAAAACTGTTCTCTAAACTCTCAAATAAGCAGTGGGGGCATGGCCTAATCTTGGTTTGAACTGACGTCACTGGAAGTTCTTCCAATGCGTAATGAAATCCCATCCCATCTCCACAGGAATGCCTCAGGGCTTAGTTCTGGGGCCCCTCTCACAGTTTGAAGTGAAGCCTGTTCCCTTAGCATTTGAACTCTGTGCTGGAAATAAAAATGATCTTTGTTACAATGGTTTGCACCTTACGTACACGGTTGTAGTAATGAACTGTATGACAGCTGATACAAAGGACAGGTTAGTCAGCAGCTCTTGCTGCTCCATCTTCTTGTAGTTTACGCTCTTGTTAGGCCTTATCTGTTTCTGTTACTTTCTGTTAATGATCATATGATACAGGCTTAGTATATAACATGAGGATACAAAGTGACCCAAAACAGCAATGCATGACATAAATCTCTGCACCTGCATCAGGTTTCACAACGTTTTTAGTGGTTTATGTTCACAATGACCGCAACTACAGCAATAAAAAGAAATGGGATCTGCAATGGAACAAGACCTTTCATTTTGTTGTACGAGTATGGGCATGAGTTATAATGTTTCATAATCTTAAATGCAATTTCTCCACTTTTGACCTCCTTTAACTCCCTTGTCTGCATTGTCCATGGTGGAATGAGTTACAGAATAACGTCAGAGTAGCGGCGTCCCTGTCCTCCTTCAAGAATCTCCAAAAAGTACAAACAATGTCTGAAATGCTTATCTGAATTATCATAACTACAGCTGGAGTCACTAATCACTAGCAGATAACATCTACAAAACAAACTGACAAAGCAGCAGAAGCCTACTCCTTCTGCAGGTTGTGCTACATCTATCTCATCAAATACTCAACAGGAACAGTCGCAAGGAAAACTGATGGGTCCTGTGTTTATGATTTGGCAACCCAACATTAATGTGAAGCAGGTAAGCTCTTTTAAATGTGCTTAAATTTTGCTGCTTTAACTTTTCACCAGCAGTAACTCTGAAGTAACAGTCCTGAAGACAAGTCAGAGGCAGCTCAGAGTTTCTTTGGGGGGATGTTCCCAGATCTCTTATCAATGTCCTCCAGAAACCTTGACAAAATCAGGTGATTTTTACATGTTTCATCTCTCCTTAAATGCTCTTTCTTTTTAAGTTTATCTGATATTAGATCTGATATTTTCAACTGATTTCTGCCGTTGGTGCCACAGTGACAAGCATCCACCCTGCTCCACCCGCTACAATAGTTAGAATGTCTTTAGGAGAGAAGCTGGTCCCAGAAAAAGCGCCATCGTTTGTTGGGGTTTTCCAAAATGCAGCAGTTGTGCCATGTTCCTGCAGGCGGATGTCACGTTAGAAACCTGGTCATAAATGTGTCTGTGATTCACTGATAAAAGACAAACCAGTACGAGAAAAGTCTGAACCAGATGTGTGTTTTTACTGTCAGAGAGAATAAAACTATAAAGAGTCTCCAGTAAACTACTTCTTACTAAGTAAGAAGTACAGTAAGAAGCCCTGGTCCATATCCTGCCACACTGTTACCATGACAATACTGATGAATGACACACATACATCACATGACATCAGATCGAGAGCGGATGAAGACAGTTTCTTTTCACACTGCTGCCATCAATCAATAATCAATAAAGTACAGGCCAGTGAGCACTTTCAATTTTCAGTCCTAATTTGTTTTACTGGCCAAGATCCAGTACAGCACAGACTGAGTACTGGTCTAAATCCAGGAGGGAATGGTCAGGGTATTGGTTCACTTCAGGTCCAGATCCAGTTTGACCTGTGTACTGGTCCAGAACTGGTCCAGTTTGTTAGAGCTGCAGTGTGAAAAGAGCAGAGTTCAGAGTCCTGGAACAGAACAAACCTCTTTGGTAAACAGTGTTTTTAAACTGGATTTCAGACCTTTGAGTAACTGTCCAGGACTCCTACACGAACATTTCAGCAAAGACTCGGCGGACATTGCTTCCACTACGCTCTCTAACACTGTTCTTATTGGCTAGCCTGGGGGCTGACTGACCAATCAGAAGCTCTCTATCCTGAGCAGCCCAACCACTCATGGCGAGGAGATGGGCGATGGCACGGTCATGGTGGTTTGTGACTAGACAGATGAAACACCCATTCTGACAAAAACAGCAAACCAATCAGAGGAGGACAGGTGCTGACAGCTGATTGGTTCAGGTGAAATGGTGGGAGGAGCTGGAATTTCACAGAGGGTAAAGAATGCTTTGCCACACTAACTGATGACATCACAGTAAGTGGTGGGTGTGGCTCCATGCGCAGATGAGACAAACACCCACTGCCAACATTAGCCCTCCCATTTAACCACTTACCATTAATGGGCACTTTACACAGAAAAGATAGAAGAAAAGAAGAAGAGAGAGGAGACAGGAGATAAGCAACAACTTTAGCTTTAGCTTGGACTGGCACTAGTCTACAGCTAACACACAGCTAGCATCAGTCAAACACTGTCAGAGCTCTACTTGAACCCGCGACGGCCAGCACGCTAGCAGCAAGCTAACCTGGCTAAGTGCACTCTGAGTGTGGGACTCGGCTGATGTTAGCATCGTTGATGTAGCCGGAGCAGAGCCGGAGCAGAGCCGGAGCAGAGCCGGAGCAGAGCCGGAGCAGAGCCGGAGCAGAGCCGGAGCAGAGCCGGAGCAGAGCCGGAGCAGAGCGGACAAACCTGGGTCACAGGCTGCTTCTAGCATGTTTCGTCTTCACTTGAGCGATTAAATAACATTTAGCGCCGGCGTTAGCACTGAACTTTAGCTGGAACTTGCTACACGTACTGTTAGTTAGAAAGACGTCTGTAAGGCCACACAGTCGCAAAACAAAAAATTTTGTTTTTTTTACAACAAAACAAATCAAAAGTATTATTTCCTTCATTTTAAAACAGAGATTGTTTGATGCACAACCTGTGGCTTCTGCTTATGTCTGTCTGCACCTTCGGACCAGTGGCCACCTAAAACTACTGACTAAAGCTTCCTTCACCTCTTGGTGATCTGTGGTTGCACTACTTGTCACATGATGGTGGACCATCTACTAAAGGTCCCCTGCATAATCACAGAACACAAAAGTAAATAACCACTTTTAATCCTGTTTATCTGTTGATTTATGTGTGTGCATGTGTGAGAACATGATAAAAATCATCCGATCATAGAGCATCTTTTGTCAAATGAAACATCAAACTCGTTTTTCACAGTACCATTAAAAATGAAGCCAAAAAGCAATTCATCATTACTAAGGAAAGTGTTAAGAAGCTATTTCTAAGCAATTTTAAGTTCACTGTTCCATAGTAAAAAGGTTTATGTACACGTTAGTCCCAGGAGTGAACATCCCAGCAATGTTACCCCAATGTCGGATCGTCCAATGCTCAGAGAAATACGAAAAAACAAAAGGAACCCAGAGCTAATGGCTGCACAGAGGCAGTTAAATGTTCAAGACCACACAATGTCCATGACTGAATCCCCATGCCCCACCTCCTAATCATGGTGGAGGGGTTTGCATGCATGAATATGTCCAGGAGCTATGTTGTCCAGGCCAGTTGCCCCAGGTATAGTCTTGCAAGGTAAATTGGTCCTGAAGGACAGGTCAGACTGAGCACCAATCAGTAGATTTATATGGAGGATTGCTGGGAAGCTGCTACCAAGGCCCCAACATGGAGCCAGGCCTGGGGGAGGGGCTCATAGCAATGTACTTGGTGGTCGATGTGGGCCCAAGGCATTCGCCCATCCCTAGTGAGCCACACTGGTTCACCCCTCCTGTTGGGTCACTACTTGTGTACTTGGCAACTTGGTCAGGTGCTTTGGGATTTCGGTAACAGCCAAAGACAAATACTTTGGCATGATGACCTTCAGTTTTAGAAACCAGCTCTTGAGACATGGAGCACTGCCTCTTTGGTAGGGAACTTATGAGTGAAGAGGACAAGTAGATCCATCAGGCTCACTTCAATGTCCAGCATGCATGGGCTCCGGAACCAAACTGCTTGAGGGAGGCTGGATAACTTTCCAACTGGAGTTGCTCAGGGTGAGAGGCATCAGTCTTGAGTCGGCTTACTTATAGCCCCGTGGTTTGATGTTTGTTTGTTGGTGTTTTCCCCAGCAGAAGACAAGGCAGCCTCGCCTTGACAATACTGATACTGATACTTCACCTTTGTGCCGGGGGACTCAGCATGAACAGCTGTAACTCGTTCTCTAATAAGCTGTTTGAACAAAAGAGTGCCCACAAATGCACATGATATCAGGACACTCTAGGACATACTTCGGTTATATATTTTATAGTCCCAGTTGGTTGGTTTGTTTGTTTCCTCCCCCAGTCCACGTGGCCGTGCTGAGTCCATGCAGAGGTTTGAGGTCACAGACAGACGTGACGTCAACACGACACGCAGGAATGTTGTGGATGTGGGGATGGAGTGAAGCCCACCGTTTCAAAAGAAACCCAACAAAAACAGGGTGGAAACCAAGTTAAAAACTAAAAAGAACGAAAACATCATCAGCAAATGACCTTAACCTGCAGAAACAAGTAACAAAACCCAAATATCAAACAGGAAAGAAACCAAGAGCTGACAACTGAAAACTGACGTAAGACCAAAAAAACAAAGAGGAATGAAGTGTGAGAAAAAATAACAACAAAACAAAAATGGTTCAAATTTTCAAAAAAAAGATAAAACCCCCAGAAAACGAAGAATCCCAAGCAGCTGAACGAGAAGCAAGCAGGGATGGATGGAAGCCAGAGTATCACTCTCTCCTTCTCCTCTTCCTCGCTTTCACCTGTCTCACCTGTCTGTCCACTCCCTGTCTATCTGTCTGTCCACTTCCTGTCTGTCTGCCTGAGCAGCTCTGTTTGTCTGTCCTACAGAGAAAGAAAAATAAAGCAGTCTCACCCAGAATGGCCGTCGGTACGAAGGGATCTGCCATCAGGACGCATCAGCAGCAGACGGACAGAGAGAAAACAGACGTGACAAAAAGGACAGAGACAAGAAGAAAAGAAGAGTCAGCGCCCCACGTGTCTGCCGGCTGGGATCGGCTCCGCAGAGCGCTGCTGGTTCCCGTTAGAGGCGGGATCAGGCTTCTCTCACCTGAACATCCACGAGTCTGAACACAACCGTCTGCTCAGATTTCCTGACCTGGAACCGCGAAAGCCTGTTCTACCAGAGCGGTTCCAGTCCTGGTTCAGAACTGGTACTTGAAAAAACACTTCATTCTACCACAAACCAGAAGAAATCCAGGCTGATATAGAAAGTGTAATAAAATAAAAAAATAAGAAAACAGCAATTCTTCAGTTTGCTTCGACTTTTATTTGTATGCAGACAGGACGACTGTCAGGACGAGCCAGTATCCATGACAACACAGTTGACAAAGGTTCTGCACTTGGGCCACTCCTCTATAAGAACATCAATGTTCCCCCAGAAAAGGATAGGACTTTCCATGCTGGTCTTCTACTGCGCAGGATTATTAAAGCCTTTAAGGAATCTGGCGTGAACCCTGACCCTGATCTGTCCTCAAGAACAGTGGTGACGGTGATCCCACCTCGGCTCCGAGGCGGGAAGGCCTGTTACAGTGGCACCAACTCCTCTCCGGTCCAGCTCAGAAACACCGGTTTTGACTGAGAATGCCACGTGTCCCATTCAACTACCAGTGCCGCGTGGTGACTCCTCCATCCAAGAAGGGCAATAAACGTGGAAGACATGAGCTCTCGGCTCTGCTCGCTTTCCTTCTATTTAAGGTCTTAAAGTTACTGGTCCATCAGGGGCCCAGTACGTCACATGAAGCGCCATCATCGAAATGATTGGACCTCATAGCGCTCCGATCTTATGGCGGTGCATGAGGACACATCAGTACTGGTTTGAAAGCATCACATGCTCCCGTCTAGAACTCTCTTTCAGGAAAGGTCTTGCATCTTTTAGCAAGACCACGTTACCCACAAACGGCACCTTCATAGACGCTTCGTGCAGGAAGCTTCCGGGTGCTGAACTGATCTGAATGTGGTACAGTTCTTCACTTTGATCACTTTTCTGAGTTATATTGTGAATAAAACACAGCTATGTGAGGTTTTCAACCACTGTGCTTTGCTTTGCTTATGTTTTACGCAGCGTCCCAACCCTTTGGCACCGCCCATCGCCTGCCTGAGGTCATGGTGCTGTTGCCTCGCTGTGATTGGCTCAGACTGGTCATGTAACACTGCACATTCTGCAGTGCTGCACCTGCGTGCACCAATGACAGGTGGAGGCGTGTGTCTGGACTGGAGCGTGGTGCGTTCACTGTCAGCAAGTTCATGTGGTGAGCAGGTTACCTGGGTAGTAGGAGTTGGGCACGGTGGTGCTGATGGTGTTGGTCTTCAGGGTGAAGGAGGACGGAGAGGACACAGCTGCAAACAGAAGCACAAACTCAACTTTCACGTCTACTCAGCACATGAATAGAAACTCTCCCAAAAATGGACCTGAAACACGTCAACACCCCTTTAACTCATGGGGAAATAAGACAGGACAGAAAAGCAGATGAACGTAGAGCAGCAGACGAAAAAGACTCGGGGAAAGAGGAGGAGACAGTGAGGAGCTGAGAGGAGGCGAGCGCCCGAGGGAAGGTCGCTTCCTCCGTCCTTTACACCTCCATCATCCCTCCATCATCCAACTGCTGCTCTGACAGCCCGTCACTTCTGGATGAAGCAGTCAGTCACGTGACCTGCAGCCTTCTTCAAGCTGCCGCAGAGACGAAGACAGATGTCTCCCTGAGAAACACTCACGTCTGTCTTTCTGACCGAGTCTCGTGTGATTTGGAAAACAGCTCACGAGGAAGAAGAAACATCTCCTCCTTTTTTGTTTGTGATCTCATTTTCATTCTTCATGTCAGATTCACCTTCGCTCTCATCTGATGAGTTTTTAGACTCTTCTCTAACCATGTTTTCTCATTTCATCTGAATCTTCTCATCTTCTATAGTTTAGGAGAGCAAAGATGGATGAGAACATGAGAAGAGATGAAGGAAAAACAAACCACATCAAAGATAAGACACAACAGATGAGAGGAAACACGGATAAAATATTAAAGATCCAAAAATGAGTCATTCTCTCATGGGTGTGTCTCTGCTGTGTGTTATAAAATGTGTGTTTTCACAATAAAATCATCATGTTTCATTTTCATGCTCTTCAGAAATGTTTGTTTTGCTCTTTGATAAAAAATATTTTGTTTTTTCCCTCTTTGTCTCAGGATCTCATGTCTTTTCCTGCCTCAGTTCATCTCTTTTTGAATTTCAGGTTTTCTCTTGTTTCACCTCCGTCTCAAGTCTTTCAGTGTTTTTGTTTGTGTTCTGGTTCTCAGCAGTCATCTTCTCACTACTTGTCTCAACATTTCCCCTGTTTTCTCAGCTCTTTGTTCTGTCATCATTCCGAGTGTAGCTCTGTGTGTGTTGCCGCTGTGTGTTGCTGCTGTGTGTGTTGCTGCCGTGTGTGTTGCTGCCGTGTGTGTTGCTGCCGTGTGTGTTGCTGCCGTGTGTTGCTGCCGTGTGTGTTGCTGCCGTGCGTGTTGCTGCCGTGTGTGTTGCTGCCGTGTTGTGTTGCTGCCGTGTGTGTTGCTGCCGTGTGTTGCTGCCGTGTGTGTTGCTGCCGTGTGTTGCTGCCGTGTGTGTTGCTGCCGTGCGTGTTGCTGCCGTGCGTGTTGCTGCCGTGTGTGTTGCCGTGTGTGTTGCTGCCATGTGTGTTGCTGCCGTGTGTGTTGCTGCCGTGTGTGTTGCCGCTGTGTGTGTTGCCGCCGTGTGTGTTGCCGCCGTGTGTGTTGCCGCTGTGTGTGTTGCTGCCGTGTGTGTTGCTGCCGTGTGTGTTGCCGCCGTGTGTGTTGCCGCTGTGTGTGTTGCCGCTGTGTGTGTTGCTGCCGTGTGTGTTGCTGCCGTGTGTGTTGCTGCCGTGTGTTGTTGCCGTGTGTTGCTGCTGTGTGTTGCTGCCGTGTGTTGTTGCCGTGTGTGTTGTTGCCGTGTGTGTTGTTGCCGTGTGTGTTGTTGCCGTGTGTGTTGTTGCCGTGTGTTGTTGCCGTGTGTGTTGTTGTCGTGTGTGTTGTTGTCGTGTGTGTTGTTGTCGTGTGTGTTGTTGTCGTGTGTGTTGTTTGCCGTGTGTGTTGTTGCCGTGTGTGTTGCTGCCGTGTGTGTTGCTGCCGTGTGTGTTGCTGCCGTGTGTTGCTGCCGTGTGTGTTGCTGCCGTGTGTGTTGTTGCCGTGTGTGTTGCTGCCGTGTGTGTTGCTGCCGTGTGTGTTGTTGCCGTGTGTGTTGCTGCCGTGTGTTGCTGCCGTGTGTGTGTTGCTGCCGTGTGTGTTGCTGCCGTGTGTGTTGTTGCCGTGTGTGTTGTTGCCGTGTGTGTTGCTGCCGTGTGTGTTGTTGCCGTGTGTGTTGCTGCCGTGTGTGTTGCTGCCGTGTGTGTTGCTGCCGTGTGTGTTGCTGTCGTGTGGTGTTGTTGCCGTGTGTGTTGTTGCCGTGTGTGTTGTTGCCGTGTGTTGCTGCCGTGTGTTGCTGTCGTGTGTGTTGCTGCCGGTGTTTGCTGCCGTGTGTGTTGCTGCCGTGTGTGTTGTTGCCGTGTGTTGTTGCCGTGTGTTGTTGCCGTGTGTTGTTGCCGTGTGTTGCTGCCGTGTGTTGTTGCCGTGTGTGTTGCTGCCGTGTGTGTTGTTGCCCGTGTGTTGTTGCCGTGTGTTGTTGCCGTGTGTTGTTGCCGTGTGTTGCTGCCGTGTGTTGTTGCCGTGTGTGTTGCTGCCGTGTGTGTTGTTGCCGTGTGTGTTGCTGGCCGTGTGTGGTTGTTGCCGTGTGTTGCTGCCGTGTGTGTTGTTGTCGTGTGTGTTGCTGCCGTGTGTGTTGCTGCCGTGTGTGTTGCTGCCGTGTGTGTTTGTTGCCGTGTGTGTTGTTGCCGTGTGTGTTGTTGCCGTGTGTGTTGCTGCCGTGTGTGTTGTTGCCGTGTGTGTTGCTGCCGGGTGTTGGCTGCCTGTGTGTGTTTGCTGCCGTGTTGTGTTGTTGCCGTGTGGTGTTGCTTGCCGTGTGTGTTGCCGCCGTGGTGGTGTTTTTGCGTGTGTGGTGCTGCCATGTGTGTTGCGCCGTTTGTGTTGCCCCTTGCCTGGTTTGGTTTGGGCTTGCCCGTTGTGTGTTGTGCCGTGTGTGTTGTTGCCCCAGTGTGTGTTGCTGCCGGTGTGTGTTGTTGCCGTGTGTGTTGCTGCCGTGTTGTGTTGCCTGCCGTGTGTGTTTTGCTGCCGTGTGGTGTTGCTGTCGTGTGTGTTGTTGCCGTGTGTGTTTTTTTCCCGTGTGTGTTTGTTGGTGACGGGTGTGTTGCTGCTGCCGTGTGTTGCTGTCGTGTGTGTTTGCTGTCCGTGGTGTTTGCTGGCCGTGTTGTGTGCTGCCGTGTGTGTTGCTGCCGTGTGTGTTGCTGCCGTGTGTGTTGCTGCCGTGTGTGTTGCTGCCGTGTACTCACTGCGACCGTTGAGTGTGTGCGTGTGCGTTTCCACCACAGCTGTGTGTTGGGAGTTGTTGACCATCAGAGTCATTTCCTGCCTGGAGCTCAGAGTTTCCTTCCTCTTCTTTGCCAACTTCCTGTGAAGACAAAAACAAGCAGAGGACTGTGAAGAAAGGATGGAGAGCAGTTCCTGCAGACTGAGACTGACATGTACCGCGTCCGGTGTTTCCCAAACCTTCTCCACTGAAGCACCGGTTGGTCCGTTAGAGCGTTTGTTCTACTGGCTACACGGTGAGGTGATGTGGTTAGTGGGAGCTGCCTCTCCATGTAGTTTAAACCTTCTAAAATCTCCCAGGATACCAGAACAACTCAGAACATGTGAAAGATTCAGCTACAGACATCTCAAACGTTGTCTGCCGCGTATCAGGACCCCTCTAGTGGTCACAAATCTGACTGAGCAGCAAACTACCTTCAGATCTCCACTTCTGCAACGCTGCTGATACCCAGCAGCTTCTGAAGGAACCCGAGGTCCACCTCTGTAATAAACGGGTTGATTCTTTAAACGGGTTGTTTTGATCTACGGTGGTATAAATGAGGTTAAATGTGCCATTTCTCTGGTTTTATGATGCGAATGAGAACTACTAGTGTGACATTTGTTTCTTAAGGTGGTATCGTGGCTTTGTGTGAGCCTGATGATGCAGCAGGCTCTTAAGGCGGTATGGCTGCTGGAGTTTGTTTAACAAGCCGTAACTAAACTGAAGATGAGAACTTTGTGCTCATAAATTTGTGAATTAGTCCTGTTTTTAATGGTATGAGTGGTTCGAAGTCCGTCAGGCCTGGAGCGGCTGCATCGTGGTCTCCACGTTCCCCTCCGATATTTGTCTGTGCGTCGTCCCTCTGGTTTGACTGTTCAGTAACTGCTTCACTCCTCCACACATGTTCTCGGGTACGTTTGCTGAAATCTGCAGCTGAGGCTGGTCTTGGTGTTTGTCTCCTTCAGTCTGAACTGAAGTTAAAAGCTGCAGGATTCTCAGGCGTCTCTTCAGCGTCTCTCTGATTTCTCGGTGGATTTGTGGAGGTTTATTTTCTCTCTAACTACCTCTGTTTTTCTCTTGATGTGTTGCATAAGCTCTGCAGAGCAAAAACCATCTTTAAAACGTTCTTTCATCCTCTTATCTGTCCACCATCTGTATCTCCACTCTGACCATGTTTTCTCTCTTTCTATTCTGAGTCTGAAGAAAGAAAATCCATTTGTCCGATTGCTCTCTCTCAAACACACAGACTCACACTCGCAGTAAAGTTTAACCCTGACCTGAAAACTGCTGAAATATATAAATAACTGTGAAAACCAGGCTTTTAAACAGCGAGTGAGACATCAGTGAAAGCTGCAGCGTGCCTGTCGTGGTTAAGATCGAGGACGGTGAAAGTGCCCCGAGGCGAGGTGCTGCCCTCCTCCCCCTCGTCTCCCTTTTCTTCTTCTGTGCCTCAGACATTAAAAACCTGCAGTATTTCTTCTTCTGTGATTCAGACCTGAGCGCACAAACATCAGCAACACAAACTCTTAGTTTTCTCTCAAAGCACAGCTGGACTGAAAATACACTCGACACTTTTGATCTGATGTAAACGTCTGAATGTGACGACATCTGAGCGCACGACACCAACACAAAGAAATTCAAAATCAAGCTTGAGACAAGAGAAAAACAAATAAAGGAGAGAAAACCACTACAGAACACGGCAAAGAAGCGAGGCTACAACACCAAAACACAACAAAGACGCACTTAGATTTACTTTTAAGGATTTTTTTTGACAGTTTTGCTTTTGAAATCTTTTGTTAAATGCTTTTACTTTAGTGTTTTCTTGGTTTAATTTCTGGTTGGTTGGATTTTATGAGCCTTTCCTGTTCAACGGTTTCTTGTTTGGAGGAGTTTTAGTCTTAGTAAAATACAACACACACACACTGAGGTGAGAGCACAGAGAGGAGCAGGAGGAGGGGGAGGAGCAAGAGGAGGAGCAAGAGGAGGAGGGGGAGGAGGAGCAGCAGGAGGAAAGGGAGGAGGAGCAGGAGAAAAGGGGGAGGAGCAAGAGGAGGAGCAGGAGGAGGAAAGGGAGGAGGAGCAAAAGGAGGAGCAGGGGAAGGAGGAGCAGGACGAGGAGGAAGTTCTGTGTTTGTCTAAATGTATGTCTGAGTCCATCACTACACCCAGACTTCTGGCCTGGTTCCTGGTTTTTAGGTGTATAGATTGAAGCTCTGTGGTGACCTGTGATCATTTCTCTTTGGCTCCAAAGTAAATGACCTCAGTTCTGTTTTTATCTGGAGAAAGTTATGTCTAATCCAGTTATTAATCTCCTCAGTGCATTTCCCAAGAGCCTGTACAGGCCTCGGTCTCCTGGTGACACTGTTATATATATCTGTGTGTCATCTGCATAACTGTGGTAGTTTATTTTGTTGTTTGTTATAATCTGTCAGTGGGAGCATGTAGATGTTAAGCAGAAGAGGTCCCAGGATGGAACCTTGGGGAACTCCACATGTGATTCTTGTCTGCTCAGATGTGAAGTTTGATACAAAGTATTTCCTGTTCTCTGAGTATGTTTTGAACCAGTTTAGTACAATTCTGTACAGACCTGCCCAGTTCTCCAGTCCTATCAGTAATGTTTTGTGGTCAACTGCATCAAATGCGACACTGAGATCCAGTAAAACTCAGACTGACACGTTTCCACGTCTGTATTCAGACATATGTCATTAAACTCTTTGGTCAGAGCCGTCTCGGTGCTGTGGTTCTGTCTAAAACCTGACTGGAAGCATCATAGCAGGTATTTTGTGTTAAAAAGTAACTGAGCTGTTGAAAAACTGCTTTTTCAATGATCTCACTTAAAAACAGGAGATTTGAGATCGTCTGTAGTTGTGTGTCTTGTCCAAATGGTCCTTTTTAATTACAGCTGTTTGTAGCGGTTCTGGAA
>CM026216.1:2060472-2062972 GCA_014839995.1 Xenentodon cancila | reverse complement strand
ATTATTTATTATTTGCTTTTACGTGTCCATGTCTCAAGCAAATACACTATATGGCCAAAAGTATTGGCTCACCTGCCTTGACTCCATATGAACGTCAGTGACCTCCCATTCCTGATGCAGAGGGTTCAGTATGACGTTGGTCCACCTCTGCAGCTAGAACAGCTTCAGCTCTTCTGGGAAGGCTGCCCACAAGGTTTAGGAGGGTTTATGGGAATCATTCTTCCAGAAGACTATTTGTGAGGTCACACTGATGTTGGACCAGAAGGTCTGGCTCTCAGTCTCCACTCTGATTCATCCCAAAGGTGTTCTGTCGGGTTGAGGTCTGGACTCTGTGCAGCCAGTCAGGTTCATCCACACCAGACTCTGTCATCCAGGTCTTCATGGACCTGCTTTGTGCACTGGTGCACAGTCATGTTGGAAGAGGAAGGGTCCAGCTCCAAACTGTTCCCACAAAGTTGGGAGCTGGAATTGTCCAAAAGTTCTTGGTCTGCTGAAGCATTCAGAGTTCCTGTCACTGGAACTAAGGGGCCAAGTCCAGCTCCTGAAGAACAACCCCACACCATCATCCCCTCTCCACCAAACTTTACACTTGGAACAATGCAGTCAGACAAGTACCGTTGTCCTGGCAACCACCAAACCCAGACTGGTCCATCAGATTACCAGATGGAGCAGCACCATTCATCACTTCAGAGAGGGCGTCTCCTCTCCTCTAGAGTCCAGTGGTGGTGTGTTTTACACCACTGCAGCAGATGCTTTGCATTGCACTTGGTGATGTTTGTCTTGGATGCAGCTGCTCGGTCATGGAAACCCATTCAAGAAGCTCTCTGCACACTGGAGATAATCTAAAGGCCACATGAAGGTTGGAGGTCTGTAGTCATTCACTCTGCAGAAAGTTGGAGACCTCTTCACCTCAGCGTCCACTGACCCGCTTCGTCAGTTTACGTGTCCTACCACTTCATGGCTGAGTTGCTGTCGTTCCCAAACACTTCCATGTTCTTATAACACAGCTGACACTTGACTGTGGAATATTTATGAGTGAGGAAATTTCCAGACTGGATTTGTTGCACAGATGTCATCCTGTCACACCTGGACTTCACTGAGCTCCTGAGAGCAACTCATTCTTTAACAAACTGTTGTTAAAACAGTCTGCATGTTGAGGTGCGTGATTTTATACAGCTGTGGCCACGGAAGTGACCGGAACACCTGATTCCCATTATTTGGATTGGTGAGCCAATACTTTGGAGCCTATATTTGCAAATATAGTGTATATGAATGATGAATTTCCACGAAAAGAAAAGTCCCGAATTCAATTTCAGTTCCAAAACATGACCAAAATTATATGTATTTCCAGAAGAAACCAGATAAGTGAGGTCAACTTCATCGCGGTTCTAATGGTGGCTGATGTTGCCCCTCCCACTTCAATAGGCCTGACAGCTGGTGACGGGTGCAGGGAGCATCTGCAGTGTTTAAGGTCAGCTGTGGCGGTCGGGCGGGTGCATCAAGGCAGAGGTCGCAGGTGTGGTTCAGGTAAGAAGAGGTCAGATTAGCAGTGCCTCACGCTTTCAGGTGTGTGCTCAGGGTGTGGTGAGGGGTCAAAGGTGGTCAAACAGGTTACTTACAGGTAGTAAGTGTAGGAGTGATAATTTCTTCGTCTGAGTGTTGGGGGGCGGAGCAGAAGGAGGGATGAAATGGAGGGAAAGAAAACAGAAAAACAGAAAAAGGAAAAAACAACAGATTAATGTCTTGGAGAAAAATAAACAGAACAGATGAGTTGAATTATTCAGTGTGGAGATGGACGAGTGGAGAGTGGTGACTGACTGGTCCAAGAGTGAGGGGGCATTCTGATTGGTTAACAAGGGGAATGCTTTAAATGAACGGACAGTGGCAGCCTGCCCGAATAATTCCTCAAACAAATACACTACAAACATCCCTGTGTTCATTTCAGGAAGTTTTTACCATCACATCAGTTAGCGCCGTAATACTGAACTAATGTTAAAGTACTAATGCTGCTAAACCTGCAGAAGACAAACTGGCCCAATGAAACGCATCAAATGACACAAACAAGTCCATCTTGTGAGCTCTGTAGAGGAAAATGACAAACATAATCACAAAACAGATCATATAAGTCTCTAAAGCGGCTGCTTGTGTTTCATTGCAGTATTTTTTTATCTGAAGATGTCAGCAAACAGCTGTTATCTTCATCACCCCTCATCATCCCTGCATGAATGCCAGTGACCTTTGGAGTTCCTCAGGGATCTGCCTTCAGCTCTCTAACGGTTTCATATACAGCAGAGTTGGGTAAACTTTGATGGTAATAAAACCCCATTCTGACAATGTCTCTCATCGAAATTTTCTAAGCAACTCTGAAGGGAAATGATAACACTTGTAGCTGCAGAACATGCAGAACATGCAGAGAACCTGAGAACGCTGCTGTTCGCTATCTGTGCATTCCTGAAACACTGAAACACAGATCTGAGACAACTCTGCTAATTTGGTCTGT
>CM026216.1:2034419-2060272 GCA_014839995.1 Xenentodon cancila | reverse complement strand
TGCTGGTCCCCCTTCAGGTACTGCTGAACCAGTACCTGAAGGGGGACCAGCACGTCACGTCACTGATTTTTGTCTTTGTCTCGTAGCAGATCTCCCTGCACTAACGTCTCTGCGTTGTCTCTTTCCCCGCCACGTCGAGGCAGATGCTCCTTCCTGTGTCTGGCTCTGATGAAGGTTTCGACCGGGTCTTCTCCGCGGTCACCTCCAGCACGCTCACGATGTTTGACCGAATCAGAGTGCTTTGATGGGATCTGCTGGGTTCTTATTAAATAAATACATGGGCATCACTTTGCACCTACTCTTTAAATTCATGTTTTTTTTGTTTTTCTTTTGTGCGTGTGTAAAAATCTGATCATATAATGTGATTTTAGTATTAAGCCCACCTCAGATCATCATGCCATTCCTCGTTTGACAAAAATCCAACAGTTGAGTTCAATACTGTTTAAAGCCCCGGTTTGTGTCCAGTCTGTCAGTCTCTCACATGGTTGCGGAGGGATTCTGGTCCATTGTTTAAGTCCAGGGTTTTAGTCTTTCGCTTCGGTCCATGCTCTTAATGACTCGCTTGAGGTCTGGACTTTGAAGGACATATCATAAAACCAGATCCTTCTTAAATTTTTCAGTCCTGCTGCTGTAGATTTGCTGGTGTGTTTGGGATCTTGACCCAGTTTCAAAAAGGAGAGATGGCTTCATACCTGCTTCTAAAGTACTTTGGAGTCTTGTGGCTTGTTTAGGTGCAGTTTTGTGGGCCTCGGTTATGCTTCTACGCTCTTTTATACAGAAGAGGCTGACGTTTATACAAACTGCAGACCCACAGATCCAGCCTTCCATCTTTGCTGTTCCAGCTGCAAGTGTCTTGAAAATTTCATGATCTCAAACCTCCAAACTCAAACGGGAAGATGCAAGTTTTACTTGTGGCTTAAAAATAGAGTACTTGTTTAGATATCTGTTAAAAGCTTAAATGAGGACATTCTTCATAAACAAGATGAAGCTATACATGAGTTTTACACCTTCAGCTGAACTTTAAAATCTCAAGAATGCAGCAATGAATGATGACGTTCACCAATGAACATTCAGTTGCATAAATGTTGCTCCTTCAGGTGTTGAAGTAATGTATGAAATCTGACAAAGCAAAAACTGAGGGTCATGTTCTCTAGGAGCCAGTTAAACAGCGATCAATGTACCTCCTTGTGCCACCAATGTGTCACCTCACGAACGCTTTTCCATGGAAAGAACAGAGAGAAAGGGCAGGATGAAGTGTTTTCATGGTTACACGTTCTTGGTGTTCCGATGATCCAAAGATGTACACCTCCCCCCTTAGTCTGATAAAACTCACTCTGATGGAGTACGTCAGGGTCCAGTTCTTCGTCCTCTATGTTTTTACAATCAGAGTTAATGTACTAGAGTTATTCCATCTATACGATGGCAGTAGATCACGGGTGTCGCGTCCGTTACCTTTAGATTTGCACAAAACTAAATATTGAAAAAGAAATCCTGCAATGGAAACAGCAATAATTAAATAAACCCTTTTTGTTTTGCTTCCAGAGGTGGTTTTTCAGGCTCTCCGATGATCCACTTATTCATAAAAGTGTCATGGAAACGCCTTTTGCTCATTTGCATGTCTCTGGCTGCGGTGGATGTGACAAAGTTAGTCAGTCTAAAGTCAAAATCTAGTTTTCAGCTTTTGGCCTCATTAATACGATGTAATACGAATAATCATCTGAATGATCATCCGGATGATCATCCGGATGATCATCTGAATGATCATCTGAATAATCATCCGCTGTTCATCATCTGACTGTTTTCTCAACAGCGACAATCGTAATAATTTGTCTAAGACTAAAGTTGATTTTGTCCATCTTCTTCAATGTTGAGCTTTTCTTTTTTGTTGTTTTGAAGAATCGTCTTGCAGGTCAGGTTATGCAGAGAGTTACGACAATTAAGCTTATTCGGAAAACAGTGATCAATAGAAACACCGACCCCCTGCAGTGCTGCCTTTATCAAACTTTCAGAGATTTGATTTTCTTTAGCACTTAAGTGTAATAGAATCACAACTAGTGTGTGAAGAACACAAACACATTCGCTCCAGGTTTGGTCTCAGTGGATGGATAAGAACTAAATAAAGTATTTATAGTGCAAGTAAATCAGCTCCGGGTTCTGGAAGATCCAAGTGTTGACATATTACGATATTCAGTATATGATATCGGTACTTTACCATGTAAAACTACCAAGTGGAGATTAGATAAAATCATTAGATCACAACAGAAACTCAAGCCAGGCATGTACCTTGAGTGATGACGATAGAGAGAGAATGTCAAGCATCTGTGGTAGTTGGACTTTTACAACAAATTTCATGCTAATGCCAAATGTGGACAAATACCGTTGAAAAGTTAAAAACCATTTTGGAAACATTAAAATAACAGGCCACAGCAGTATTTCTGAAGGTATTTTAGGAACAGTTTATGTACAGTTTTTGGAGGGGATAAATTATATAATTATTTATTATTTGCTTTTACGTGTCCATGTCTCAAGCAAATACACTATATGGCCAAAAGTATTGGCTCACCTGCCTTGACTCCATATGAACGTAAGTGACCTCCCATTCCTGATGCAGAGGGTTCAGTATGACGTTGGTCCACCTCTGCAGCTAGAACAGCTTCAGCTCTTCTGGGAAGGCTGCCCACAAGGTTTAGGAGGGTTTATGGGAATCATTCTTCCAGAAGACTATTTGTGAGGTCACACTGATGTTGGACCAGAAGTCCTGGTTCTCAGTCTCTGCTCTGATTCATCCCAAAAGTGTTCTGTCGGGTTGAGGTCAGGACTCTGTGCAGGCCAGTCAAGTTCATCCACACCAGACTCTGTCATCCAGGTCTTCATGGACCTGCTTTGTGCACTGGTGCACAGTCATGTTGGAAGAGGAAGGGACCAGCTCCAAACTGTTCCCACAAAGTTGGGAGCTGGAATTGTCCAAAAGTTCTTGGTCTGCTGAAGCATTCAGAGTTCCTGTCACTGGAACTAAGGGGCCAAGTCCAGCTCCTGAAGAACAACCCCACACCATAATCCCCTCTCCACCAAACTTTACACTTGGAACAATGCAGTCAGACAAGTACCGTTGTCCTGGCAACCACCAAACCCAGACTGGTCCATCAGATTACCAGATGGAGCAGCACCATTCATCACTTCAGAGAGGGCGTCTCCTCTCCTCTAGAGTCCAGTGGTGGTGTGTTTTACACCACTGCAGCAGATGCTTTGCATTGCACTTGGTGATGTTTGTCTTGGATGCAGCTGCTCGGTCATGGAAACCCATTCATGAAGCCATCTGCACACTGGAGATAATCTAAAGGCCACATGAAGGTTGGAGGTCTGTAGTGATTCACTCTGCAGAAAGTTGGAGACCTCTTCACCTCAGCGTCCACTGACCCGCTTCGTCAGTTTACGTGTCCTACCACTTCATGGCTGAGTTGCTGTCGTTCCCAAACACTTCCATGTTCTTATAACACAGCTGACACTTGACTGTGGAATATTTAGGAGTGAGGAAATTTCCCGACTGGATTTGTTGCACAGATGTCATCCTGTCACACCTGGACTTCACTGAGCTCCTGAGAGCAACTCATTCTTTAACAAACTGTTGTTAAAACAGTCTGCATGTTGAGGTGCGTGATTTTATACAGCTGTGGCCACGGAAGTGACCGGAACACCTGATTCCCATTATTTGGATTGGTGAGCCAATACTTTGGAGCCTATATTTGCAAATATAGTGTATATGAATGATGAATTTCCACGAAAAGAAAAGTCCCAAATTCAATTTCAGTTCCAAAACATGACCAAAATTATATGTATTTCCAGAAGAAACCAGATAAGTGAGGTCAACTTCATCGCGGTTCTAATGGTGGCTGATGTTGCCCCTCCCACTTCAATAGGCCTGACAGCTGGTGACGGGAGCAGGGAGCATCTGCAGTGTTTAAGGTCAGCTGTGGCGGTCGGGCGGGTGCATCAAGGCAGAGGTCGCAGGTGTGGTTCAGGTAAGAAGAGGTCAGATTAGCAGTGCCTCACGCTTTCAGGTGTGTGCTCAGGGTGTGGTGAGGGGTCAAAGGTCAAACAGGTTACTTACAGGTAGTAAGTGTAGGAGTGATAATTTCTTCGTCTGAGTGTTGGGGGGCGGAGCAGAAGGAGGGATGAAATGGAGGGAAAGAAAACAGAAAAACAGAAAAAGGAAAAAACAACAGATTAATGTCTTGGAGAAAAATAAACAGAACAGATGAGTTGAATTATTCAGTGTGGAGATGGACGAGTGGAGAGTGGGGACTGACTGGTCCAAGAGTGAGGGTGCATTCTGATTGGTTAACAAGGGGAATGCTTTAAATGAACGGACAGTGGCAGCCTGCCCGAATAATTCCTCAAACAAATACACTACAAACATCCCTGTGTTCATTTCAGGAAGTTTTTACCATCACATCAGTTAGCGCCGTAATACTGAACTAATGTTAAAGTACTAATGCTGCTAAACCTGCAGAAGACAAACTGGCCCAATGAAACGCATCAAATGACACAAACAAGTCCATCTTGTGAGCTCTGTAGAGGAAAATGACAAACATAATCACAAAACAGATCATATAAGTCTCTAAAGCGGCTGCTTGTGTTTCATTGCAGTATTTTTTTATCTGAAGATGTCAGCAAACAGCTGTTATCTTCATCACCCCTCATCATCCCTGCATGAATGCCAGTGACCTTTGGAGTTCCTCAGGGATCTGCCTTCAGCTCTCTAACGGTTTCATATACAGCAGAGTTGGGTAAACTTTGAGGTAATAAAACCCATTCTGACAATGTCTCTCATCGAAATTTTCTAAGCAACTCTGAAGGAAATGATAACACTTGTAGCTGCAGAACATGCAGAACATGCAGAACCTGAGAACGCTGCTGTTCGCTATCTGTGCATTCCTGAAACACTGAAACACAGATCTGAGACAACTCTGCTAATTTGGTCTGTCCAGAAACGAGGGGGATCTGGTAGAGAGGAGGGAGGGTGCAGCTTCACCCTGCAGCTTCCTGCTGTAATGAGTCTGACCTCCGTTTGGTCACAGAGTGGAAATCAAACGCACCCCATCAACATTCGAAACCTCATTAGAGACGAACAAGCGCCCTCGTTTCTCTCTCTCCATAATATCTGTACGAGAGATCAGAGCTCAACCTGACAGACAAGTCTGACTTAAACTCACTGTACACACACACACACAGAGGAAATGTGTGTGTGTGTGTTGCCTGAAGCCATTCAGCTTGAGGCGACTGAGAGAAAAAGAATAAAACGTTCTTTCATCTAAATTTCTCTCTTATCTTTGGCGTTCTCCAAACACTGAAGCTTTGCTGTGTGTGTGTGTGTGTGTGTGTGTCAGTGTGTGTGTGTGTGAGTGTGTGTGTCAGTGTGTGTGCGTGTATGTCAGTGTGTGTGTGTGTGTCAGTGTGTGTGTGTGTGAGTGTGTGTGTCAGTGTGTGTGCGTGTGTGTGTGTCTGTGTGTGTGTGTGTGTGTGTGTGTCAGTGTGTGTGTTTGTTTGTGTGTGTGTGTGTGTGTGTCAGTGTGTGTGAGTGTGTGTGTGTGTATGTCAGTGTGTGTGTGTGTCAGTGTGTGTATGTCTGTGTGTATGTGTCTGTGTGTGTGTGTGTGTGTGTGTGTGTGTCTGTGTGTGTGTGTGTGTGTGTGTGTGTGTGTGTGTGTGGTGTGTGTGTGTGTGTGTGTGTTGTGTATGTTTTGATGTAAGACTGTGTGTTTGATGTTGGATACTAAAGTCAGTCCAGATACAGTTTACTGGTGATTAGTAGGATCTGCTTCATTATTCTTTCTCATCCTCGTCTGCATCGCCGTCATCTTGAGTGTGTGGACGCTGTCGCGTCTTTGATGTCCTCTCGTCCATCTACACTCCCGATCTACATAATACTAAATAATACCAGCATTCAATTTTAAAGACTACTTTCACCGCAGAGCTCATTATTTGAATGTTTGACGACAGCGCTGAGCAGCAGCGCCCCCTGCTGAATGACGTCCACAGTTGTTCATTAACAAAGTCTGACGTGCATCACACAGCTCAATTACTAAAACTCCAAATGGGTGAAGCCCCTTTCTAAATAAGCTTATTAAAAAAAAAATAAATAAAAATAAATAAATAAATAAAACATGTCAGATTACAGCAGAGGTGTAAAAGTAAGTATACATACAAAGTATTAGTAAATGGAAATGGAACATACACAGCTCAAAAAATGAACATTTAGCATTTTTAGAACATTTACAATGATGGAACTAGAACGATGAAACTCTCCATCATCCAATCATAACGATTGAACTCTCCACCATCCAATCAGAACGATGTAACTCTCCATCATCCAATCAGAACGATGAAACTCTCCATCATCCAATCAGAACGATGTAACTCTCCATCATCCAATCAGAACGATGTAACTCTCCATCATCCAATCAGAACGATGTAACTCTCCATCATCCAATCAGAACGATGTAACTCTCCATCATCTTATCAGAACGATGTAACTCTCCATCATCTTATCAGAACGATGTAACTCTCCATCATCCAATCAGAACGATGTAACTCTCCATCATCTTATCAGAACGATGTAACTCTCCATCATCTTATCAGAACGATGTAACTCTCCATCATCCAATCAGGATTAGTTTCATTTGATACAGATTTGGGAAACTGGAATTGAGAGGAACTTTGCACTTTACTGTGATTTTTGAAGGTGAAACACTCGTGATGGTAAAAGGGAACATGAGTTTTGTTGTTCTCGGCTGCTAGTTTTGGTTTTACAGTGGGGATTTTTACATCATTTAATCTTTATGTCTCAGGGTTACATCATTAATCAGCTTTTCTTTTTGCAGTACTCTGGTCACTATTTCTACTTTTTTGAGACACATGCAGGTCACATTTAATCATTTGTATTAAATTAGTTTAGACATAGTATGGGATTACAGCTAAGCTGTTTTCTTCTTTATTTTATGTGCTGCCGTTGTATTGTGATTGTGCAACTGAAACTGGCTTAAATGATCTCTGCACCACCTTCCTCTGGATCACCTCTGAGCTTCATTAAAAGTTTACAGGTGAGGTTCTTGATATTAGGGCTTAAATGATTAAAAAAAACATAACTTTGTTTAGGACATGTATAAACACTGAATATCTGTAAGTACGATATATACCCAGCTACAAGGATTTACCTTTGGAGGCCCAACGGCACCAGCAGAGTACGAACCAGCAGCTCTTGTTCCAGTGTTTCCATCAAGACTAATAATAATCAATTATTCTTTACAGAAGTAAAAACTGGATTTTAGGGGACAGTGGGTCTCAACAGGAGTGTTTCAGATAGGTGGAGGTAAAACATTTTAGCTGCTACATCCTGTGTTTTTAAATATACTATAAATACAATATATCAACTTTTCACCTTTCATTGTGGGATAAAAGTTTCATAAAAATATTCTTCTTCTGAAAAATGAATGTGTGTGTTTTACACTGAGTTTGCATCGTGGGCATTGTTCATACCTTTTCTTCATCAGCAGGATGACTCCGAGGAAGATGATGATGAAGAGCAGGACGCCAGCGATGGACCCCGCAATCTTCACCGTGTGATCCGACTGTTTCTCTGGTTCTGGTTCTGGTTTCCTGGTGGCAGCTCCTGAAACCATTGACCACCATTAAAGTATCTGCCATGTTGACTAAAGAGACAATACTGCACCAATGAGTGGGGATGGTCCGGCACGTCTAGTCTACCACTTTATCCCACTAAAGACTTCACTGAGTCATTAATGATCTTTCGGTTAAAAACATTTTAGAGTGTTTTAACATTGCGTTGTTTGGTATGAAGTGTTATTGATTAAAAAGTCTTAAATAAAAAGGCTCATTGTGGTGTGACAGTGTAATGATGTCATCTTATTAATGTGAGACTATTATTGATGACAACTATCCACTACAGTAACTGAAGCTCTGTTCCATCCACTGACTTCCTGTGACTCAAACCCACTCGGGAATAAACCCACTTAACAATGTGGTCTCCAACCAGTGGGAGCGCCTGGTGAAACCAGTTTGTGATGCAGCTGCTGTGCTGGACTCCAGCTGCTGTGAATCAGCGGGCCACACTGAGAAGGAGGGAGCTGAAGATGAGCATGTTGTCCTTCTCCTCTGACTGTATAATGTGATGGGATGTCAGTCCCATGAAAAACCCATTACCCGACTCTCAGAGTGTGTGAGTGTGCATGTCCAGGTGTAATATCCTTCCAGGTTACTCGATAGATGAGAAACGTTCAGGATGAGACGTTGCTGTTGAGCGCTGTAATGTGTCATTTTAGACCTACTCCACTTTTCCAATCAGAAGCTGACAACAGCTATCAGTCATACGTGCAGCGTGCAGGACAAGCCAGACTCATGAGGGCACGGCTTCACTGTGAAGATATTCCTGCAACATGAGGATGTGTCTTCTCACCGAGGACGTGCCATTTCAGCAATGACATGTCTTCTCAGTTACATCATGCCTTCTCAGTAAGGACTCAGTAAGGACACCAGCACAGTGACGGGACATTTGTGCTCATTGAAGATCCCACATCTCCAAGTACAGTGGGCTACTGTGTAAAATGTGAGTTAAAAACAGAATACACTGGCTTATAAATCTTATAAATCCATATTTTACTCAGAAGATGGAAACCATATGAAACGATTAAAATGAGGAACCTTATCACCTGAAAAAAAACAAACAATTTTGCATTTCATGGCAGCAACACATCTATTACTGTCATTATGCTACTAATGTTTTCACTTGGTGAAACATCTGGACCGTTCAGCATCTGGACAGTTCAGCATCTGGACAGTTCAGCATCTGGACAGTTCAGCATCTGGACAGGTCAGCATCTGGACAGTTCAGCATCTGGACAATTCAGCATCTGGATCGACGATCAAATACATCCATTACTGATTTTGGCATTGTCCCAAGCACAAAGAGATTTGAATCGCTTGATGATACGGTGAACTGTAGATGATGAGTGTAGATAAAGGAGGGGAGCAAGACAGGAACCAGAACACTGAACTGACAGGAACCAGAATACTGAAAAGACAAGAACGAGTACACTGAACTGACAACAGCCAGTACACTGAACTGACAAGAACCAGAACCCTGAACTGACAAGAACCAGAACACTGAACAGACAAGAGCCAGTACACTGAACTGACTAGAACCAGAAATCTGAACAGACAAGAACCAGTACACTGAACAGACAAGAGCCAGTACACTGAAGTGACAAGAGCCAGTACACTGAGCAGACAAGAACCAGAACACTGAACTGACTAGAACCAGAATACTGAACAGACAAGAACCAGTACACTGAACAGACAAGAGCCAGTACACTGAACAGACAAGAACCAGTACACTGAACTGACTAGAACCAGAATACTGAACAGACAAGAACCAGTACACTGAACTGACTAGAACCAGAAATCTGAACAGACAAGAACCAGTACACTGAACAGACAAGAGCCAGTACACTGAACAGACTAGAACCAGAAATCTGAACAGACAAGAACCAGTACACTGAAGTGACAAGAGCCAGTACACTGAGCAGACAAGAACCAGAACACTGACCAGACAAGAGCCGGTACACTGAACAGACAAGAACCAGAACACTGAACAGACAAAAACCAGAACACTGAACAGACTAGAACCAGTACACTGAACAGACAAGAGCCAGTACACTGAAGTGACAAGAACCAGTACACTGAACTGACTAGAACCAGAATACTGAACAGACAAGAACCAGTACACTGAACAGACAAGAGCCAGTACACTGAACAGACAAGAACCAGTACACTGAACTGACTAGAACCAGAATACTGAACAGACAAGAACCAGTACACTGAACTGACTAGAACCAGAAATCTGAACAGACAAGAACCAGTACACTGAACAGACAAGAGCCAGTACACTGAAGTGACAAGAGCCAGTACACTGAGCAGACAAGAACCAGAACACTGACCAGACAAGAGCCGGTACACTGAACAGACAAGAACCAGAACACTGAACAGACAAAAACCAGAACACTGAACAGACTAGAACCAGTACACTGAACAGACAAGAGCCAGTACACTGAAGTGACAAGAACCAGTACACTAAGCAGACAAGAACCAGAAAACTGACCAAACAAGAGCCAGAACACTGAACAGACAAGAACCAGTACACTGAACTGACTAGAACCAGAGCACTGAAAAGACAACAGTCAGTACACTGAGCAGACAAGAGCCAGTACACTGAACAGACAAGAACCAGTACACTGAACTGACAAGAACCAGAACACTGAACAGACAAGAACCAGTACACTGAACAGACAAGAACCAGTACACTGAACAGACAAGAGCCAGTACACTGAACAGGCAAGAGCCAGTAAAATGAACTGAAAAGAACCAGTACACTGAACAGACAAGACCCAGTACACTGAACAGACAACAGCCAGTACACTGAACTTACAAGAACCAGTACACTGAACAGACAAGAGCCAGAACACTGAACAGACAAGAACCAGTACACTGAGCTGACAAGAACCAGTACACTGAACAGACAAGAACCAGTACACTGAACAGACAAGAGCCAGTACACTGAACAGACAAGAGCCAATACACTGAAGTGACAAGAACCAGTACACTGAGCAGACAAGAACCAGAACACTGACCAGACAAGAGCCGGTACACTGAACAGACAAGAACAGGAACACTGAACAGACAAAAACCAGAACACTGAACAGACAAGAACCAGTACACTGAACAGACAAGAGCCAGTACACTGAAGTGACAAGAACCAGTACACTAAGCAGACAAGAACCAGAAAACTGACCAAACAAGAGCCAGAACACTGAACAGACAAGAACCAGTACACTGAACTGACTAGAACCAGAGCACTGAACAGACAACAGTCAGTACACTGAGCAGACAAGAACCAGAACACTGAACTGACAACAGCCAGTACACTGAACTGACAAGAACCAGAACCCTGAACTGACAAGAACCAGAACACTGAACAGACAAGAACCAGAACACTGAACAGACAAGAACCAGTACACTGAACTGACTAGAACCAGAATACTGAACAGACAAGAACCAGTACACTGAACAGACAAGAGCCAGTACACTGAACAGACAAGAACCAGTACACTGAACTGACTAGAACCAGAATACTGAACAGACAAGAACCAGTACACTGAACTGACTAGAACCAGAAATCTGAACAGACAAGAACCAGTACACTGAACAGACAAGAGCCAGTACACTGAAGTGACAAGAGCCAGTACACTGAGCAGACAAGAACCAGAACACTGACCAGACAAGAGCCGGTACACTGAACAGACAAGAACCAGAACACTGAACAGACAAAAACCAGAACACTGAACAGACAAGAACCAGTACACTGAACAGACAACAGCCAGTACACTGAACTTACAAGAACCAGTACACTGAACAGACAAGAGCCAGAACACTGAACAGACAAGAACCAGTACACTGAGCTGACAAGAACCAGTACACTGAACAGACAAGAACCAGTACACTGAACAGACAAGAGCTAGTACACTGAACAGACAAGAGCCAGTACACTGAACAGACAAGAGCCAGTACACTGAAGTGACAAGAACCAGTACACTGAGCAGACAAGAACCAGAACACTGACCAGACAAGAGCCGGTACACTGAACAGACAAGAACCAGAACACTGAACAGACAAAAACCAGAACACTGAACAGACAAGAACCAGTACACTGAACAGACAAGAGCCAGTACACTGAAGTGACAAGAACCAGTACACTAAGCAGACAAGAACCAGAACACTGAGCAGACAAGAACCAGAACACTGAACAGACAAGAACCAGTACACTGAACTGACAAGAACCAGAACACTGAACAGACAAGAACCAGTACACTGAACAGACAAGAACCAGTACACTGAACAGACAAGAGCCAGTACACTGAACAGGCAAGAGCCAGTAAAATGAACTGAAAAGAACCAGTACACTGAACAGACAAGACCCAGTACACTGAACAGACAACAGCCAGTACACTGAACTGACAAGAACCAGTACACTGAACAGACAAGAGCCAGAACACTGAACAGACAAGAACCAGTACACTGAGCTGACAAGAACCAGTACACTGAACAGACAAGAACCAGTACACTGAACAGACAAGAGCTAGTACACTGAACAGACAAGAGCTAGTACACTGAACTGAGAAGAACCAGAACACTGAACAGACAAGAACCAGAACACTGAACAGACAAGAACCAGTACACTGAACAGACTAAATTCAGAAATATGAACAGACAAGAACCAGCACACTGAACAGACAACAGCCAGTACACTGAACTGACAAGAACCAGAACACTGAACTGACAACAGCCAGTACACTGAACTGACAAGAACCAGTACACTGAACTGACAAGAGCCAGAACACTGAACAGAATAGAACCAGAACACTGAACAGACAAGAACCAGTACACTGAACAGACTAGATTCAGAAATATGAACAGACAAGAACCAGAACACTGAACAGACAAGAACCAGTACACTGAACAGACTAGATTCAGAAATATGAACAGACAAGGACCAGAACACTGAACAGACAAGAACCAGTACACTGAACTGACAAGAACCAGAACACTGAACAGACAAGAACCAGAATACTGAACTGACAAGAACCAGTACACTGAACTCACAAGACCAGTACACTGAACTCACAAGACCAGAACACTGAACAGACAAGAACCAGAATACTGAACAGACAAGAACCAGAATACTGAACAGACAAGAACCAGTACATTGAACTGACAAGAACCAGAACACTGAACACCACTCTAACTAGTTCCAGCCTGAGTCAGGAACAGAACACAACACAACCGTATCAGAACTGAAAACCAGCGCAGCTACATCAGTCCTGTTCACAACGCAGCCAGGGTAAGTCTGGTGGGAAACAGAAGCTGCTTGTCAAAGAACCGGAACAGAACCCAGTGGGACCAGTTCTGCTGCCCAGAGCTGAACCAGTTTCTGACACACTGAGACTGTTTTTTTTCTGTCTTCGTTTTGTCTCTTCAAGGTCGGACGACCTGGAGTATGACTCGCCTTCTGTATCTGTTTCATTCACACACACACACACAACACACACACACACACACACACACGGACACACACACACACACAGACATACCCACAGCATCAACCCCTTGGAGGCAGAGAGCTGCTGTTTTCAGTTTAAAGGCTATCAAAACACTTTGAAGACAGAATTTATTTGGCGTGTGTGCTTGTGTGTGTGTGTGTGTGTGTGTGTGTGTGTGTGTGTGTGTGTGTCTTTATGTGTGTCACAGCAGGCCATAGAGAAGCTGTTTTTATGTGAAAGTGAAGCTGTTTTCTGCTGCAGGGCTTTAGCCAGTCATGCTGAGTGGGAGGTGTGTGTGTGTGTGTGTGTGTGTGTGTGTGTGTGTGTGTGTGTGTGTGTGTGCGTGTGTGTGTGTGTGCGTGTGTGTGCGTGTGTGTGTGTGTGTGTGAGTGTTTGTGAGTGTGTGAGTGTGTGTATGAGTGTGTGTGTGAGTGTGTGTGTGTGTGTGTGTGTGTGTGAGTGTGTGTGTGTGTGTGTGTGTGCGTAAGTGTGTGTGTGTGTGTGTGTGTGTGTGCGTGAGTGTGTGTGTGTGTACAAACATTTGGTGGAAAGTTTCCACCTTCAGGCTGGTAAATATTTAAATGTAATTTTGTGTGAGAAGTGAAAGAGTGTGTATGCGTCCACCTGTTCAGAAGCACACAAACACACACACACACCACACACACACACACACACACACACACACACACACACACACACACACACACACTCAGAAGAACTGGACACGCCCCCTCTGACACCACCCATTATCTGAAGAGTGATATTAAAGCAGTTTCTATCTCGGACTGGATAGAGATGTTGAAAATGAGCAGAAGGAGCAGGTATGGGAAGGTGGGAACGTGGACACCACAAGTCAGTCACAGTTAGTAGAACTGACATGTGGAACTGTAACCGAGACTGGTGGAACTGAAACCAGGACAACTAGAACTGAAACCAGGACTAGCAGAAGTGAAACCAGGACAACTAGAACTGAAACCAGGACTAGCAGAACTGAAACCAGGACAACTAGAACTGAAACCAGGACTGGTGGAAGTGAAACCAGGACTAGTAGAAATGAAACCAGGACTGGGGGAAATGAAACCAAGACTAGCAGAACTGAAACTAAGACTAGTAGAACTGAAACCAAGACTAGTAGAACTGAAACCAAGACTAGCCGAACTGAAACCACGACTGCTGGAACTGTAACAAGGGCAAGTAGAACTGTAACCACGACTAGCAGAACTGAAATCAGGTTTAGATGAACTGATACCAGGACTAGCAGAACTGAAACCAGGGCAACTAGAACTGAAACCAGGACTAGCAGAACTGAAACCAGGACTAGCAGAACTGAAACCAAGACTGGTGGAACTGAAACCAGGACTAGCAGATCTGAATCGAGGACTGATGGAACTGAAACCAGGGCTAGAAGAACTTAAACCAAGACTAGTAGAACTGTAACCAGGACTAGTAGAACTGAAACCAGAACTAGTTGAAATGAAACCAGGACTAGCAGAACTGTAAAAAGGACTAGTAGAACTGAAACCAGGACTGGTGGAACTGAAACCAGGACTGGGGGAACTGTAACCAGAGCAAGTAGAACAAAAAACAGGACTAGCAGAAAAGAAACCAGGACTAGCAGAACTGAAACCAGGACTAGCAGAACTGAAACCAGGACTGGCGGAACTGAAACTAGGACTGATGGATCTGTAACCACGACTGGTGGAACTGGAACCAGCACTGACGGGACTGAAACCAGAACTGGTGGAACTGAAACCAGGACTGGAAGAACTGAAACCAGGACTAGTAGAACTGAAACCAAGACTAGTAGAACTGAAACCAGAACTAGTTGAACTGAAACCTAGACTAGCAGAACTGTAAACAGGACTAGTAGAACTGAAACCAGGACTGGTGGAACTGAAACCAGGACTGGTGGAACTGTAACAAGGGCAAGTAGAACTGTAACCAGGACTAGTAGAACTGAAACCAGGACTAGTTGAACTAAAACCAGGACTAGCAGAACTGTAAACAGGACTAGTAGAACTGAAACCAGGACTGGTTGAACTGAAACCAGGACTGGTGGAACTGTAACAAGGGCAAGTAGAACTGTAACCACGACTAGCAGAACTGAAATCAGGACTAGTTGAACTGAAACCAGGACTAGCAGAACTGAAACCAGGACAACTAGAACTGAAACCAGGACTAGCAGAACTGAAACCAAGACTAGTAGAACTGAAACCAGGACTGGTGGAACTGTAACCAGGACTAGTAGAACTGAACCAGGACTAGTTGAACTGAAATCAGGACTAGCAGAACTGTAAACAGGACTAGTAGAACTAAAACCAGGACTGGTGGAACTGAAACCAGGACTGGGGGAACTGTAACAAAGGCAAGTAGAACTGAAACCAGGACTAGCAGAACTGAAACCAGGACTACTAGAACTGAAACCAGGACTAGTAGAACTGAAATCAGGACTAGTAGAACTGAAACAAGGACTGGTGGAACTGTAACAAGGGCAAGTAGAACTGTAACCAGGACTAGTAGAACAGAAACCATCACTAGCAGAACTGAAACCAGGACTAGCAGAACTGAAACCAGGACTGGTGGAACTAAAACCAGGACTGGTGGAACTGAAACCAGGACTGGGGGAACTGTAACAAAGGCAAGTAGAACTGAAACCAGGACAACTAGAACTGAAACCAGGACTAGCAGAACTGAAACCAAGACTAGTAGAACTGAAACCAGGACTAGCAGAACTGTAACCAGGACTGGTGGAACTAAAGCCAGGAGTAGTAGAACTGAAACCAGGACGAGTAGAACTGAAACCAGGACTGGTGAGAACTATAACCAGGACTAGTAGAACTGAAACCAGGAGAAGTGGATGGACCTTGTCTGGAGGTTCCAGTGTTGCTGCTGCTATGGTTCCACTGACCACAACACTGCTGCCCCCTCTGGTCATGTGATGAACCACATCTTGTTTAATTGTTTTTTCCACTGAATGGGACAGCTCAGTTTGGGTTGGTTCAGCCAAGGTTCATGGTTCCACTGTCAGCTGTGTATCTGCATGGTTGAAACTATGGTAGAGTAACATCTGTTACATGAGTGACGTGTGTGTGACACGTGTGTTAGAAGTGTGTTAATTCAATTCAATTCAGTTTTTTTACACAGCGTCTACTACAATACAAGCTGTCTCCAGGATCTTTCCAGAGACCAGAACATGAACCCAGATCAATTATTACATCAACACCAGGTAAAAACTTCCCTTTAAGAGGGAAGAAACCTGGATCAGGACCTGGACCATAAGGGGGAAGAAACCTGGACCAGGACCTGGATAATAAGGGGGGGGCCCTCCTGCTGAACTCCAGCCGGGTAGAAAAGGAAGTAGAGAGAAGAGACACAGACACACCGTCAAAGGTACCAAAGACCAGATCCATCAGTATAATTATCTGGTAACTGGAGAACTGAGAGTTTTTTTTTCCACCAGACTGGTACCTGGTTAGTTGGTGGACTACAAAGACCACTATCTAAACAGGTGTAGACAGCAGACACTGAGGTGGTCAGAGGGTGGGACTGCAGGTCAGAGGATCATGTTGGGGTCCCCCTGCAGCAGGTCTACAGCAGCAGATCCAGATGAAGCTGTGTTGAAGACCAGCTGCTCCAGTCTGGTCCTGCAGCTGCAGCTGTGACTACTGGTCCTGACACACTAAAGTTTACACCAACTAAATGTTTTACTAAACAAAAACGTTTGGAATTTGGTTTTTACTGTGACCTGAACGGTTCCAAAAAGATCTGCAAGTCTCGCCTGTCAGTCAGTACCACTGCCATACTGGAACCAGTCTCCGCCGGCTCTCCTCCAGACTGCTTCCAGTGCTGGTTCTGAGCCAGAGCCAGATCTGTTCTCGTTTTTTCCTGACTGGACCTGGTGCTTGTGCCAGTGCCGTTTCAGATGTGTGCCTACGTCTCATCGACGTTGATCTGGTTCTCCTTGTGGTCTAAGGCGCCGCAGTGTATCCAGCAACGTTCACAAACACTTTACTTTTAGAACATTACGTTACTCTTCCGCGTCTGCTTCCATTTGACTGCCATGTTAAACTTTCAGTGTTCTAGTCAGACTGTCGGGTATCTTGAATCTAAGCAGAATGCTGCTACCAGCTTTTGTTTCCTGTCTTGGCCAGTTTCTACATTGGCCATTATGATGATGGTTGTTCACGATGATCCCTGATGACCCCAGATGATCCCAGAGTTTTGGGGTAACTAACACCAGTTGTTCTGACTATGTGGATGCTTCTTCATGGTGGGCTATTGAAAACAGACCTGGCTCTGATCCACCGGAGCTGCTGGGTGCGGATTTACGTTTTAACATGGAGCTGCTGGATCCGGGCTTACGTCCTAGGGTGAAGCTGCTGGGTCCAGGTTTACATTCTAACGTGGAGCTGCTGGGTCCCGGTTTACGTGCTAACGTGGAGCTGCTGGATCCGGGTTTACGTACAAAGGTGGAGCTGCTGGGTCCAGGTTTACGTTCTAACGTGGAGCTGCTGGGTCCGGGTTTACGTTTCAACGTGGAGAAGCTGGGTCTGAGTTAACGTTCTAAGGTGGAGCTGCTGGGTCCAGATTTACGTTCTAGGTGGAGCTGCTGGGTCCGGATTTATGTTCTAGGTGGAGCTGCTGGGTCCGGGTTTATGTTCTAGTTGGAGCTGCTGGGTCCGGGTTTACGTTCTAAGGTGAAGCTGCTGGGTCCGGGTTTACGTTCTAACGTGGAGCTGCTGGGTCCGGGTTAACATTCTAACATGGAGCTGCTGGGTCCCGGTTTACGTACAAAGGTGGAGCTAATGGGTCCGGGTTTACGTTCTAACGTAGAGCTGCTGGGTCCGGCTTTACGTTTTAAGGTGGAGCTGCCGGGTTCAGGTTTACGTTCTAACGTGGAGCGTGTCGGTCAAGGTTTACGTTCTAACGTGGAGCAGCTGGGTCCGAGTTAACGTTCTAAGGTGGAGCTGCTGGGTCCAGGTTTACGTACTAAGGTGGAGCTGCTGGGTCAGGGTTTACGTACTAAGGTGAAAATGCTAGGACCATGTTTACGTACTAAGATGGAGTTGCTGGGTCCGGGATTATGTTCTAACGTGGAGCTGCTGGGTCCAGGTTTACGTTCTAACGTGGACCTGCTGGGTCCCGGTTTACATACTAAGGTGGAGCTGCTGGGACCAGGTTTACGAACTAAGATGGAGTTGCTGGGTCCAGGTTTACGTTCTAACGTGGAGCTGCTCGGTCAAGGTTTACGTTGTAACGTGGAGCAGCTGGGTCCGAGTTAACGTTCTAAGGTGGAGCTGCTGGGTCCAGGTTTAAGTACTAAGGTGGAGCTGCTGGGTCAGTGTTTACGTACTAAGGTGGAGTTGATGTGTCCTGGTTTACGTTCTAACGTGGAGCTGCTGGGTCCCGGTTTACATACTAAGGTGAACCTGCTAGGACCATGTTTACGTACTAAGATGGAGTTGCTGGGTCTGGGTTTATGTTCTAACGTGGAGCTGCTGGGTCCAGGTTTATGTTCTAACGTGGACCTGCTGGGTCCCGGTTTACATACTAAGGTGGAGCTGCTCGGTCAAGGTTTACGTTCTAACGTGGAGCAGCTGGGTCCGAGTTAACTTTCTAAGGTGGAGCTGCTGGGTCAGGGTTTTCGTACTAAGGTGGAGTTGATGGGTCCTGGTTTACGTTCTAACTTGGAGCTGCTGGGTCCCGGTTTACATACTAAGGTGAAAATGCTAGGACCATGTTTACGTACTAAGATGGAGTTGCTGGGTCCGGGATTATGTTCTAACGTGGAGCTGCTGGGTCCAGGTTTACGTTCTAACGTGGACCTGCTGGGTCCCGGTTTACATACTAAGGTGGAGCTGCTGGGACCAGGTTTACGTACTAAGATGGAGTTGCTGGGTCCAGGTTTAAGTACTAAGGTGGAGCTGCTGGGTCAGGGTTTACATTCTAACGTAGAACTGCTGGGTCCTGGTTTATGTTATAACATGGAGCTGCTGGGTCCTGGTTTACTTACTAACGTGGAGCTGCAAGGTCAAGGTTTACGTACTATGATGGAGCTGCTGGGTCCAGATTTACGTACTAGGTGGAGCTGCTGGGTACGGGTTTATGTTCTAGGTGGAGCTGCTGGGTCCGGGTTTATGTTCTAGGTGAAGCTGCTGGGTCAGGGTTTACGTACTAAGGTGGAGTTGATGGGTCCTGGTTTACGTTCTAACGTAGAGCTGCTGGGTCCCGGTTTACATACTAAGGTGAAAATGCTAGGACCATGTTTACGTACTAAGATGGAGTTGCTGGGTCCGGGTTTATGTTCTAATGTGGAGCTGCTGGGTCCAGGTTTACGTTCTAACGTGGACCTGCTGGGTCCCGGTTTACATACTAAGGTGGAGCTGCTGGGACCAGGTTTACGTACTAAGATGGAGTTGCTGGGTCCAGGTTTACGTTCTAACGTGGAGCTGCTCGGTCAAGGTTTACGTTCTAACGTGGAGCAGCTGGGTCCGAGTTAACGTTCTAAGGTGGAGCTGCTGCGTCCAGGTTTAAGTACTAAGGTGGAGCTGCTGGGTCAGGGTTTACGGACTAAGGTGGAGTTGATGTGTCCTGGTTTACGTTCTAACATGGAGCTGCTGGGTCCCGGTTTACATACTAAGGTGAAGCTGCTAGGACCATGTTTACGTACTAAGATGGAGTTGCTGGGTCTGGGTTTATGTTCTAACGTGGAGCTGCTGGGTCCAGGTTTACGTTCTAATGTGGACCTGCTGGGTCCCGGTTTACATACTAAGGTTGAGCTGCTGGGACCAGGTTTACGTACTAAGATGGAGTTGCTGGGTCTGGGTTTACATTCTAACGTGGAGCTGCTGGGTCCTGGTTTATGTTCTAACGTGGAGCTGCTGGGTCCTGGTTTACATTCTAACGTGGAGCTGCAAGGTCAAGGTTTACGTACTATGATGGAGCTGCTGGGTCCAGATTTACGTTCTAGGTGGAGCTGCTGGGTCCGGGTTTATGTTCTAGGTGGAGCTGCTGGGTCCGGGTTTATGTTCTAGGTGAAGCTGCTGGGTCCGGGTTTACGTTCTAATGTGGAGCTGCTGGGTCCGGGTTTACATTCTAACGTGGAGCTGCTGGGTCCCGGTTTACATGCTAAAGTGGAGCTGCTGGATCCGGGTTTACATACTAACGTGGAGCTAATGGGTCCGGGTTTACGTTCTAATGTGGAGCTGCTGGGTGTTGGTTTACGTTATAACTTGGAGCTGCTTGGTCCTGGTTTACGTTCTAACGCGGTGCTGCTGGGTCCGGCTTTACGTTCTAAGGTGGAGCTGCTGGGTCCTAGATTACGTTTCAATGTGGAGCTGCTGGGTACGGGTTTACGTTCTAACTTGGAGCTGCTGGGTCTGGGTTTACGTACTAACATGGAGCTGCTGGGTCCAGGTTTACGTTCTAAAGTGGAGCTGCCTGGTCAAGGTTTACGTACTAACGTGGAGCTGCTGGCTCCAGGTTTACGTTCTAATGTGGAGAAGCTGGGTCCAGGTTTACGTTTTAACCTGGAGATGCTGGGTCCAGGTTTACGTACTAAGATAGAGCTGCTGGGTCCGGGTTTAGATACTATGTTAGAGGTGCTGGGTCCAGGTTTAGGTTTTAACGTAGAGCGGCTGGGTCCGGCTTTACGTTCTAACGTGGAGCTGCCCGGTCAAGGTTTACGTACTAACGTGGAGCTGCTGGATCCAGGTTTACGTTCTAATGTGGAGCTGCTGGGTCTGGGTTTACCTACTAACGTGGAGCAGCTAGGTCCAGGTTTACGTTTTAACCTGCAGATGCTGGGTCCAGGTTTACGTACTAAGATAGAGCTGCTGGGTCCGGGTTAAGGTACTATGTTAGAGCTGCTGGGTCCAGGTTTACGTTCTAGGTAGAGCTGCTGGGTCCGGGTTTACGTTCTAGGTAGAGCTGTTGGGTCCGGGTTTATGTTCCATGTGAAGATGCTGGGTCCGTGTTTATGTTCTAATGTGGAGCTGCCGATTCCGGGTTTACGTTTTAACGTGGAGCTGCTGGGTCTGGGATTGCGTGCTAAGATGGAGCTGCTGGGTCCGGGTTTACGTACTAAGATGGAGTTGCTGGGTCTGGGTTTGCGTACTTAGATGGAGCTGCTGGGTCCGGGTTTACGTACTAAGACGGAGCTACTGGGACTGGGTTTACGTACTGAGGTAGAGCTGCTGGGTCAAGGTTTAAGTACTAACGTGGAGCTGCTGGGTCCAGGTTTACGTACTGAGGTGGAGCTGCTGGGACCAGGTTTACGTTTGAACGTGGAGCAGCTGGGTCAGCGTTTACGTTCTAGGTGGAGCTGCTGGCTCTTGGTTTACGTTCTAACGTGGAGCTGCTGGGTCCAGGTTTATGTTATAACATGGAGCTGCTGGGTCCTGGTTTACATTCTAACGTGAAGCTGCTGGGTCAAGGTTTACGCTCTAACGTGGAGCTGCTGGGTCCAGGTTTACGTTCTAATGTGGAGCTGCTGGGTCCCGGATTACGCACTAAGGTGGAGTTGCTGGGTCTGGGTTTACGTTCGAACGTGGAGCTGCTGGGTCCGGGTTTACATTCTAACATGGAGCTGCTGGGTCCTGGTTTACATTCTAACGTGGAGCTGCTGGGTCCGGGTTTACGTTCTAACGTGGAGCTGCTGAGTATAGGTTAACGTTCTAACATGGAGCTGCTGGGTCTGGATTAACATTCTAACATGGAGCTGCTGGGTCCGTGTTTTTGTTTAAACGTGGAGCTGCTGGGTCCAGGTTAACGTTCTAACCTGGAGGTGCTGGGTCCTGGTTAACGTACTAAGGTGGAGCTGCTGGGTCCGGGTATACATTCTAACATGGAGCTGCTGGGTCCAGGTTTACGTACTAAGGTGGAGTTGCTGGGTCCGGGTTTACGGTCTAATGTGGAGCTGCTGGATTAGGTTTATAATCTAAGGTGGAGCTGCTGCATCTGGGTTTACAATCTAAGGTGAAGCTGCTGGGCACGGGATCACGTTCTAACGTGGAGCTGCTGGATCCATCTTTTACGTTCTAACGTGGAGCTGCTGGGTCCTGGTTTACATTCTAATGTGGAGCTGCTGGGACCGGGTTTACGTTCTAACCTGGAGCTGCTTGGTCTAAGTTAACGTTCTAAGGTGGAGCTGCTGGGTCTGGGTTTACATTCTAACGTAGAACTGCTGGGTCCTGGTTTATGTTCTAACTTGGAGCTGCTGGGTCCGGGTTTACGTTCTAAGCTGGAGTTGCTGGGTCCGGCTTTACGTTCTAACGTGGAGCTGCTGTGTGCGGGTTTAAATTCTAACTTGGAGCTGCTTGGTCCGGGTTAACGTTCTAACGTGGAGCTGCTGGGTCCGGGTTTACGTTCTAATGTGGAGCTGCTGGATCCTGGTTTACGTTCTAACTTTGAGCTAATGGGTCTGGGTTTACGTTCTAAGCTGGAGTTGCTGGGTCCGGGTTTACGTTCTAATGTGGAGCTGCTGGGTCTGGGTTTACGTTCTAAGGTAAAGCTGCTGGGTCCGGCTTTACGTTCTAAGGTGGAGCTACTGGGACTGGGTTTACGTACTGAGGTAGAGCTGCTGGGTCAGGGTTTAAGTACTAACGTTGAGCTGCTGGGTCCAGGTTTACGTTCTAACGTGGAGCTGCTGGGTCCGGCTTAACGTTCTAATGTGGTACTACTGGGACTGGGTTTACGTACTGAGGTAGAGCTGCTGGGTCAAGGTTTAAGTACTAACGTGGAGCTGCTGGGTCCAGGTTTACGTTCTAACGTGGAGCTGCTGGGTCCGGCTTAACGTTCTAAGGTGGAGCTGCTGGGTCCGGGTTTACGTTCTAATGTGGAGCTGCTGGGTCTTGGTTTTTGTTCTAACTTGGAGCTGCTCGGTCCGGGTATACGTTCTAACGTGGAGCTGCTGGGTCCTGGTTTACGTTCTAACTTTGAGCTAGTGGGTCTGGGTTTACGTTCAAAGCTGGAGTCACTGGGTCCCGGTTTACGTTCTAACGTGGAGCTGCTGGGTCCGGCTTTACGTTCTAAGGTGGAGCTACTGGGACTGGGTTTACGTTCTAACGTGGAGCTGCTGGGTCAATGTTTAAGTACTAACGTGGAGCTGCTGGGTCCAGGTTTACGTTCTAGGTGGAGCTGCTGGGTCCGGGTTTACTTTCTAACGTGGAGCTTCTGGGTCCAGGTTTACGTACTAAGGTGGAACTGCTGGGTCCGGGTTTACGTACTAAGTTGAAGCTGCTGGGACCAGGTTTACATTGTAAGGTGGAGCTGCTGGGTCCGGGTTTACGTTGTAAGGTGGAGCTGCTGGGTCTGGGTTTACGCTCCAACGCGGAGCTGCTGGGTCCAGGATAACGTTCTAATGTGGAGCTGCTGGGTCCAGGTTTACGTTATAACGTGGAGCTGCTCGGTCCAGGTTTACGTACTAACGTGGAGCTGCTGGGTCCGGGTTTACATTCTAAGGTGGAGCTGCTGGGTCCGGGTTAACATTCTAATGAGGAGCTGCTGGGTCCACGATTACGTACTAAGGTGGAGCTGCAGAGTCCGGGTTTACTTTCTAACGTGGAGCTGCTGGGTCTGGGGTTTACGTACTACGGGGGAGCTGCTGGGTCTGGGTTTACATTCTAACGTGGAGCTACTGGGTCTGGGTTTACGTTCTAACGTGGAGCTGCTGGGACTGGGTTTACGCTCTAACGTGGAGCTGCTGGGTCCAGATTTACATACTAAGGTGGAGCTGCTGGGTCCGGCTTTATGTTCTAACGTGGAGCTGCTGGGTCCAAGTTTACGTACTAAGGGGGAGCTGCTGGGTCTGGGTTTACGTTCTAACTTGGAGCTGCTGGGTCCGGGTTTACGCTCTAACGTGGAACTTCTGGGCCCTTGTTTACGTACAAACGTGGAGCTGCTGGGTCAAGGTTTACGTACTATGGTGGAGCTACTGGGTCCTCGTTTACATTCTAACGTGGAGCCTCTGGGTCCGGGTTTACGTTCTAACCTGGAGCGTCTGGGTCCATGTTAACGTTCTAAGGTGGAGCTGCTGGGTCTGGGTTTATGTTCTAACATAGAGCTGCTGGGTCCTGGTTTATGTTCTAACTTGGAGCTGCTGGGTCCGGGTTTACGTTCTAAGCTGGAGTTGCTGGGTCCGGCTTTACGTTCTAATGTGGAGCTGCTGGGCCCGGGTTTACGTTCTAACTTGGAGTTGCTGGGTCAAGGTTTACATACTAACGTGGAGCTGCTGGGTCCGGGTTTACTTTCTAACGTGGAGCTGCTGGGTCCAGGTTTACTTTCTAACGTGGAGCTGCTGGGTCCAGGTTTACGTACTAAGGTGGAACTGCTGGGTCTGGGTTTGCGTACTTAGATGGAGCTGCTGGGTCCGGGTTTACGTACTAAGATGGAGCTGCTGGGTCTGGGTTTACGTTCTAACGTGGAGCTGCTGGGTCCAGGTTTACGTTCGAACGTGGAGATGCTGGGTCAGCGTTTACGTTCTAGGTGGAGCTGCTGGGTCCGGGTTTACTTTCTAACGTGGAGCTTCTGGGTCCAGGTTTACGTACTAAGGTGGAACTGCTGGGTCTGGGTTTACGTACTTAGATGGAGCTGCTGGGTCCGGGTTTACGTATTAAGGTGGAACTCCTGGGTCTGTGTTTGCGTACTTAGATGGGGCTGCTGGGTCCGGGTTTACGTACTAAGATGGAGCAGCTGGGTCTGGGTTTACATTCTAACGTGGAGCTACTGGGTCCTCGTTTACATTCTAACTTGGAGCTGCTGGGTCCCGGTTTACATACTAAGGTGGAGCTGCTGGGTCCAGGTTTACGTACTGAGGTGGAGCTGCTGGGACCAGGTTTACGTTCGAACGTGGAGCTGCTGGGTCAGCGTTTAAGTTCTAGGTGGAGCTGCTGGGTCCGGGTTTACGTTCTAACTTGGAGTTGCTGGGTCAAGGTTTACATTCTAACTTGGAGCTGCTGGGTCTGGGTTAACGTACTAAGATGGAGCTGCTGGGTCTGGGTTTGCGTACTTAGATGGAGCTGCTGGGTCTGGGTTTACTTTCTAACGTGGAGCTGCTGGGTCCACGTTTACGTTCTAATGTGGAGCTGCTGGGTCCGGGTTTACATACTAAGGTGGAGCTACTGGGACTGGGTTTACGTACTGAGGTGGAGCTGCTGGGTCAAGGTTTTTGTTGTTACGTGGAGCTGCTGGGTCCAGGTTTACGTTGTAAGGTGGAGCTGCTGGGTCTGGGTTTACGTTCCAACGCGGAGCTGCTGGGTCCAGGATAACGTTCTAATGTGGAGCTGCTGGGTCCGGGTTTACGTTATAACGTGGAGCTGCTCGGTCCAGGTTTACGTACTAACGTGGAGCTGCTGGGTCCGGGTTTACATTCTAAGGTGGAGCTGCTGGGTCCGGGTTAACATTCTAATGAGGAGCTGCTGGGTCCACGATTACGTACTAAGGTGGAGCTGCAGGGTCCGGGTTTACTTTCTAACGTGGAGCTGCTGGGTCTGGGTTTACATTCTAACGTGGAGCTACTGGGTCTGGGTTTACGTTCTAACGTGGAGCTGCTGGGACTGGGTTTACGCTCTAACGTGGAGCTGCTGGGTCCAGATTTACATACTAAGGTGGAGCTGCTGGGTCCGGCTTTACGTTCTAACGTGGAGCTGCTGGGTCCAAGTTTACGTACTAAGGGGGAGCTGCTGG
>CM026216.1:1994572-2034219 GCA_014839995.1 Xenentodon cancila | reverse complement strand
CATTAAACTGCTCTGCTCCTCTTCTTACCCATCTGTTGGTTCATTATTTAGCTCCACAGAAAGGTCAGCTCTGCCTCTCCTCCCCTCCATCACTCTCCCCTTCACTTTTATTAAGTCTCTCTCTGCATGTAGAGGCTGTAACTTTGCAAGAGTCTGACATTAAACTGATAATTCATGTCCTCCTGCCTGGGCTGCTATTAAATCCTGCTTCCAGGTAAAGGACACAAAGACAGAAAACAAAGTTGAATTATAACTGAAAAAAATTTAATTTCATCTGGCTGTCAGCTGATTATAATTAAAAATAAATTCCTGTTCAGCAGGCTGTTACCATAAAAAGAATTACTGCCTTTAAAGGCCAAAGAAAAAGTAGCTATTTATTTGACGATATGACAGAGGAGGAGGAGACATCTTGTTGTTTCTGCCATGATTTAAAGCTTCCTGACAAACACTGTTAGAGAGCTTCATTAAAGTTTCAGTCTGCTGAGCAAAAAGGGCATCAAGAACATGGCGAGATGAAACTGCCAAGTTTAGGGGATTATTAAAATTCTATCAATTCTATTAAAACTCAACCAAAAACCCGACCAACTCTGCTAAAACTTGAACAGCTATACAGAAACACTTCTCGCTTTAGGGAATCTTTGAAAAATCCCCTGACATGAAGGAAATGTCTTCTCTATTGAAGCTCTCCCAGCACAGATTTCCACAAAAATATACCATCTCTTCAGAAACTCAACCAGTCCAGTTTTACAATAAACTGAAGACAATCACTGCTGAAATGTAGCTGTATGAAACTATCTGAAACCCATGGAAAATGTTCATATTCAAGTGTAATTTATCTTTCTGAAAAACTTTACATGAAATCTAATACATTGACAGATATTTTAAATAACAATTTTTTAGAATCTGCCTATTTATATATAGATAGGAAGCAATAACATAACCCAAGGAAATACAGCAACAGTATTAAGATATTTAGAGACTGATCACATTCGTATTAACGCTTAGATGGGACTGATGTTCAGACGGGGCTGTGGAAGTGAGGGAAGAGTTCTGCAGCAGCTGAACAGTAAATCAAGTGAGGTCTGAAGTCCTTTTAAGAATTCAATTTTCATACATCATCGTGTTGCACTATAAAAATAATTAATATCAGTGTACCAAACACAAAGACAGTTCAAATGAAAGGTCAAACTCAACAGTTACATTGAAGAGTTAAAGTCAACAGTGAAACTGAAGTGTTAAAGTCAACAGTTAAACTGAAGAGTTAAAGTCAACAGTTACATAGAAGAGTTAAAGTCAACAGTTAAACTGAAGAGTTAAAGTCAACAGTTACATAGAAGAGTTAAAGTCAACAGTTAAACTGAAGAGTTAAAGTCAACAGTTAAAGTCAACAGTTAAACTGAAGAGTTAAAGTCAACAGTTACATAGAAGAGTTAAAGTCAACAGTTACACTGAAGAGTTAAAGTCAACAGTTAAACTGAAGAGTTAAAGTCAACAGTTAAAGTCAACAGTTACATAGAAGAGTTAAAGTCAACAGTTACACTGAAGAGTTAAAGTCAACAGTTACACTGAAGAGTTAAAGTCAACAGTTACATAGAAGAGTTAAAGTCAACAGTTAAACTGAAGAGTTAAAGTCAACAGTTAAACTGAAGAGTTAAAGTCAACAGTTACACTGAAGAGTTAAAGTCAACAGTTAAACTGAAGAGTTAAAGTCAACAGTTAAACTCAACAGTTAAACTGAAGAGTTAAAGTCAACAGTTAAACTGAAGAGTTAAAGTCAACAGTTACATAGAAGAGTTAAAGTCAACAGTTAAACTGAAGAGTTAAAGTCAACAGTTAAAGTCAACAGTTAAACTGAAGAGTTAAAGTCAACAGTTAAACTGAAGAGTTAAAGTCAACAGTTACATAGAAGAGTTAAAGTCAACAGTTACACTGAAGAGTTAAAGTCAACAGTTAAACTGAAGAGTTAAAGTCAACAGTTAAAGTCAACAGTTACACTGAAGAGTTAAAGTCAACAGTTAAACTGAAGAGTTAAAGTCAACAGTTACATAGAAGAGTTAAAGTCAACAGTTACACTGAAGAGTTAAAGTCAACAGTTAAACTGAAGAGTTAAAGTCAACAGTTAAAGTCAACAGTTACATAGAAGAGTTAAAGTCAACAGTTACACTGAAGAGTTAAAGTCAACAGTTAAACTGAAGAGTTAAAGTCAACAGTTACATAGAAGAGTTAAAGTCAACAGTTAAACTGAAGAGTTAAAGTCAACAGTTAAAGTCAACAGTTAAACTGAAGAGTTAAAGTCAACAGTTAAACTGAAGAGTTAAAGTCAACAGTTACATAGAAGAGTTAAAGTCAACAGTTACACTGAAGAGTTAAAGTCAACAGTTAAACTGAAGAGTTAAAGTCAACAGTTAAAGTCAACAGTTACATAGAAGAGTTAAAGTCAACAGTTACACTGAAGAGTTAAAGTCAACAGTTAAACTGAAGAGTTAAAGTCAACAGTTACATAGAAGAGTTAAAGTCAACAGTTAAACTGAAGAGTTAAAGTCAACAGTTACATAGAAGAGTTAAAGTCAACAGTTAAACTGAAGAGTTAAAGTCAACAGTTAAACTGAAGAGTTAAAGTCAACAGTTACACTGAAGAGTTAAAGTCAACAGTTAAACTGAAGAGTTAAAGTCAACAGTTACATAGAAGAGTTAAAGTCAACAGTTAAACTGAAGAGTTAAAGTCAACAGTTAAACTGAAGAGTTAAAGTCAACAGTTAAACTGAAGAGTTAAAGTCAACAGTTACACTGAAGAGTTAAAGTCAACAGTTAAACTGAAGAGTTAAAGTCAACAGTTAAACTGAAGAGTTAAAGTCAACAGTTAAACTCAACAGTTAAACTGAAGAGTTAAAGTCAACAGTTACATAGAAGAGTTAAAATCAACAATTAAATTTAAATTTAAAGTCAACAGTTAAACTGATAAGTTTAAAGTCAACACATAAACTAGAGAGTTAAAGTCAACAGCTGAAATATGACATGGCCTTTGTTACAATGTGGTGCTCTTCTTCTCAACTAATTAAACTCTGCTCAGTTTATTATCATATAGTTATGCTCTATAAAATAAACTTGTTTGAACTACTTATGGTTTAATTAAATCAGAGTTCAATTCTGACCTGAGACTTGCCTGACTAACCACCTGGTGACCGGTCACCAGCAGAACTCAGCCGCTGCGTCCCATCAGAAGGAGTTAGAGTTCACAGACAAATACGAGCTGTACCTGAACGCAACATGCTTAGTTTTCAGTGCTGTTTGTGTCCTGAGGGATGCTGGAAACAATAGTTGTGTTTTTCATGGGAACCAGGTTCAGGACAGAAGTCATATATCACCACACACACAAACACACTCCTCGGGTGTGGACGGTGAAACTGCAGTATTGTCACATTTCCTGCTGGACAGGAAACTAATGGAGGGCAGGAAGACACACACACACACACACACACACACACACACACACACACACACATGTGCACTATGACACACACACTGTAGAGCCTGTATTGTTTAACTCTCCACAGAAAAGACCAGATTCAATCTCTCTCCTCTTTGTGTTCTGCCTCCGTTTCTCATTTTTCTTTCTTTCTCTTGTCGTTCTCCCTCATCCCACTCACATCTGTCCTTCTTTATCGCTTTTCTTCTGCTTTCTGTCTTTGACAAACCATCTCCAATCACATTTCTCCTTGCTTGTGTTGCAGCACTTGTTGTGCGTGTCTGACAGTAATCTGATTACAGCTGCAGGTAGCCGGGGGCAACACCTTTTGTCCTGTGATGTGCAGTGTGTGTGCAGTGTGTGTGCAGTGTGTGTGCAGTGTGTGTGCAGTGTGTGTGCAGCGCCTGCAGGCCGACAAAGGCAAAGTTAAATATAAACGTACCAACATGAAAATGTTTCTCCCAGCAGCATTTGCTCAATCTGATGGATTTCACATCAGCCATCGTGTCGATTAACACACTACATGTCATACACACACACACACACACACACACACACACACACACACACACACACACACACACACCACACACACACACACACACACAGATACACACACACACACACACACAAACACACACAGATACACACACACACACACACACACACACAGATACACACACACACATTACACCTCCAACCTGGCTGCTGCATAAAAGAAAAAGCAAAACCAAATTTAGATAAAATGATCCTTTTTCCTCTGTACACACCAGTCCTTTGTAGTTTTAGCAGAAGCCCACAATAATCTGGGAGAATCTGCATTCCTATAGAACGTTCCTGAGAACAGACAAAAACAGGAGCACCTGCTGGAATATCAGCACATGCTGCAGGTAATGTGGATCATTTTTGCTCCTGCATTGTTTAAAGTAATCAAAAGAAACAGAAGCCTCTGTAACGGACTGCAGGATACATCTGCAGCGGACTAATGAGCACTTCCTGTCGCACAAAACAACGTTTTAACCCAACCATTTGGTCTTGTGTGGTGAAATGACCAACCAGTGCAGAACAAGTGGCATCAAATCTGATAATAAAGACACACTGGAGAGCTGTTTTTAGACTGATTCTCCATTCACAATGACCGCATGAAGACTGAATATTCCCTCTCCAGTGAACGCCTTCACAAAGCATTCCCCTGCAGTCTGAAGACGGCTTGTGGTCCAAGTCCCTCATGTCTCTGGTTGCTGGCTACTTTATTCAACCTGATCATCTGCCACAGTCTTCTGGTGGATTAGTTTGATCATGAAGAATGTTCATGCGGTAAACTGTGACAACAGAAACCATCAGGGGACATCCTGCTGTTTCATGAAGACAATGCAGAGTAAGTCATCTGTCGTCTGTAATGGCAACACAGTCATGAAAATTTAGTTTCTCTTTTAATCTCACATTTTTGTAGTGGGAGATTGACAGGTGTGTTGGTGCGGTGTCCACAGTGACGTGGAAACTGTCCACGATCTGTAGTGGTGAAGAAGAAGTTGCGCTGAAAGGCGAAGCTCTCCATTTACCAGTCGGTCAACGTTCCCACCCATCCAATCTTGTTTCTTTTTTACCCTCTGTGTGCTGACTCTCGCTGTATAAGCTGTTGCAGACTGAATTCCCCAGAGGCAGTCACCCCAGAGGCAGTCACCCCAGAGGGAGTCACCTCAGAGGGAGTCACCTCAGAGGGAGTCACCCCAGAGGCAGTCACCCCAGAGGGAGTCACCTCAGAGGCACTCACCCCAGAGGGAGTCACCTCAGAGGGAGTCACCTCAGAGGCAGTCACCTCAGAGGGAGTCACCCCAGAGGCACTCACCCCAGAGGGAGTCACGTCAGAGGGAGTCACCCCAGAAGGAGTCACTCCAGAGGCAGTCACCCCAGAGGGAGGCACCCCAGAGGGAGTCACCCCAGAGGGAGTCACCTCAGAGGGAGTCACCTTAGAGGGAGTCACCCCAGATGGAATCACCTCAGAGGGAGTCACCCCAGAGGGAGTCACCCCAGAAGGAGTCACCCCAGAGGGAGGCACCCCAGAGGGAGTCACCCCAGAGGGAGTCACCTCAGAGGGAGTCACCTTAGAGGGAGTCACCCCAGAGGCAGTCACCCCAGAGGGAGTCACCCCAGAGGGAGTCACCTCAGAGGGAGTCACCTCAGAGGGAGTCACCCAAGAGGGAGTCACCTCAGAGGGAGTCACCCCAGAGGGAGTCACCCCAAAGGCAGTCACCCTAGAGGCAGTCACTCCAGAGGGAGCCACCCCAGAGGCAGTCACCCCAGAGGCAGTCACCCAAGAGGGAGTCACCCCAGAGGCAGTCACTCCAGAGGGAGCCACCCCAGAGGCAGTCACCCCAGAGGCAGTCACCCCAGAGGCAGCCACCCCAGAAGGAGTCACCCCAGAGGGAGGCACCCCAGAGGCAGTCACCCCAGAGGCAGTCACCCAAGAGGCAGTCACCCCAGAGGCAGTCATCCCAGAGGCAGTCACTCCAGAGGGAGCCACCCCAGAAGGAGTCACCCCAGAGGGAGGCACCCCAGAGGCAGTCACCCCAGAGGCAGTCACCCAAGAGGGAGTCACCCCAGAGGCAGTCACCCCAGAGGGAGTCACCCCAGAGGCAGTCACCCCAGAGGCAGTCACCCAAGAGGGAGTTACCCCAGAGGGAGTCACCCCAAAGGCAGTCACCCCAGAGGCAGTCACCCCAGAGGCAGCCACCCCAGAAGGAGTCACCCCAGAGGGAGGCACCCCAGAGGCAGTCACCCCAGAGGCAGTCACCCAAGAGGAAGTCACCCCAGAGGCAGTCACCCCAGAGGCAGTCACTCCAGAGGGAGCCACCTCACAAGGAGTCACCCCAGAGGGAGTCACCTCAGAGGGAGTCACCTCAGAGGGAATCACCTTAGAGGGAGTCATCCCAGAGGGAGTCACCTCAGAGGGAGTCACCCCAGAGGGAATCACCTTAGAGGGAGTCACCCCAGAGGGAGTCACCCCAGAGGCAGTCACCCCAGAGGCAGCCACCCCAGAAGGAGTCACCCCAGAGGGAGGCACCCCAGAGGCAGTCACCCCAGAGGCAGTCACCCCAGAAGGAGTCACCCCAGAGGGAGTCACCCCAGAGGCAGTCATCCCAGAGGCAGTCACTCCAGAGGGAGCCACCCCAGAAGGAGTCACCCCAGAGGGAGTCACCCCAGAGGCAGTCACTCCAGAGGGAGCCACCCCAGAGGGAGGCACCCCAGAGGCAGTCACCCCAGAGGCAGTCACTCCAGAGGCAGTCACCCCAGAGGCAGTCACTCCAGAGGCAGTCACCCCAGAGGCAGTCACTCCAGAGGCAGTCACTCAGAGGATAAAGTTGAGTCTCATATTACAGCAGCCTGCAGCAGGTATGACACTAAACACCACTGTCACTGCTACACAAACTGATGTCAGCAACACCTGAAACAAACTGTCCGTAGTAATCAGACGTCCGTTTTGAGCTCAGAAAATATCAAATCAATAATAATCAATCGACAGGAACACTGTTTCACTTCTGTTTCAACAAAAAATGACAAATGAATTCAGTGGTGACGTGAAACTATTACTCCTTCAGGAGAATCTGATTGTTTGCTTTGGCAAACTGAAGCATGTTTGAATTTTCTCTTGGCTGTGTGTGTGTGTGTGTGTGTGTGTGTGTGTGTGTGTGTATGTGTGTGATTGACACATTAGCTGTTAATCCTCTGTTAATCCCGGGTGTTAGCAGCAGGCTCTGATTAGCCCCACCCGCTGATTGTTAATTAACCAAATCCCTGGTTACAGCAATGACGGAGTTCAGACAGCTGTTGACATGACGACTGTTACCGAGGACACCGCCTCCCTCTGGGCCTCGACGACAGAGGCACCAGTGAGTGTGCTGAATGTAAAAATGTTATTAACATGGGCGCTCCCTGGCGCGACGGTTTTGACGTCTGACTCGTCAAATCTTCATCAGACGTGTCTGATGCTGGATCAGAGGCGTGGTACCTGACCGGAGCTCCCCGGCTCTGAGCTGGTTTCAGCAGAACGGTGACGGTGGAGTCAGTCTGGTTCAGAGGAGACTCCTGATCGTAGGCCGGCAACAGAGGAGCTGAGAAGGAGCAGAGGGGAGGTGTGACCACATATTCCCGCAGGTTTTAACCATCACATTCAACCATAAGGCTCTGGGTCTGGATCAGAGTCATGGACTGGATCAGAGTCTGGGACTGAGTCTGAATCGGAGTCTGGATCACAAACTGGATAAGGCTCTGGGTCTGGATCAGAGTCATGGACTGGATCAGAGTCTGGGACTGAGTCTGAATCAGAGTCTGGATCACAAACTGGATAAGGCCCTGGGTCTGGATCAGAGTCATGGACTGGATCAGAGTCTGGGACTGAGTCTGAATCAGAGTCTGGATCACAAACTGGATAAGGCTCTGGATCAGTGCCTGGGTACGGATCAGAGCTTGGGTCTGGTTCAGAGTCTGGATCTGGATCAGAGATTGGGTCTTGTTTTGATCCAGGTCTGAGTATGGATCAGAGTCTGGGTCTGGATCAGAGTCTGGGTCTGGGTCTGAATCAGAGTCTGGGACTGAGTCTGAATCGGAGTCTGGATCACAAACTGGATAAGGCCCTGGCTCTGGATCAGAGTCTGGGTCTGGGTCTGAATCAGAGTCTGGTCTGGATCAGAGTCTGGGACTGAGTCTGAATCGGAGTCTGGATCACAAACTGGATAAGGCCCTGGCTCTGGATCAGTGCCTGGGTATGGATCAGAGCTTGGGTCTGGTTCAGAGTCTGGATCTGGAATAGGGGTTTGGTCTTGTTCTGATGTGGGTCTGAGTATGGATCAGAGTCTGGGTCTTGGTCTGAATCAGAGTCTGGTCTGGATCAGAGTCTGGGACTGAGTCTGAATCAGAGTCTGGGTCTGGATTAGGCTCTGGGTCTGGATCAGAGACTGGATCTGGATAAGGCTCTGGGTCTGGATCAGTGTCTGGGCCTGAATCAGAGTCTAGGACTTGGTCTGAATCAGATTCTGGATCACAGTCTGGTTCTGGATCACACACTGGTTCTGGATTTGGGGACCTTCAAAAAAAGACTTTACACTGTTGGCGTACCTGAGATTTTGGTGGTGAACTGTGTGATGACCGGAGGCCCGAAGCCTTTCATGGTGGCCGCTCTTATTGTGAAGGAGTAGGTGGAGCCTGGGAAGAGGCCGGTGAACACATGGCTCGTCTCATTGGCCAGTTTAAAAACCTTGCCGCTCTGATTGGTCAACTCAAACTCCGTATCAAAGGAGCTCAGGGCTTTATAGGAGATCTGAGGAAGAGGGGACCATCAGCATTTAGATGCATTACAGAGTTGTTGACTTTTGGATTTTAAGGTGTTAAGATTTTTATTCAATTGCATTGTTTTTTAAGCAAATAAAGTCAACTTATGGTGTCTGAAGAATTCTAGTTTTTGGAGAGAAATTAGATCTCTTTGTTGTAATGGTGGAGGTGAAACTAGTTTTTTATACTTCTACTTTTTATGTCATGTATTCACCAACAATGGTCAAACTCCACCAGATTTGTGTTTTGTATGTAAAACAATCTCCGTAAACAATAACAACATTAAACTTTTGAATTACCCAGGAAGTGCAATAAATGTTAAACTGAGACATGTTTTCAATGACAAATAAATATTTAGACGTGTGCAGGCTGTCTCTCAACACTACATTACCCATGATTCTTGAGCTGTGAGCACTGCTCAACCTGAGCAGCTGATCTTGTACCAAATACCTGCTGACAACTGGCTCCCTATAGCCCCACCCACTGTAAGTGTTCCTCACCTCGTACTGACGGATGAGTCCGTAGGTCTGCAGTGGTTCCCTCCAGCTCAAGCTGATCTGCTGCTCGTAGCTGCTGCCAATGATTGAGTCCACAGGGACGGCCCCAGGAACTGAAACCAGGACGCTGAGAGTGTTAGCAGACAGAAGATGTTCACTGGGTATCTGCCAATGAGGCAGCCAGACTCTTACCGTCCTCGTCCGTCAGCACCAGCAGCTCTGCGCTCTCCTTGCGGCCCTCGGGGTTCCTCAAGATCAGTCTCAGGCTGACGTTGGTGAACGGTGGAAGGTTTCGTACAGTATGCTGTGGCACTGTACTCAGAGTGTCGTACACCACCTCCTCCCGCACCTCCTCCTTCACTGGCTCTCTGCAGCACATGTGAATTCAGTTTTTCTCGTTTGCCCCTTCATTAGTCTACGTGTTTGCCCTTTCCCCTGCTTACCTGCTGGGGGCCCCTGCAGCCCTGTAGCGGTATTGCACCGTCAGGTTGTAGCTGTAACAGCGAGTCACATTGTATCCAAATGGCTCCCATCGAATGGTCACCTGTTTGGACTGAATGTCGACAACCTGGAGATGCTGGGGGCCGTTCATCGGGTCTGACACACAGATAAACACAAACACACTATCAGCGGTATGGACTCAGCGGTTCTCACACTGCTGCCAGAACCAGCTTCCACGTGGCTGTATTTAAGTTTTCAGTTAACAGTTTTCCTGCATGACGTTGACTAAACAGTGATTAAATAATATCCCTTCATGGGTTAATGGTATTGTGAGTTAAATTTGACTGAAATTGCAAAAGGGGAAATTCATGGAGCTTCATGGAAACTTTACGGGGGCTTCATGAGAAATTTACAGGGACTTCATGAGAACTTTACGGGGGCTTCATGGGAACTTTATGGGGGCTTCATGAGAATTTTACAGGGGCTTCATGGGAACTTTACGGAGGCTTCGTGGGAACTTTGTGGGGGCTTCATGAGAATTTTACGGGGGCTTCATGAGAACTTTACGGGGGCTTCTTGGGAACTTTGTGGGGGCTTCATGAGAACTTTACGGGGGCTTCATGGGAACTTTATGGGGGCTTCATGGAAACTTTATGGGGGCTTCATGAGAATTTTACGGGGCTTCATGGGAACTTTACGGGGGTTTCATGGGAACTTTGCTGGGACGCCATGGAAACTTCATGGGAGCTTCATGGGGGCTTCATGGGAACTTCATGGGAACTTTACGGGGGCTTCATGGGAACTTTATGGGAACTTTACAAGGGCTTCATGGGAACTTTGTGGGAGCTTCATGAGAATTTTACGGGGGCTTCATGGAAGCTTCACGGGGGCTTCATGGGAAGTTCATGGGAACTTCATGGGGGCTTCCCACAGAAGGATGTGGCATCTGAGTCCAAACTAATGCTAACTAGTGCTTTAGCATAATTCTCAGCTGGTATCTCGATTCGTACGTCTGACGATCGTCACACCACATTGCAGCTTCTGAGGCTGAGCCATTTATTTTAGTGTTCTGCTTTTTGTTTTAGACAAGTAAAACAATGGTTTGCACAGTTGAAGCAGCTTTGAACTGGCTCTGACACCAGCCAGCACCAGAACCTGCTTAAAGCTGGTTCACAATGGTCTCCAGTAGGTGAAACAGTCCTTGATTGTGAAGGTTATCTATGAAAGGGGCTTTCCTTTGCATCTTTAAGTTCTTGCACAGAAAAGCTCATTAAAGCTGAAGAATAAAAGTTTTTGCAACTTCTGAGAAGAGAAAAAACATGGAAAATTCTAGAAATAAAAACACTCCACTCACTTTTAGGTCTTATAGTGACATCAAATTTAATGATTTTACAGCAACTTCAAGGTCAAAGACAAAATTCCACAGCAGAAAGACCTCAGACTTCAGGTAAAAGGAGGCAGTCTTTTCCAGGTCTTTGGGTTCTAACATCTAATACATTTGATGTCATCATTGATCATTATTGTTGTGTCACTCAAATGGATCGAACTGTGTCTGTCATGTTATTGGTTGCAGTTGTGTAAACCGAAGAGTCCAAATGTCAGTGGCGCCTTCAGTGAGACAAAAAACACTGGCGTATAGTTTTAGGAGTCGTGGGCACACACGTGTCAGTCCTTTAAATCTTTCTAAAGGTTTTGCAGAGTTGGTGCTCGTCTGGCTGCCGCACCACTTCCCCGAGTTCGGCTCTTTGAAACGGAGCATTCACAATAATAAATGCTGGAGTTACGGTCTAATGTGGACACAAAACCCAAAGTCTTTAGAAACTATGACTTAGTTGCACACACTGGTTTCCTGATCTGCTCTTTGGGGGCACAACTCATGCGTCCCTGATTCTTCAATCACATGACCATTACTGCAGCGTAACAAACAAGAGTCTTTGTTGAATGACATCTGTTTTCAACATGAAGTCTAAATGCGGTTTCCTTAGCAACCTTTGGACCAAGCATCCTGATCCAACCTGGTGGAGACTTTCACCCAAAGCCAAGACCTGCCTGGTCCCGGCCCACTGAGATCAGTTTAGCCACACTTCCACTCAGCAGCACAGAACTCTATGGTCCATGCAATATGCATTTTTGTTTCCACTGTCAAAAGTCGGAAAAGATTCCCAAACAACAAATCCAAACCATCACAGTTTTCTGTACCCTTCACGTAGAAGAACCACCTGTTGGTCAACAAACACTCTTCACTACGATGTCGCTACTGCTCAAGGTCATTTGTTTGAATACAGTAAAGGTGACGTCCAGATGAGGAAGTGATCCATCAAACCGCCTCGCCGCTGGAGATGATGATAGAGTCTGTTGGGAAGATTTTCCCCTGAAAATGTTGGAGAACTTTCTTGTCCAGTTATGCGTTCTGTGGTGCTGTTTGTGCGTCCGTTACTCATCTCAAAATGAGCTGTTTGTGGTGGTGTAATGATCTTACGGACTGAAACGGCACCGTTACATCACAGACGCAGCTGCAACCAGTCGCCACACACGCCTGCAGTCAGCTCACGTCTACTGTCCCAACCACGATGCTCGGCAGATGTGACCTTGGAGGCCCGGGCTCATTTCATGTCTCAGATCCAAGGTTTGGGTCTTAGACCTGGGCCCAAGACCTGCGTCCAACACCAGGGTCTAAGACCTGGATCTAGCACCAGGGTCTAAGACCTGTATCCAAGAGCTTGGTCCCATACTGAGATCTCAGAGCTGTATCCCAGACCTGGGTCCAACACCAGGACCTAAGACCTGTATCCCAGACCTGAGAATAAGAGCTGGGTCTCAGACCTTTAAAAGCACCTTTTTCAGATGGTTTTAAAAAGCAAATCTTTCAGCAGTGACTTTAACTGAAACTGAAAAAACGAACTTCAACTGAGACACAAAGGGATGGAGAGGAGAGAGATTAAAGGAGGCCTGGGACTGAGCGCTCACACACACACACACACACACACACACACACACACACACACACACACACACACACACACACACACACACACACACACACACACACACTCATGGTCTTTATAGTGGCCAATCTAAGTGCTGTATTTCAAGATGACAGACAGCGATCCACTCAGAAAGAGAATGATAGATGAGAAGAGGAGAGAGCAATTTCTCCTTACAAAACCCCACAGTGTGTGTGTGTGTGTGTGTGTGTGTGTGTGTGTGTGTGTGTGTGTGTGTGTGTGTGTGCGTGTGTGTGTGTGTGTGTGTGTGTGTGTGTGTGTGTGTGTGTGTGTGTGTGCGTGTGTGTGCGTGTGTGTGTGTGTGTGCGTGTGTGTGTGTTCAGGTGTTTTCTGCAGCCAGTGAACAATGCCTTTCCTGTTCTTTGTCGTGTTTCATCTGAGTGCGAGTGGCTGATTGTCGCTAGACAGAAAACTTCTCTTCCTGTTATTGAGCAGAACATTCACACACACACACGCGCGCGCGTGCGTGCACACACTCATACACACACACGCGCGCGTGCGCACGCACGCACACACACACACAGACGCTCACACACACACGTCTGGCTTTTAGTCAAACACAATAGGAGCAGTTGTGAGTTTCTCCACCTCGTTTTTACGATGAAAGACAGTCAGAGAACTAAATGGACGGCGTACACGAACACACACACTCATACACACATATGGACACCACCTCTGCTACAACGAGGGCTGGGGGTCAAGAGGAGGAGAAGGGGACTGATGTGAATCCTATTACCCATAATCCCGAGAGGAAAGTGAACGCTATCACATAAAGTCTTACCAATCCCATCTGAACGTACCTGAGTGTGTGTGGTTGTGTTTTGTCACCTCATGAGAACTTCACTGACCTTGTTGGGACCAAAACCTGATGAGGCAGAATGTCATTTGTGGGTCGCTGGCTGGAGCCATCACTGAGGTGTGAACTGAGACTGGGAGGGTCCGAGGTTGGGTTTGTTCTGTACAGACTGAATGAGCCAATGCATTGTCCTGATGATGTCACAGGCAATATCAGAAACGAAGAAAAAACTTCCCAGGCCAACTGAACATGTTGATGCTGATTTCCTGTCTGACGCATCGGAGAGCATCTGAGAGACGGAGCCGTTTCACTCTCAGGAAATACTTCCTCTCTCACGCCTTCAGTGTTGACGAAGCGGGAGAACTTGGATCATAGTGCTCACTAGATCGTCCAAAATGAATGAAGGTCCATGCAGCTGATGAATAAAGTTTACAGAGATGTAGATTTGTGTTCCACTCAGGTGTCCTTTCACTCCAGAGGTTCAAAAGGGAATGATGTGGTTCATTTTTGATATTTTCAACACAGTTTCCCTGATGGAGTAAAACCTAAGTAGGTGACATCACATCCTCTGCTCCATATCACACATCACTTTACCGCCGCTGAGTAGGTCTGGAGGCAGACGTTCAGATCAAAGAATCTTCATTTCGTCTTGAATTCTCCACAGAAGTCAAATGCCTTTGATCTTGAGCGTTGAGGTTGGTGATCTGTTCTAATCCATCCTAAATATAACTGCACAACTCAGCCCATTTACTGTCACAACGCTGGCCTCTGACATAATCAATAATAGTAAAACAAAAATGATCATTAGTGTTGTGATGGTTCTATATTCAGGTGTAAGTAGCTGTTGATGCTGTCTGCTCCCGTTCAGTCCTGGTAAAGTGCAGCTTCTTCACTATGCTGGCATCATGAGGAGGTGCTGATGATCACTACTGAGGTGGGTGAGCTACCAGAGGACAACATACCGGATGTGCAGGACAGCAACAAATACCTGGGGATTCCACAAGCAAATGGCAACTACAAGGAGGCGGTCACAGCCAAGTACCTGAAGAGAGTAAGGTGATCCTGAAGAGCCCGCTGAATGGGAACATCCACACGTATGTCCTGCCAGTAATAAGGTACCCTGCTGGCATAGCACCCTGAACACAGGAAGAGGTGGAACCCACTGATATAAAGACATGGAAGCTCCTCAGGACGCACAGAGGAGTTCATCCAAATGAACCAACACCAAATCTAGTACCTTGAGGATCTATATGAAGTGGAAACAGGGAGGCTGTGGATTAGCGTGCGTCAAAGCCAGAGACACTAGCCATAGACTCCACAGAGGAACCGAGCTTGAAGAGGGCAACCACCCACAGAGGAATGGGCGATGGTTGAGTTTTTATGTTTAAATAGTCATATTTTCACATGTACATATGCGAGAGAGAAAGGAAGACAAATCCACATTTCAGCCTGTTGAACATGAGAATTTATGTTTGTTATTTGGCAACAGAATCAATATTGATATTAATATATATATTTGTGTGGTTTTGACTCATCTGTAAGTGTTTCCTTCTCATCTTTGAGGGCTTCTGACTCATCATTGCAGGAGTCTTGACTCATCTGTGAAGGGTTCTGAGTCTCTGTGAGGGATTCGGACTCATATTTGTGAGGTTCTGCCTCATCTGTGAGGGGTTCGGACTCATCTTTGCAGGGGTTTTGACTCATCTGTGAAGGGTTCTGAGTCTCTGTGAGGGATTCGGACTCATATTTGTGAGGTTCTGCCTCATCTGTGAGGGATTCGGACTCATATTTGTGAGGTTCTGCCTCATCTGTGAGGGGTTCAGACTCATCTTTGCAGGGGTTTTGACTCATCTGTGAAGGGTTCTGAGTCTCTGTGAGGGATTCGGACTCATCTTTGTGAGGTTCTGCCTCATCTGTGAGGGGTTAAGACTCATCTTTGCAGGGGTTTTGACTCATCTGTGAAGGGTTCTGAGTCTCTGTGAGGGATTCGGACTCATCTTTGTGAGGTTCTGCCTCATCTGTGAGGGGTTCAGACTCATCTTTGCAGGGGTTTTGACTCATCTTTCAAGGGTCTTGGTCATCTGTGAGGGGTCTTGACTCATCTTTGAAAGATCCTGGTCATTTGTTGCTTGTACTGACTCATGTGTGAGGTGACCCGACCTCAGACGTGGTCTTTGGTATGGCTTTTGTTTGTTGAGAATGCATCAGTTGAGAATGTGTTCAGTTTCACTCGCCTCCTGTTTGGTTTTGTGAAATTCAGTCTCGTTGCTGCAGAAGCTCTACACCTTCATGCATCTCAGGTTTGATCTCAAGCATCCTGACAGCGGGATCATTTGAACATGTGACCTGCTGCTTCTTCTTTTCTGTTTCACTTCAGCTGAGATGTGATGTTTAAAAGCTGAACTCATCCACCTCGCCGTTCCTCAGCTTCTCTCTCTCTGACCTTTTCAGCAAACGCCACCCCGACTGATGGAAACCGATTTTCAACATGACTCCTGCATTCACCCTGCTGATACACACATATTCACTCATTCACACACACACGCACACACACACGCACACGCACGCACACACACACACGCACGCATGTGCACACACCAGAGTAAAAAGCGGAAAAATCTTGATCTTTTTGGATTTTTGTTGTTGATTTAACAAACCTCCCTGCCTGTGTTGCCCATCTATCTCCGTCTTATATCTTGTTTACACAAACTTCTTCATCTTTTCATGGACTTTCATGCATCGTCTCATTCATCACATCTTCACATTTCTTGTATTAGCTATCGTTTAATAATATTAATCAGCAGCAACAAAAATCTCAACATCCAACTTTGTTTTCAAGGTTCATATCTGCTGGCACAACAGATCCACTTCCAATAAGGATAACAATCCTCAAAACATATTAGAAGGAATGTACATATTTCTACAGTCCACTCAAGGAATCTGGAGTAATGTCAGCACACTGGACACCAGTGACCTCTGCTCCACCAGGTACACCAGCTACTGCAGCAAGAACCATCATCATCAGAATCACACGGACAAGGAGCTACTGTGGGGAATCTCTGTCAAGAACTACAATATATTCATGTAGTTCACGTGTAGTATTTGTGATGTTCAGAAATACGAGTCAGTGGTTTCACGTGAGGAAGTCAAGAGGAGAAGCGATGGGAGCACTGATGCTCGTGGGCTCGAAGCCGCGCGAGACATATCTTAAGACATTTCACTAGAAGAGATGGGACAAAATAACACCTGGAACTCATCAGCAGTCGGGACACTCAACACCAGAACTGTTGTACGTGTTGTGAGGAATAGAAATGGTACAACATGGTGAAAACCTCTGTGGTTTTTACAATGGGCTGGAGGGCTGAAATGTGAAAATGGATGTTTATTAACAAATCAAACAAAGTTGAAGAGAGCACAACGTCACATTTTCCATTTATAAGTTAAAGTGAAATGCCATCTTGGATGAATGTGATGAAGTTGCTTTTCTGGCGCCTGTGACGTAGTGACAGGACCGTTGCTGCGTCGCTCGCCATGTTTGTTCCTACACATCCTTTGTGTGACAATGTTGATATCACGTGGTCGTGCATGAAACACAAATCACACGGAAGATGATCTGCACACGTATTTCTGCATTTCCCATGTTGTCCCAGCCCCCAGTCCTTCACTGGGCGACGTGAGAACGAACGGGAAGAGCTGAGCGCTCCAGGATTACATTCCTGCCGTTGCTTAAGCCGAGCGTGAATCCATCCCCATACCTGGTTTGGGCTAAACGTTGTATCACACTGTCAACGTTACATCACAAGCAGGATTTTGAAGGTTGCCGTGGTTACGTGGACAGCAGAGTTACACGAAGCATATGTACAGACGTACTGGGAGGAGGCCGTTCACAGCCAGGCGGAGGAGGGTGGATGCACCGGATGATAAGGAGGAGGAGGAAGAATACATTCTAGACACACGCACACAGGAGAGATGAATGTCTGAAGGTGACTTTAGGATGAAGCAGAGGAGGAGGAGAGGTTTAATTTTTCATTTCCAGGAGATCAACAGATTTAATAGGAGCGACGGGGGAGGGCGGGGTTGGGGTGGGGGTTAGAGGGATGACAATGAGGAGAAGAGCTGAAATGAGCCCGACTGCTGGAACATCTGAACAACTGCAAGCCAGTGAGACCAGTTTAGAGCTGGTCCAGTGTCTGCTGAATCCAACAAAACAAAAAAAGTGACAAATCCAGATAATGGGAGGTCTCCTCTGACTTTCTTCTGTGTGAGCTTGTCCCTGACCCGAGGTGTCGCCTGCAGCTTCCTGTTTTAACTTTTACTCAACAGCAAGACCACATCAGCCGACATCAGCCGACATCAGAACATCACGCATCGCCGTGGCAGAGGCTGGAGCTCTAACCCAGAGGACGGAATGAAACAGCACAAATCCAGAAAGAGAAGTGAAAGCACTCAAACGTCTGAGTCGAGCAGAGCGTGAAAATCTGAGGTGGAAAAAGACCCGGAGAGAAAGAAGTGAAATATTCATTCCTGAAAGCTTCAACAAATACCACACACACTTTAATGGATGTTAACACACACTCAGGAAGAGGGTTTGATTTCATGACCAATGCTCTGTGTGTGTGTGTGTGTGTGATCCCCTCTTTAGACGTGAATAAAGATCTGCTCTGGTTCCGAGGGTTCCTTTGTGTGGAGCGTTTTCTCAGTTACCCTCATTCACGGAGTCAGAGTACATTTTAAAGCGTTTCTACAGCAAGTCTTCTGGGGCATCTACAGCTGGAGCCATTGGCTTTAACCCATCCTGCTGCTGTGCCATCTTACAGAAACTCCGGTAAATAAAACCGAGATAACAGAAGCTTACACAGAACGAGCAGCCGCCTGCTGTAGTGGCTCCGGTCACATCTCCCTTTAAATTGTACTGCGTGGTTTTTTTTTGCTGCCGTTTCTTCTGTTTTTCTCCGATTTTTTAAGCTGTTCCTGACGCCACTTTGGAAGATTGGCCTTGAACAAGCATATGGAATTCAGGCACTTTGTTAAATTGTGGGATTCAGTAAGTGTACATGAAGAGCAGCTGATGATCCACCAATGCCATAAATAAGACCAAAAATCCAGGTGATGTGGAGAGAAGAGGTCAACGAGAGAAAATTCAAATGGAGCAAAAGGAGATTTACATCGGACTCCCACTTATTGCCGTGAGCAGATGAGCTTGTGCTGACAGGGAGACGAAGAAAGATACATTTGATAAATGTTCTGCAGATTTCTGTCTGAAGGTCTGTGTCCACCACATGCCCTGAATCTGTTGCATCAAACACATCCAATTCCTTTTCTAAGGAAAACAAAGACAGATCAGTGTCCGTACACACATAAGGAAGGCAGCCGGTGCAGGAAGCACATTCAAAACACAACTGCAAATGCATACATGATTTGACCTGACATGACCTGATGCAAATGAATACATCCAAAGAGAGAACATCACTGCATTTAATGAGAAAGTAAAGCTCCTCCATCAGTCCACACCTCTATGTGAAAAGATGGAGGAATCAATACATACACACCCCAAATCCTTCCAACTGTAGTGGACATGGAGCCTGAGACAGCGGCTGCAGCCTCTGCTCGCTGACTGGCATGGTGGAAATGACCACATAACATTGTTCTCCAGGCGATAACAATAGAAGGTCAAGATGAAGAAGTCAAAGTTCTACTTTTTTAAAATAACTGCATCTCTGAAAACATTCAAATTTAAAATACTTGATTTATACCTAAAGAGAACTCAATAGTGACAGTACTTATTTAAGTCTCTTTAAAGAGTCATTATAGAGATTTAATTCTGTGGGCAGAAAGGACCTCCTGTAGGGGCCTGAAGGACCTCCTGTAGAGGCCTGAAGGACCTCCTGTAGGGGCCTGAAGGACCTCCTGTAGAGGTCTGAACGACCTCCTGTAGAGGCCTGAAGGACCTCCTGTAGAGGTCTGAAGGACCTCCTGTAGAGGCCTGAAGGACCTCCTGTAGAGGTCTGAAAAACCTCCTGTAGAGGCCTGAAGGACCTCCTGTAGAGGCCTGAAGGACCTCCTGTAGGGGCCTGAAGGACCTCCTGTAGAGGTCTGAAGGACCTCCTGTAGAGGCCTGAAGGACCTCCTGTAGAGGTCTGAAAAACCTCCTGTAGAGGCCTGAAGGACCTCCTGTAGAGGTCTGAAGGAACCTCCTGTACAGAAGTCTGAAGGACTTCCTGTAGAGGCCTGAAGGATCTCCTGTAGAGGTCTGAAGGACCTCCTGTAGAGGCCTGAAGGACCTCCTGTAGAGGTCTGAAGGACCTCCTGTAGAGGCCTGAAGGACCTCCTGTAGAGGTCTGAAAAACCTCCTGTAGAGGTCTGAAGGACCTCCTGTAGAGGCCTGAAGGAACTCCTGTAGAGGTCTGAAACACCTCCTGTAGAGGCCTGAAGGACCTCCTGTAGAGGCCTGAAGGAACCTCCTGTAGAGGCCTGAAGCAACTCCTGTAGAGGCCTGAAGGACCTCCTGTAGAGGCCTGAAGGACCTCCCGTACAGGCCAGACCTCCTGTAGAGGCCTGAAGGAACCTCCTGTAGAGGCCTGAAGGACCTCCCGTACAGGCCAGACCTCCTGTAGAGGCCTGAAGGACCTCCTGTAGAGGCCTGAAGGAACCTCCTGTAGAGGCCTGAAGGACCTCCTGTAGAGGCCTGAAGGAACCTCCTGTACAGAAGTCTGAAAGACCTCCTGTAGAGGCCTGAAGCAACTCCTGTAGAGGCCTGAAGGAACTCCTGTAGATGCCTGAAGCAACTCCTGTAGAGGCCTGAAGCAACTCCTGTAGAGGCCTGAAGGAACTCCTGTAGATGCCTGAAGCAACTCCTGTAGAGGCCTGAAGGAACCTCCTGTACAGAAGTCTGAAAGACCTCCTGTAGAGGCCTGAAGGACCTCCTTTAGAGGTCTGAAGGACCTCCTGTAGAGGCCTGAAGGACCTCAAAACATGCCACAAAACAGTCTACCACCTTTCTGTCCTCGGTTTCTTGTCCATCGCTGATACACCCCACACCTGTAGAGGAATCAGAGTTTTTTGCAGATGACAGGACTCCGACTTCCTCGAAGTCTGAGAGTGGTGAGAGCACAGTTTCCTGTGGTGCTCCTGTGCTGCTGACACTCAACCATTGTTTTGTTTGTCAGGTAGTCAGTAATCCAGGTTATTGTGGAGATACAGGTGGGGTCCTACTGTATCTTCTGAAAGTTCTTGTGTAGTAATTCAGGCTGGATAATGTAAAAGTCACTGAAGAAATCAAAGAACAAGAATCCTCACAGTGCTGCTGCTTTGTCCAGATGACTTGGGCTTGTTGAAGCAGGTGCATCAAGTTATCTTGAACTCCAACCCCACAATGACAAGAAACTGCGGTGGGTCCTGGAAGGCGCTTGTTTGTTTACTCAGGAGGGACAATAGGCCTCTCCAGGACTTTCATGATGCAAGATGTTGGTGGATGAGATCTTTGTGGTACTGGAACAAGGCAGGATGTCTTCCACAACACTGGAACCTTCTCCTGGCTCAGGTGAAGGTTGAAGAGCTGCTGCAGAATCCACATAGGATTTTGCAGCAGCTGGTAGACTTTTAGGGTACAAAATTTTATGTTTTGGTGAAACGCCGTTGCAAGACATTTAGATATGAAATGGTTTTGAAAAAAATCAGTTTCTAAATGTCTTTGTTGTGCGCATGTGCGACGTACACAACAACTATAACTGACAGCAACGGCGCTGAGTAGATGTAGAGATGAAAGAGTTTGCAATTCATCACTGTGATACAATATTCACAGTGTTCATTGTTTTCAGGAACGTTTCTGTTTGTGCCGTTTTACAAAAGCTGCTGAGAGCTTCCTCTTGTGGGATCAATAAAGTTTTATTGAATGTTGATTGCAGCCAGTTGTTTTTTAAAAGAACATCTGATCAGAGGACTGTCACGCTGATCGCATCCCAGATGAAGACTCCGGTGGCGGTGGCGGCAGCGGCGCGTCTGGAGCAGAATATGAAATGATGATGTGCTGCTGTTTGTGTGCCGCCACGCTGAGTCGCCTCACTGAGCTCTAAGTCCTAAAGCGTGTATGACGGACGCGCTCATTCATTATTGAGCACGCACACGCGCGCACACATGCACACACACACGCACGCACACACACGCACACATGCACACACACACGCACGCACACACACGCGCAGAAGCTGGTTCATAATTTACTGGCTGTAAAATGAATAAATAAAAGTGAACTGAAAACATAGTTGAATGTTTTCACAGTGAACATCATCGCGTTGAGAGTGTGTTTCACAGTCACACACACAGACTGGGCTGTCAATCAAACACCAGCATGCAAACACTTGTAACACTTCTTCTCTTTCGTCTCGTTTCCTGCGCTTTTCTCAGAGGAGCTTTTGTTGTTATCTGCTGACAGCTCCAAAAGGGTGGAGGTTCTCACCAACGAGTCTCTGATCAGGAATGTGAGCATCCTGTCGAACAAACTTGCTCTGAACAAGCAACATTCAAACCGCCATGAAAACATCAGAAATGGAGATGAGACGAGGCTTTTGGTGAGACACGAGGCAAGACGGCAGCACAGCACTGAGCGCCAACACACAGCCTCCCTGGACAGAGAACACAGAAACCAACCAACGACCTGTTGTGCAACGGCATCACCCAAGCTAAAAGAGTCGCTTGAAAAAGCTCTCGAACCAAAACGAACGCATATGGGAGAGTGGAGAACTTTTAAGGCTGTGAAAGAACAAGCTGACACATACCAAATCAAGAGCACCATTTTTGTGACCGTGATATTTTACTCTGGCTGTTCTGGTAGGCGCCTGTAGTCCCCGACTACAGTTTCTGACTACAGTTCCCGACTACAGTTCCCAACTACAGTCCCTGACTACAGACCCTGAATACGGTCCCCAACCACAGTCCCCGACTACAGTCCCCGACTACAGTTCCCGACGGCTACAGACCCTAAATACAGTCCCCGACCACAGTCCCTGAAATCAGTCCTTGAATACAGTCCTTGAATACAGTCCCTGACTACAGTCCCTGACTACAGTCCCTGACTACAGTCCCTGAATACATTCCTTGACTACAGTCCCTGACTACAGTCCTCAACTACAGTCCCTGAAAACATTCCTTGACAACTGTCCCCGACTACAGTCCCCGACTACAGTTCCCGACTGCAGTTCCTGACTACAGACCCTAAATACAGTCCACGACCACAGTCCCTGAAATCAGTCCTTGAATACAGTCCCTGACTACAGTCCCTGAATACAGTCTTTGACTACAGTCCCTGACTGCAGTCCCTGATTACAGTCCCTGAATACAGTCCTAGACTACAGTCTCTGAATACAGTTCCTGACTACAGTCCCTGACTACAGTCCCTGAATACATTCCTTGACTACAGTCCCTGACTACAGTCCTCAACTACAGTCCCTGAAATCAGTCCTTGAATACAGTCCTTGAATACAGTCCCTGACTACAGTCCCTGACTACAGTCCCTGAATACATTCCTTGACTACAGTCCCTGACTACAGTCCTCAACTACAGTCCCTGAAAACATTCCTTGACAACTGTCCCTGAATACAGTCCCCGACCACAGTCCCCGACTACAGTCCCCGACTACAGTTCCCGACTGCAGTTCCTGACTACAGACCCTAAATACAGTCCCCGACCACAGTCCCTGAAATCAGTCCTTGAATACAGTCCCTGACTACAGTCCCTAAATACAGTCTTTGACTACAGTCCCTGACTGCAGTCCCTGATTACAGTCCCTGAATACAGTCCTAGACTACAGTCTCTGAATACAGTTCCTGACTACAGTCCCTGACTACTGTCCCTGAATACAGTCCCTGAATACATTCCCCGACTACAGTCCGTGACTACAGTTCCTGAATACCGTCCTAAACTACAGTCTCTGAATACAGTCCCTGAATACAGTCCCTGACTTAAGTCCCTTAATACAGTACTTGACTACTGTCCTTGAATACCGTCCTTGACTACTGTCCCCGAAAAAAGTCCCTGAATACAGTCCCGGACTACAATTCCTGACTACAGTGCCTGACTACAGTCCTTGACTACAGTCCCTGCATACAGTCCCTGATAACAATCCTTGACAACTGTCCCTGACTACAGTCCCTTACTACAGTCCTTGACAACTGTCTCTGAATATATTCCTTGACTACAGTCCCTGCATACAAACCCTGTCTACAGTCCCTGAACACAGCCCCTGAATACAGTCCATGACTACAGTCCCTGATTACAGTCCTTGACTAAAGTCCCTGACTACAGTCCTCAACTACAGTCCCTGAAAACATTCCTTGACAACTGTCCCTGAATACAGTCCCCGACCACAGTCCCCGACTACAGTTCCCGACTGCAGTTCCTGACTACAGACCCTAAATACAGTCCCCGACCACAGTCCCTGAAATCAGTCCTTGAATACAGTCCCTGACTACAGTCCCTGAATACAGTCTTTGACTACAGTCCCTGACTGCAGTCCCTGATTACAGTCCCTGAATACAGTCCTAGACTACAGTCTCTGAATACAGTTCCTGACTACAGTCCCTGACTACTGTCCCTGAATACAGTCCCTGAATACATTCCCCGACTACAGTCCGTGACTACAGTTCCTGAATACCGTCCTAAACTACAGTCTCTGAATACAGTCCCTGAATACAGTCCCTGACTTAAGTCCCTTAATACAGTACTTGACTACTGTCCTTGAATACCGTCCTTGACTACTGTCCCCGAATAAAGTCCCTGAATACAGTCCCGGACTACAATTCCTGACTACAGTGCCTGACTACAGTCCTTGACTACAGTCCCTGCATACAGTCCCTGATAACAATCCTTGACAACTGTCCCTGACTACAGTCCCTTACTACAGTCCTTGAAAACTGTCTCTGAATATATTCCTTGACTACAGTCCCTGCATACAAACCCTGTCTACAGTCCCTGAACACAGCCCCTGAATACAGTCCATGACTACAGTCCCTGAATACAGTCCCTGATTACAGTCCTTGACTACAGTCCCTGAATACAGCCCCTGAATACTGTCCACGACTACAGTCCCTGACTACAGTCCCTGATTAAAGTCCTAGACTACAGTCCCCGAATACAGTCCGCGACTACAGTCCCTGAATAGAGTCCCTAACTACAGTTCCTGACTGCAGTCCCTGAATACAGTCCCCGACCACAGTCCCCAACTACAGTTACTGAATACAGACCCTGAATACAGTCCTTGACTACAGTCCTTGACTACTGTCCCCGAATACAGTCCCCGAATACAGTCCCTGACTACAGTTCCCGACTACAGTCCCTGAATACAGTCCCTGAATACAGTCCCTGACTACAGTCCCTGAATACAGTCCCTGATAACACTCCTTGACTAGAGTCTCTGAATACAGTCCTTGACTACAGTCCTTGAATACAGTCCCTGAATACAGCCCGTGAATACAGTCCACGACTACAGTCCCTGAATACAGTCCCTGATAACAGTCCTTGACTACAGTCCCTGAATACAGTCCTTGACTACAGTCCCTGACCACAGTCCCTGACCACAGTCCCTGAATACAGTCCCTGAATACAGATCTGGAATACATGACTTGACTACAGTCCCTGAATACAGTCTTTCACTACAGTCCCTGAATATAGTCCTCAACTACAGTTCCCGACTACAGTCCCCGACTAGAGTCCCTGGATACAGTCCCCGACTATTATCCCCGACTACAGTCCCTGATTACAGTCCCTGAATACATTCCTTGAATACAGTCCCTGATTACAGTCCTTGACTACAGTCCCTGACTACAGTCCCTGAATACAGTCCCTGAATAAAGTCCCTGACTACAGTTCCCGACTACAGTCCCTGAATACAGTCCCTGAATACAGTCCCTGACTACAATCCCTGAATACAGTCCACGACTACAGTTCTCGACTACAGTCCCTGAAAACAGTCCCTGAATACAGTCCCTGACTACAGTCCCTGAATATAGTCCCCGACTACAGTCCCCGACTACAGTTCCTGACTACAGTCTCTGAATACAGTCCTTGACTACAGTCCTTGACTACTGTCCCCGAATACAGTCACTGAATACAGTCCCTGACTATTATTTCCGACTACAGTCCCTGAATACAGTCCTTGACTACAGTCCTTGAATACAGTCCCTGAATACAGCCCGTGAATACAGTCCACGACTACAGTCCCTGAATACAGTCCTTGACCACAGTCCTTGACTACAGTCCCTGACCACAGTCCCTGACCACAGTCCCTGACCACAGTCCCTGAATACAGATCCGGAATACATGACTTGACTACAGTCCCTGAATACAGTCTTTCACTACAGTCCCTGAATATAGTCCTCAACTACAGTTCCCGACTACAGTCCCCGACTAGAGTCCCTGGATACAGTCCCTGACTATTATCCCCGACTACAGTCCCTGATTACAGTCCTTGACTACAGTCCCTGACTACAGTCCCTGACTGCAGTCCCTGAATACAGTCCTTCAAATACAGTCCCTGATTACAGTCCTTGACTACAGTCCCTGACTACAGTCCCTGAATACAGTCCCTGACTACAGTTCCCGACTACAGTCCCTGAATACAGTCCCTGAATACAGTCCCTGAATACAGTCCACGACTACAGTTCTGGACTACAGTCCCTGAATAGAGTCCCTGAATACAGTCCCTGACTACAGTCCCTGAATATAGTCCCCGACTACAGTCCCCGACTACAGTTCCTGACTACAGTCTCTGAATACAGTCCTTGACTACTGTCCCCGAATACAGTGACTGAATACAGTCCCTGACTATTATCCCCGACTACAGTCCCTGAATACAGTCCTTGACTACAGTCCTTGAATATAGTCCCTGAATACAGCCCGTGAATACAGTCCACGACTACAGTCCCTGAATACAGTCCCTGACTACAGTCCCTGAATATAGTCCCCGACTACAGTCCCCGACTACAGTCCCCGACTACAGTTCCTGACTACAGTCTCTGAATACAGTCCTTGACTACAGTCCTTGACTACTGTCCCCGAATACAGTGACTGAATACAGTCCCTGACTATTATCCCCGACTATAGTCCCTGAATACAGTCCTTGACTACAGTCCTTGCCTACAGTCCTTGACTACTGTCCCCGAATACAGTGACTGAATACAGTCCCTGACTATTATCCGAGACTACAGTCCCTGAATACAGCCCGTGAATACAGTCCACGACTACAGTCCCTGAATACAGTCCCTGATAACAGTCCTTGACTACAGTCCCTGAATACAGTCCTTGACTACAGTCCTTGAATACAGTCCCTGAATACAGCCCGTGAATACAGTCCACGACTACAGTCCCTGAATACATTCCTTGACCACAGTCCTTGACTACAGTCCCTGACCACAGTCCCTGACCACAGTCCCTGAATACAGATCGGGAATACATTACTTGACTACAGTCCCTGAATACAGTCTTTCACTACAGTCCCTGAATATAGTCCTCGACTACAGTCCCCGACTATTATCCCCGACTACAGTCCCTGGATACAGTCCCCGACTATTATGCCCGACTACAGTCCCTGACTACAGTCCTTGACTACAGTCCCTGACTACAGTCCCTGAATACAGTCCCTGAATACAGTCCCTGACTACAGTTCCCGACTGCAGTCCCTGAATACAGTCCCTGACTACAGTCCCTGAATATAGTCCCTGACTACAGTCCCCGACTACAGTTACTGACTACAGTCCCTGAATACAGTCCTTGACTACAGTCCTTGAATACAGTCCCTGAATACAGCCCGTGAATACAGTCCATGACTACAGTCCCTGAATACAGTCCTTGAATATAGTCCTCGACTACAGTTTCGGAATACAGTCCCTGAATACAGTTACTGAATACACTCCCTGACTACAGTCCTTGACTACAGTCCCTGCATACAGTCCCTGAATACATTCCTTGACTACTGTCCCTGACTACAGTCCTTGACTACAGTCCTTGACTACTGTCCCCGAATACAGTCACTGAATACAGTCCCTGACTATTATCCCCGACTACAGTCCCTGACTACAGTCCCTGAATATAGTCCTCGACTACAGTTTCGGAATACAGTCCCTGAATACAGTTACTGAATGCACTCCCTGATTACAGTCCTTGACTACAGTCCCTGCATACAGTCCCTGAATACATTCCTTGACTACAGTCCCTGAATACAGTCCCTGAATACAGTCCTTGACTACAGTCCTTGACTATTGTCCCTGAATACAGTCCCTGATTACAGTCCCTGACTACAGTCTCTAACTAAATTCATTGACTACAGTCCCTAAATACAGTCCTTAATTACAGTCTCTGAATACAGTCCCTGAATACAGTCCCCGACTACAGTTCTTGACTACAGTCCCTTAATACAGTCCCTGACTACAGTCCCTGAATACAGTCCCCAACTACAGTCCATGACTACGGTTCCTGAATACAGTCCCTGAATACAGTCCCCGACAACAGTTATTGACTGCAGTCCCTGTATACAGTCCCCGACTACAGTCCCTGAATATAATCCTCGACTACAGTTCCTGACTACAGTCCCTGAATACATTCCTTGACTACACTCCTTGACTAAAGTTCCTGAATACAGTCCTTGACTACAGTCCTCGACTACTGTCCCTGAATACAGTCGCTGAATACACAACCTGACTACAGTTCCTGACTACAGTCCCTGACTTCAGTCCCTTACTATAGTCCCTGAATACAGTCCCTGACTACAGTCCCTGAATACAGTGCCTGACTACAGTCCCGGGCTTTACCGAAATAAACAGCAGAAAACTCAAGAGGGATGCAGATCAAATAGAGAACTTTAACACTGTGTCAGTTAATGTGAGAGTCAAAAATCTAAAGTCTTTGATTTCTTACGTAGGAAAAAAACTAGATATTTTGTTACTACAAGAAATACACTCAAGAATCAATGACATTTCCAGGGTTAAAAACCAATTTTAAAAGTCCATTGTTGCCTCAGCAGACAACGTTCAAAGGTTCCAACAATATTATTGAAACATGTTAACGCTGCAATCGAAAGAACCGGCTCAGACTGTGGGGGTCGTCTAGCGTTCTGCTGTACATCCATCCAAGGTAAAAAGATAGCATTCATTTCTATTTTCTACCCCAACTATATCTGAAGTTGACTTATTTTTTCATTTTTCCTCCTGCTACTGAAATTAAGTGGCAATCAACCATATGTGGATTAGACATGACCGTGGCCTTGAAAAATCATATTCAGCTGAATGAAGCACTCAGAACCCTGCAACCAAGACACTTACTTGCTTTCTTACAGACTTGGATTTGGCAGATGTGTGGACAGTGAATAATCAAACCATTAACAAATACACTTTTTTTCCCCTCAAGACACACGACTTTTTCCCAAATAGATTGTATTTTTGTTTCCACCAGCCTGCTACCTTTTTTACACTTGCTAGACACCTTACCCAGACACTTATCTAATCACAGTCCAGTTACATTTACTTTTGATTATGACAACATTTAAAACAAAGCTACAAGGTGGAGATTTATTTCTACTTTTCTAAAGTATGGCAAATTTATAACACAATTAATAACAAAGCTGACGTAATTCATAGAACTGAATAAAAATTATTTTTCTGATGTAAGAGATTCATACGAGATTATGTCAAAGGCTTTAGCTCTCATTAACATAAAATACAGTTGCAAAAAATGACCAACCTGGAAAAACTGTATAATGCTTTAGAAATGGACTTTAAAAGAAATTATTCCGGAATCAAACTCAAAACTAAACAAGCAGGATTAAGTGATTCATTGAAAAGTAGAGTAGAATACAAGATCCATGAAACAAAATGGAAAATTTGGACAGGGCAGCAAACCAAGTCATCACTATTAAACAACAGGAAGCTAAAAGGCCTATACCAGCAATACAATGTGCAGAACGTGGAGTGGCAACGTCGATGGAACAAATTAATTTTAAGAATTATTTTCAGGAACTAAGTAATAAAGTACTATTGTACTTTAAATGCCTTCAGAAAGGCATTTAAACAATGTTTTTTAGTAACTTGAAACTCCTACATAGTCGTCTGAGGACGTCAAATTGCTTGGCTCTCCTCTTACGTTTGGGGAATTACTTAAAGGTGTCAAAACTACAAATAAAGGCTGTACACCAGGCGTGGATGGTAATCCTGCGGAGCTCTATCTGGCACTTTGGGATATACTTGGACCAGTTTGGTTCAAGACACTGAATTATGCCATTGATAAAGGTTCTTTACATAGACCTGAACATAGCCCTAATCACAGTTCAACCTCAGCCTGGTAAAGACCCTTAGTCTCCCTGATCAATGCTGACTGTGCTGTCCATTTTCCGGAGGCTCTTATGCTGAAACAGGAAGTTGACTCACTATAGTTCTCACTGGAGGTAACAGGAAGAGGCCTTAGTGTTTGGAGCTGTGAGCGCTGGGAGAGCTGGGAGCCCTCGTATCGGGAGCAGCAGGGAGACCAAGAGACAGGAGAGAACTAAAGCACCGACCAACACTGGGGAACCACTGGTGGGAAAAATGGTTTCATGCTCGAGACTATTGTTTAGTCTATAGATATGAAGCTAAGACTGAAAGTAATTGTTGTAATCTTGTTGTTCTTTCTTTTGAATTATGAAGGTTTTCAACCTGACGTCACTTAACGGCAACTTATGGCAATTTAACATCAACCTACGCAACTAATTCCAACTGAAGTTCTGTGTTCCTGGCTGGTTCTGCTAAACAAATATTCGACAAATAAAAGCCAATGAAAAGAAGGAAGTTGTCGTCGAGTTGTTCCACTCCACCCCGCTGTCGGTCCAGCCTTTTTCGAGTTTGGGCAGGCTTTATCGACAGCGATAACCCTGGATAACTTGACACTGACATTACAATATTCTCTAAAGTTGTAGCTAGCAGAGTTTAGGAAATAACTGGGAAATGAATTAGTCCAGATCCCACAGAATCTACTGTGGGGCATCTGGCTGCTGCCATCCTCTGCTGGCTCCTGCACATGCTGAGCGCAATGTACAATAACCCACTTGACTGTGGTTTACCATGTCTGGATGCGCAGAAAGCATTTACCTTAAATGGCCTCATCTATACAGGGTCCTGAAGGATTTTAAGTTTGGTGATACGTTTATAAACAAGATTCAAACTCTGCATGCTAATCTGTCTGTCTGGGTATGTTTGGGGGATCTTTCAAAGCTGTTTGACAAAAGATGGGGTACAAGACGAGGGGACCCTTTGTCCCCTTGATTTCCATCCCATCATTTAAAAATCCACACAGATTCCAGATCCCAATTATGATAGCAGAAACATCATACTCAATATCCCATTATGCAACGTTAAACAAAGTCTACCTTTTGTCCTGACAGAGCTGGAACAGTTAGGAAATGTATCTGGATACAAAGGTAATCTGTCAAAATAGGCACTAATGTGATTAACAGAGACCAAAGCATAATCCCTTCCTCCCCAGATCAAGGTTTCAAAGGAAGTCATCTACTTGGGAGTAAAAGAAGTCATTCTGTATCAGCTGTGGCTAAAACAAATTATTTATCAATTCTGAAAAAAAAACACAAAAAAAACAACCAGAAACTGAGGAGGATATTAACAGATGACGTCATCTACGTGGTCCCAGCATGGATATCAGTTATTAAAGTGAATGTTTTAATGTTCTACCATGCACTTTCCTTGGTTCAATGTTGCCACTCGCAGCCCAACAGGATATTGGGAGAAACTAGATGCCTTACTGCAAGTTTACATCTGGAAAGACAAGAGACCACATCTAAAAAGATCTCACACTCGAGTATTGTACCAGGCTCGACGCTGGGTACATTAAGAAGGACAGCGCAGTCCAGGAGAGCACAGAGCTCCCAGCCAGTTTGCAGACCCACCTGATGAACGGGCAGATGTTTTTAGCTGAAGAGCAGCAGCAGGGACCAGGTGAGAGGAACGCCGACACGCTCCAGGTAGGGTATCACAAAGTGTAAAACACAAAACTGCCAGTTTCACAGTACCACATTTGCCGAGAGTAGATGATCTGCTGCAAACTATGCAGATGATCACAAAAACAATAAAAACACAAAACAACTGGAGAGCAGCGGCTGCTGAGCATGCCAGCGTTCACCCAACTGGAAACCAAAGAGTAGATGTTGTCAGTGAGGAGCCAAAATGCATCAAGTACAGAGTCTACATTACTGCAGATACCAGACACAAAGGACCACAATAGATGCTCATCAGGCACATCTAAAACTAAAATCCTCAACCAAAGCATCTAGTGTGAAAAGAAGCTCCCAGAACCCCATTTAGTATCTACATCTCATCAAGGATGGCAAGATCTTTATGAAAAAACATGATTTGTTGCCGCTCAGAAACTCGCCAGCTTGAGAACTCTTTAGAACAGCAGAATCAGCCGCCTCACTTGCGACCAGCCTGGAACCTATTGCAGTGAAAGCTCAGAATGAGTTCCCTGAATGAGGACGCCGGGGGAGTTTAATGTCAGCGTCTGAGGGGGTGGGGATGGGGGGACCGACAGACGGGTTCATGGCCAGTCAGCTGGTTCATGTGTTTATGAGAAGACGGCAGGGGCTGTTGCGGGGCGGTGAGGTGCTGACAGCAGGTCTGAGCGCCGGGGTGTTGAAACCTGACACACATTCACACGGCGTTACCAGGGGGATGAAACACCGGGTGTGTGCAGAACAACAAAGCCCTCCCGCACGTTCAAACACACGTCTGCTATGATGATCGACAACCCACGAGTCACGAACCAGAGAAGGGACTTGGGTCTGACGGGTCGACGTGGGACCAGGGAAGTCTCAAGTCACTCAAGAACGCTTTTTCATCTGTCGACGCACGAATACAACTAAATCCTGAAACTAAACTAAAAGGCCAAGAGTTGATTCCCTGAAGCTTCTAACACTAATAATAAAATAATAATCAGCATCACTATTATTATACAGTATTTAAATACACAAATATCTGTTTGCCTGACTCAGATTCATTTGATGAATTAATACGATCAATTTACAAGCCAAATCATGACAAATGTCATCTCTGCCAGCTTTATTTCTTGTGTGTTTAGTTTTGAAAAGCACACTTTATGCATTTATGATAATTTATTATGCAAATATGTTTAACTCAAACGTTATATTATATAAAAGTTATATATATATTAAAATAAACTTATGATTTTTACTATTAGTATGTGTTGAACATTTTAACATACTTATTTGCATGCCAACAAAAGTTTGCATATATTGGTGGTAACCTAGAAAATAAATGTAATACAATGAATACCTACTTATAATATAATATACTGTATGATGCTATAGAATAAGTAGGAATCTATAAATATATAATATAATATCTGCCAGAGCCCAACCTACTCATTACAGGCAAGAGGCAAGGGTAATATAATATAATATAATATAATATAATATAATATAATATAATATAATATAATATAATATAATATAATATAATATAATATAATATAATATAATATAATATAATATAATATAATATAATATAATAGTGTAAACGTTGTGAAACAGCCACAGATGGAGGAGCTGCAGCAGGACTGTTACACCTGTGTAATTAGATAATTGGTCATCACATCCTGTTATTTGAATGCATGCTGACGAGCTCAGTAGTAACGAATCCTGCTGCCTTAATGACGGCTTCCACGGCATGTTGTCATCAGTCGGCTGCAGGTTCCACTTACCTGCACACTTGGTCCTGGCTCTAAGTGGTGGCCCAGGGTTTCCTGTCCCTCCTTCCAGGGGTCTAGTTAGGAGCACGCTGATCTCGTATTCGGTGTCGGGATCGAGGTGTCCGATTTTGTGGGTGGACTTATCTACAGGAGTGGTGTCAATCAACATGCCTGCCACAGTGCGGTATTCCACCTGAAAACCAAGTGACCAAGGAAGATCAATCACAGCTTGTAAAACATTCTTCCTCACAGACCACTAGAACTTCATGAAAGACCCCCAGAGCATTAACAGAGAACATTTAAATCGTACCACAGGTCCTACGTCCCCTCCTGCCCAGAAAAAACAGTAGTATCTCATCAGAAACCATTACACATCACATCACAGGTCGTAGACCTTCACTTGGACCATTAGAGCCACATCTGAGGCTATTCTTTAGATCTAAAAGAACCACATTAGAATAACATACATTTTCAAACAGCTTCAAGAAAGTGACAAGAAAGTGTCATCAGTGACACAGAAGCACATCTTGGATTCATAGAACCTCCTCCACCTCAAGTGTACCAGCAGAGGCCAACACATCCACCGTCAGGCGACGCTCTCATCACCTGCAACACTTTGAACCACCATTATATCTTTCACATCCCAGACCCGATCACTGCCACAGGGTCCCTGTCACCTCGTCTTGTCAGCAGAACTCAAACAGGACCGGCAGGGACTTCTCGGACAACTCTGAGAGCGGCAGAACGTCATCAGACAACATGACGAGTCCCTCACATGTGCCAGGAACCTGCTCAGAAGTAAACCAGAGACCAGCAGTCACCTCTCTGTCGATGATGGGTCCGTCTCCGTTGATGGAGTTGGCGTTGAGCTGGATCCACAGGTAAGTGGCCCCGACCGCAGTCAGCTGTGGCGGGGCGATGGGTACGGGGGGCTCTGTGGGACCGGCAGAACAAGGATCAGAACCACACACACTTGCTGCTCTGTGCTTCACTTAACGAAGGGAGAAAATATGAAACCAGTTAATTAATATTTGTGACCTTTGGCGAACCACAGCAGAACTGGTTTCTATTACCCAGAATCCTCTGAGGATCTGCTCTACTTCCTCCTGGCCCACTTCATCTCTCTCACACACACACGGAAACACACACACTCACACACAGAAACACACACACTCACACACATGGAAACACACACACGGAAACACACACACTCACACACAGAAACACACACACTCACACACGGAAACACAAACACTCACACAGAAACACACACACACACACTCACACACGGAAACACACACACTCACACACGGAAACACACACACTCACACACGGAAACACACACACTCACACACGGAAACACACACACGGAAACATGTGTGTGTTTCCATGTGTGTGTTTCCATGTGTGTGTTTCCATGTGTGTGTTTCCGTGTGTGTTTGTCCATGTGTGTGTATTTCCATGTGTGTGTTTCCGTGTGTGTGTTTCCATGTGTGTGTTTCCATGTGTGTGTTTCCATGTGTGTGTTTCCATGTGTGTGTTTCCGTGTGTGTTTGTCCATGTGTGTGTATTTCCATGTGTGTGTTTCCGTGTGTGTTTGTCCATGTGTGTGTATTTCCATGTGTGTGTTTCCATGTGTGTGTATTTCCATGTGTGTGTTTGTCCATGTGTGTGTATTTCCATGTGTGTGTTTCCATGTGTGTGTATTTCCATGTGTGTGTTTCCATGTGTGTGTATTTCCATGTGTGGGTGTGTGTTTCCATGTGTGTGTGTGTGTGTGTTTCCATGTCTGTGTGTTTGTGTGTGTGTGTTTCTGTTTGTGTATTTCCATGTGTGTGTTTCCATGTGTGTGTGTTTCTATGTGTGTATTTCCATGTGTGTGTTTCCATGTGTGTTTGTCCATGTGTGTGTGTGTGTGTTTCTATGTGTGTATTTCCATGTGTGTGTGTTTCCGTGTGTGTTTGTCCATGTGTGTGTGTTTCCGTGTGTGTTTGTCCATGTGTGTGTGTTTCCGTGTGTGTGTTTGTGTTTCTGTGTGTGTGTTTCCGTGTGTGTGTGTTTGTGTGTGTGTGTTTTGTGTGTGTGTTTCCATGCGTGTGTGTGTTTCCGTGTGTGTGCTTCCATGTGTGTGTGTGTGTGTGTGTCTCTGTTTGTGTGTTTCTGTGTGTGTCTGTGTGTGTGTACAATAGTTAGTAAACTCTAACCCATTCTTGATAGAACATCCTTGAGAGAAAACATAACATATAATAAAAATGACCAATGAAATCTTCAAAGATCAATAAAAGCTTTGCTGATCAATACAAACACTACACTTCTTCCTGGATTAACAAGACCTTCATCAGATTGATAAATAACAAAAACACATGTTGAATACCCCTGATGGAGTGATCCGATCACCTCCATTCAGCAACAACATCCGTATCAGATCAACACAAATACAGCCCCAGTAGATCAATAGAAGACCTCGCTTTGTTTTTACTGCTGTTAGATCAATGCAAAGTTAAAAATGGAATTAAAAATCTCATCAGTGGATCAATAAAATCATGCATTTCTGGACTCCTGAAAACAGAACCCTTAAAACCCAAAGGAGAACCATGGAAACCTCAGGACACAGTCCAGATGCTTCTGCTTCCATTCCTGGGACCAGTCCAGTGTGGGAGGAAGAACACTTTGGTTCCTCAGTGTCTCACACACCAGCGTGGTGGGAAGGAAAATACCCTGAATTCCCTCCACGAGCTGCAGATGAAAGTGATGCTTTTGAGCCGCCTGACAGCACCGTCACAACCACAACCATCACACCACATTAAACAAGTCATCATTAACCTGTGTGTGTGTGTGTGTGTGTGTGTGTGAGTGTGAGAGTGTGAGAGAGAGAGAGACAGGAAAAAAAGGCTTTTACCTCGGAGTGGTTCATCTTTATAAAAAGTGTCTGACAAAACGCTGCTGATTCTCTCTTCTTAAACAGCACACTGACTTTCTAATGAGGTTCTCCTTTAACCCCACACACACACCAAAACACACAAAATCAAACACACACAAACTAGAACACGACACTGCAATGCACACATTCATATCTCAGTAATGAGGTGAGACGCTCTAATGGAAGTGGTCCTCGTTAGACGATACAGTCATTAAAATAAAGATCTGAGAAACTGATGCTTTTAATGGACAGGTGAGCGGACAGACAGGTGAGGGGACAGACAGGTGAGGGGACAGACAGGTGAGGGGACAGACAGGTGAGCGGAAAGACAGGTGAGCTGACAGACAGGTGAGCGGTTAGTTAGGTGAGGAGACAGACAGGTGAGCGGTTAGACAGGTGAGGGGACAGACAGGTGAGGGGACAGACAGGTGAGCGGTTAGACAGGTGAGGAGACAGACAGGTGAGCGGACAGACAGGTGAGGGGACAGACAGGTGAGCGGTTAGACAGGTGAGGGGACAGACAGGTGAGGGGACAGACAGGTGAGCAGTTAGACAGGTGAAGAGACAGACAGGTGAGCGGACAGACAGGTGAGGGGACAGACAGGTGAGCGGACAGACAGGTGAGCTGACAGACAGGTGAGCGGACAGGCAGGTGAGCGGTTAGTCTGAGTCCAGTAAAACTCCAAGATTTCTGACCTGGGCTTCTATCTGGGCAGCAACTTTTATTCTTTCTAGTTTGTTACCAAATAGACGGATTTCTGACTTGTCGTGACTTAACTGAAGGAAGCTTGATTGCATCCAGCTATTCACATGCTGCAGGCACTGACAGAGTGAGTCTAATGAACCAGTCATGTGGTGAAAGAGCCAAGTAAATCTGAGTGTCATCTGCAAAGCTGTTGTCGCGTATGATCTGACCGAGGGGAAGCACGTAGAGGTCCATAACAGTGGTCCAAGGATCCACCCTCGGGGGATGATTCTTGCAGTTTTACAATGGTGATTGTCTGCGTGAAAACCTCATCCAAAGATGTTTCAAACAGACTTTGGATGCTAAAGGACCACCTTTCTTTGAGGAGCATTTAAATGTAACTTAAACATGTGTTGAAAGAAAAAGCAGAAAATCTAAAAATAGATCCAGCTGGTAATAAGGTTAAACTGGAGGGGAGCGTTTACAGAACCTTACTGTCATGATCACAGATGACAACATTAACGTTTTGGGCCCTGCCATGGACTGGCGACCTGTCCAGGGTGTCTCCTGCCGGTAATGAGGGGTTCGGTTCCAGCAGCCCCTCTGACCCCGTACAGGATTAAGCGAGTGTAGAAAATGGAACTTTGAATTCATTTAAAGTGAATAAAAAGTCATAACTCTGGAGTTACCAAACAGTAGATCTGAAGTTGTAAGTTTGTGTCAGGTCGACGGTAAAGTCCAGACATCAACTGTCGGACGACTGCTGGTGATACCGGCGTTTCCCTGGAACCTGTTTTTCTCTCCTAGTTCTCTCTCGTATCATAAGTCTGTTTGTCCTGTCTCTTCAAAACTAAGAAAAAGAAAATATCCACATCGAAAAAGATGGACAAAAACATCTTTAGTCTTTTTTTTGGCACTAGTGGCCTTTATTCAAAGTACATGGACAGGAAATGGGTATAGAGACAGGAAGACATGCAGGAAAGAGCGACAGGCCCGGGTTCGAACCTGCGTTGCCTGCACGAGGGCTGCCACTCCTGAGAAAATGGTCAGTGTTACAGCATGACTTCATTGTACTGATGAGGCCGAAAGCAGCTGGAAACTAGATTTTATGACTTTAGATTGACGACTATGTCCTATCCAGCGCTGCCAGAGACATGCAAAAGTGTTTCCATGACACTTTTATGATAAACTGGATTATTGACACATCTGAAGAACCGCCTCATGAAAGCATAAAAAAGGTTTTTGCAATATTTGGCAGTTTTTTGAAATTCTAGGTGTTTCCATTACAGAATTTTCTTTGCAATATTTGGGTTTGCGCAAATCTGGGAGTAATGGAAATGCAATTTTAGACACTGAAGAAGGTGATGATGGAAAACACAATGAGAGAGCAGGAGACCGAACCAAAAGATTAGCTGTGTTGACAAAAGAGCAACTGACAGGTGGGAGCACTATCAAGACTTGTGAGAGTACTTTGTCCCACCAGAGGGGTTATAAATCATTGTAACTTTTAGTCTACCTTTACACATTCAAATGAAGACAAAGAGGCTGTCCTGATCAAGAGTGTATTGTAGTCTCATGTCAGTCACGTTGAGAGCACAGCCTCTTTGTAGGACTTGGTAGGGTTAGGCTTTCACACTGCAGGGTTTCAGCCCGGTTCCCCGTCACCAAGCTCATAGACTGGCCAGCAGAGATCCGTAATCTGTCAGTGGTCACAACTGGCCCCTGAATGTTACATATGAACAACTCAAACACCAATATGTGTTCTACCATCTCTGACTCCCAACAGATTTCTTGCGATTCCACATCTGAGGAACTGTGTGAGAAGCCTCATTAGCGCTACAGCCAGTGAGAGAGCAAGGAACAGGCTGAAGTCGACCTGAGGAAGAGCCAAGGCAGGGCTGGTTAATACGTCTTACACCAGGGGGGTGGTGTCGTCACACTCAGCACCTTCAACAACAAACTCACTGTCAGAAAGGCCACTCACGATTAACTTCAAAACCGCTGTGCTCTATTCCCCATGACGTTTTTCTGCAAATTTAATCATATTTTACAGCCCAACTGATTTATTTCTTAACTGATCAGTCAGGAACAATGTCCACTGATATAATTTGCCATAAAAACAGGAAAGGGAAACAGATCAGAGCAAAGTTTCCGGTTTCCTCAGTTCACTCTCTCCCACTTTTTTTGTTTTGGATGAGTTGTTGAAATAAATACTCACAACAAAAACAAACTACAAACATATTCAGAAGTTGGAAGTCAGAAGGAACAACTCACGTTTAACTGTTAGGTCAGCATATGAGGACACGGCCACTCCTCGCTCTGATTGGGCGATGCATCGGTATCTGCCAGAGTCCCCCTTCGTCGTGTTCTCAACATCAAAGCTTGCCACATAACGTCGAGAGTTCACCGGCTTGGTTTCCTTGACGACAGCATGTCGACCACCCATCCCCTGGTAAATCACAACATCATAAATTACAACAAAATAACAGTACATGCAAAACACACAAGGATACACACAAACAACAAGCAAAACAAGCAAAAAAAAAAAACACAGACAAAAAGCCAGATTACAAACCATGCTATTGGAAATTTAAACAAAAACATAAAAACAACAAATACATATACAAATATCAACACAACAACAAACAAAATCACACAAAACACAAACACAAATAAACACAATCACACCAAACACAACAACAAATAAACAAAATCACACCAAACACAACAACAAATAAACATAATCACACCAAAAACAAACACAAATAAACAATC
>CM026216.1:1972917-1994072 GCA_014839995.1 Xenentodon cancila | reverse complement strand
GTGTGTGTAGGAGTATGTATGTGAGTGTGTGTAGGAGTATGTGTGTGAGTGTGTGAGAATGTTTGGGTGTGTGTGTGTGAGTGTGTGTGTGTGAGTGTGTGTGAGTGTGAATGAATGACAATGGTACTGCATTTATTTTGCTGGTCTTCTGCAGATGTTCTAATGATGTGTCACTTAACTACTTACACCTGGTATGCATAATAACATGGCAGGTGTGTGTTTATATGTACTGCCAGTATTCTGCAGCTGTTCTGTATCCATTCTACAGATGTTCTACTGTCTCTCACTGGACCTTCAGGATGTTCTACAGCTCCATCTTCTCTGAAAGTGAACATCCCGGCAGCTTCATTCCTGACAGTTTCTCCTCACTAACAGATGTTTTGTTGTTTGACTGGATGTACAGAAAGAAAACAGCAAAAACTGGAAAGAGAAACTGCAGATTCCAGCAGGAATTTACATTTAACGGATAAAACAGTTCAGGAGGACAGCACTGCCACTGAATGATGCAGAGAATGAAGTGTTACAGTCCCACTTGCAGCATCCAGTCAACAATGGGAGGAAAAAAAGGTCTTGGTGGAGAGAAATAGTTACTTCCAGCAGCTGCTGCACACTGAGCTCGAGGGTGTGTGTGTGTGTGTGTGAGTGTGTGTGTGTGTTCGTGAATGAGTGTGTGTTGAACCAATTAGCTGCAGCCCTCCTGTGGTTTGGAGATGACAGAGCCCTAAACGCCACATAAAAGAGTTTTCAATACAGATCAACCACATCCAAGGAGAGTGTGTGTGAGCCTGTTTGTGTATCTCTGAGAGGACGTCCAGTCCAGTTCACACCGAACACCGACTATCACGGAGCTGCTCTGGGGTTCAGGTCTTGTTTCAGGTTTGGGTTTAACGACTGGGGTCCTCATGTTGAAACAGTAAGCAGATTTCATCTAAAATCCTCACGCAGGAAACTCGCCAACGCAACAAAACAATTCCGACGTTCCAAACGATTCCACGCACGATTCATTTGAACATCACAACCGACGCGGACGCGTGAACACGATGCTCCTCCCCGTCTCCTCCCTCAGGTAGATGGGTTTATCGTGGATGTTTATCCTCATTATCATATTCAAACCGCTGATCCAAACAAGGAAAGAGCACGTTTATGAACGAGACCAACATCGACGGTGAGCTGGAGACGCTCCTGTCAGAAGTTGAGTTCAGGAAAAATCATTTACCGCTTTAAGCCGTAACGGACAACGGTGTAGGTGACCGCGTTGCATTACGTGTGTGGATGTTCCTTTGTGTTCCGTGAAGAGTCGTGGTTGGTTGTGTTGAAGCGGGTTGGTGGATGTTCATGTTCAGCAGAGCAGCGTGGTCCCTCCAGATCTTTAATGTCTTCTAGTTGCCCCAAAGCTTCCACAGTACGCGGATTTAAGCAGTCATTTATAGCAAATGTATATAACTGTCGAAGCTTGTAACTTTACAACTGATGTCATGTGACTTGTTCTTAATTAATCTGATCGTCAACACAGTTTTGGTGTCAGTGGGAGTTCCTCTCGTCTCATGTGATGGACGTCTGTGTACCTCACAACATTGTGTCTTCACATCTTCACGAAACCCAAACAGAGAAAACTGACCAGTTTGGATTCAGGTTGGAATCACTTTGACACTGTGGGAACGTTGGACGCGGTTTTCTTTGTTGTAAATCATAATGTTCAGACCCCTGGTGTGGGGCCCCTGGTGTGGGGCCCCTGGTGTGAGGCCCCTGGTATGGGGTCCCTGGTGTGGGGTCCCTGGTGTGGGGCCCCTGGTGTGAGGCCCCTGGTGTGGGGCCCCTGGTGTGGGGCCCCTGGTGTGGGGCCCCTGGTGTGAGGCCCCTGGTGTGAGGCCCCTGGTGTGGGGCCCCTGGTATGGGGCCCCTGGTGTGGGGCCCCTGGTGTGGGGCCCCTGGTGTGAGGCCCCTGGTGTGAGGCCCCTGGTGAGGGGTCCCTGGTGTGGGGCCCCTGGTGTGGGGCCCCTGGTGTGGGGCCCCTGGGAACGTGAGTTGGGGTCCTTACAGAGGCCATCATGATTGTGAATGTAGAGAAGTAAAAATCTTGAACAACAGCAGCCAATCAGGATGTAGCTCCACCGACCATGAACAATGACATCTACCACACAAACTGAAATAAAGTACTTGATATTACCGGATACTTCCCAGTACTTTATAACACTTCCTTAAATGACCGCCATGTACTCGATATTACGACCTGACAATTCCTGATATTACAAACCATCTGATACTTCCTTTTCATACTTTCTGGCACTACATTATATTACTTTCTAAAGCCACCAGATACTTTGTGAGTGTGTATTACCTGATAGTAATTGGGCCAGAAAGTAGAAACAGCAAGCTCCACCCCTTTCCAGATGTGGTAGGCGGGGCCAGACGAGTTGAAGACTGGAATTCCCAGGGGACTGTTGTTCTCTGCGGGTGAAACAAACACGTGTGATCACACCTGAGCCCACTGATCTATCCCACAGACAACATAAGGAGCATTCGGTCACATGACCCATTAGCGTCTGTGGACCGGGTTTGAAGCCCAAAGCGCAGCTATGTTGCTCAGCCTGCCGACAGGAACACGCCCACAGCAAGTCAGTCAAACTGAGCTTTGCTCCTTCAGCAGAACCTGCTGACGAATCTGCAGAGCTGCGGCAGACGTGTCCAGCGGGACGAACCGTTGGACACGTGGACTCGACGGAGGCAGCGAAGATCACCGTCGCCTTTAGTTGACGCTGGGGTGGAAAAACGGGTGGGATGGGCATGGCAAAGTAATCCAGAAGTACTTTATGAGTACTCCAGCAGTACTTTATCAGTACTTTATCAGTACCTTAGCTGAACTCTAGTTGTACTTTATCAGTACTTTATCAGTACATCAGCAGTACTTTATCAGTACATCAGCTGTACTCTAGTTGTACTTTATCAGTACTTCAGCAGTACTTTATCAGTACATCAGCTGTACTCTAGTTGTACTTTATCAGTACTCCAGCAGTACTTTATCAGTGCCTCAGCTGTACTCTAGTTGTACTTTATTAGTACTCCAGAAGTACTTAACAGTGCCTGGGCTGTACTGTAGGTGTACTTTATCAGTACTCCAGCAGTACTTTATCAGTACTTTATCAGTACCTTAGCTGAACTCTAGTTGTACTTTATCACTACTTTATCAGTAACTCAGCCGTATTCTAGTTGTACTTTATCAGTACTTCAGCAGTACTTTATCAGTACTCCAGCAGTACTTCATCAGTACTTTATCAGTACCTCAGCTGAACTCCAGTTGTACTTTATCAGTACTTTATCAGTACCTCAGCTGAACTCTAGTTGTACTTTATCAGTACTCCAGATGTACTCTAGTTGTACTTTATCAGTACTCCAGCGGTACTTTATCAGTACCTCAGCTGAACTCTAGTTGTACTTTATCAGTACTCCAGCGGTACTTTATCAGTACCTCAGCTGAACTCTAGTTGTACTTTATCAGTACCTCAGCTGTATTCTAGTTGTACTTTATCAGTACTTTATCAGTACCTCAGCTGAACTCTAGTTGTACTTTATCAGTACTCCAGCAGTACTCCAGCAGTACTTTATCAGTACTCCAGCAGTACTTTATCAGTACCTCAGCTGAACTCTAGTTGTACTTTATCAGTACTCCAGATGTACTTTATCAGTACCTCAGCTGAACTCTAGGTGTACTTTATCAGTACTCCAGCAGTACTTTATCAGTACTTTATCAGTACCTCAGCTGAACTCTAGTTGTACTTTATCAGTACTCCAGATGTACTTTATCAGTACCTCAGCTGAACTCTAGTTGTACTTTATCAGTACTCCAGCAGTACTCCAGCAGTACTTTATCAGTACTCCAGCAGTACTTTATCAGTACCTCAGCTGAACTCTAGTTGTACTTTATCAGTACTCCAGCATTACTACAGCAGTACTTTATTAGTACTCCAGCAGTACTTTATCAGTACCTCAGCTGAACTCTAGGTGTACTTTATTAGTACTCCAGCAGTACTTTATCAGCACCTCAGCTGAACTCTAGGTGTACTTTATTAGTACTCCAGCAGTACTTTATCAGTACTTTATCAGTACCTCAGCTGAACTCTAGTTGTACTTTATCAGTACTGCAGCAGTACTTTATCAGTACTTCAGTTGTATTCTACTTGTACTTTATCAGTACTTTATGAGTACCTCAGCTGAACTCTAGTTGTACTTCATCAGTACTCCAGCAGTACTCCAGCAGTACTTTATCAGTACTTTATCAGTACTCCAGCAGTACTTTATCATTACTTTATCAGTACCTCAGCTGAACTCTAGTTGTACTTTATCAGTACTCCAGCAGTACTCCAGCAGTACTTTATCAGTACTTTATCAGTACCTCAGCTGAACTCTAGGTGTACTTTATTAGTACTCCAGCAGTACTTTATCAGTACCTCAGCTGAACTCCAGTTGTACTTTATCAGTACTCCAGCAGTACTCCAGCAGTACTTTATCAGTACTCCAGCAGTACTTTATCAGTACTTTATCAGTACCTCAGCTGAACTCTAGTTGTACTTTATCAGTACTCCAGCAGTACTCCAGCAGTACTTTATCAGTACTCCAGCAGTACTCCAGCAGTACTTTATCAGTACTCCAGCAGTACTTTATCAGTACTTTATCAGTACCTCAGCTGAACTCTAGGTGTACTTTATTAGTACTCCAGCAGTACTTTATCAGTACTTTATCAGTACCTCAGCTGAACTCTAGTTGTACTTTATCAGTACTCCAGCAGTACTTTATCAGTACTCCAGCAGTACTTTATCAGTACCTCAGCTGAACTCTAGTTGTACTTTATCAGTACTGCAGCAGTACTCCAGCAGTACTTTATCAGTACCTCAGCTGTACTACACTCCGGAGTGTGGGCGTACCTTTGACGTAGACATTGAGCGTGGCGGGCGCGGCGCCCTCGCGGCCTCCGGCCTGGTAAAACTGGAAGCTGACGCAGTGCGTGTCGTTCTCCTTGAGCGGCGGTAGCAGCAGGTGAGCGCGCTGGCCGCCGTAACGGCCCGACGTGTTAACAAACAGGAAGGAGGATCCTGCAGACAAAATGAAGCACTTTCAATTTTCAACATAAAAGCATGTGGCCACAAAAACTGTCGGAACATTGGAGGAAAACAGCAAACAAAACCAGATGACTCAAATAAAATGTATAAAGACACCAGATTCACAGACATGGCCTTATTTCATGCGTACTATTGGGCCAGAGCTCGAGACCCGGCGCAAGCAACCAAGGATATTGTTTAAGAGTGTCCCTATTATTTAAAAATATACATAACAGTGTGATCAGACCTCTATGCACCTCATCAAACTTTTATCTTGATAAAACAAGGTGAATAAAAGCTTGTGACTGTCAGCTCACAGCAGATGGTGAGCTCCTCACGCTCTGTCACGGCCCTGGCCCCAAGAGGTTTTGTCGGCCGTTCTTTAGAGTTCCTGCTGAGTGGTTCCTGTGCCCCCGTGCTGGCTGTTTGGTGCAGACAGGATGGCTCAGACTTCCAGCACTCGACCCGCCCCCGAACTCGTTAGTTTGTCCCGTTTATGCCATTCATTTCCCGGTTTGTTTTGGATCTCGTAAATAAAGTAACACTTGACTTGTGACTTTTCTGGGGTTGGGGGGATCGGGAGCTGGGATGTGGTTTCTTTTATGTCAGGTCCCATCTGCCGGACCCAACTGGGGGCGTAACTGTCAGCCGTCAGTGGGCATTCCCGCAGGGAGGCGAGTGTACGCGTGACGTGGTGCAGGTAACTTTGCTTCAGTGAGATCTCAGCGGTGCCGTTTCAGTGTCGTTGGCTGTTTTTGTCGCCTACTTCTCCACTGGCTTCCTCCGCCAGACTGCCGGTTGGTTTTCATTAATGCAGCATTGCCTCTGTCGTCTGGAGCCACTGGTAAAAACCTGGAACAGCTGCTGCTCCTCCCAGCGGCGTTTTCCAGAGTTTCCCGACTCAGCAGCCGTCACCGACGACAAAGACATCAGTTATTTTGACTCCAGTCACTCGTGTTTTTAAACCCAGCTATAGAAGTACTTTGTTTGCTCTGACTGATTTAAAACTTGTTTGTATTTCAGTATGAGTATTTGTGCCATACATCTCCAAAACAACCTTCCACAGCCAAAATAAAGATGCAATGTAATAAAGAATGGAGTAGTTCATTTGGTTTTCTCTGCATCAATGCCAGGCCAACCCAAACATGGTATCAAAATAAAAGCAGCAGTAATGAGCTTTCAGAATTAAAGCTTCTGGTCCTATAATCGAAACAGATCAGTCATCTGACATGACGGGAAAGAAAAGGCCTGTGCCTGTAAGGTCTCCTGGATTTCAAATTAAGCACAACAATGGCAGCGAGTGTGTGGCGGCAGGAAATCAAACTGACAGAACAGGACGAGGAAATAAGAGACTTGTTAAAGTATTAAAGCAGCAAATCCATAATTCATCAGCAGCACTGAATAACCAACTTCGTGTGTGTGTGTTCAAATCACTCATTTTGTCGAGAGAGGAACTCTATAATTGGAAGACTTCAGAATAAAAGCGTGCCTTTCACTTTTAAGCCATGAAAATCTTTCCGCATGTGTTCACGTCAGTGTCTCAACTTCAGCTGTCAATCATCCAAGCTTGCTGCATTCACATCTTGCCAAGTGTTTCTGGAAAGTTTTCATGAAATTTAAATTACCACTCTAGTTTTTTAAGTTGTGCGGGTTGAAGGGCGTCTCCATGGTAACAGGAGGAGAGCAGCAGCGTTGCTTCAGTTTCCACGTTATGAAAGGAATGACATTTATCTGTTGCTGAACCTGCTCACCAGTTGCTTCAATCGATTGCCTGATTTGTGAAGAAAATGCTGCTAGTCTTTGATTGTCTGGAGATAATCAGGCCCTCTGTGTTCTTTGAGGTCACTTTGTGACACACAAAACCATCAGTACAGGGTCGCGGGTCTGCTGGAGTCTACCCCAGCCCATTACAGGTGAGAGGCGGGTCCACCTGGACAGGTCCCCAGTCTATGACAGGGCCACATACACAGACAGCCAACCGTGCACGCTCACACTACGTCTCGTCATGGCCGACAGTGAAACCCGGGGGAGCTGCAGTCAGAAGTTCTCCCACCTGGTTCGGGCTTGTTCTGTCATTCTCGGCTCTCACACCCTTTTTAAATGACGTTCTGAGCGTGAGTTGAGGCGCGGTGGGAGCAGCTGTGTGTCTGTTTCTCCAAGCGATGCCGATGATACCTGGGGGCTGCACCGTCGCCACAGCAACAGTGTCCTGATCAGAAAGAAGCTTCGGTGAAGATCAGGAGCTCTGTGTTCTGCTGGTGGATGATTCCCACCGAGTAGAACACAGCGCAGGTTCTGTGTTTGATCTGTGAGGGAGAACACACGCCGTCTGTTACTGCGCTGCGTTCATCATTTGGAGTCAGTACTGGGACCAACCTGAACGCTGCAGGAAGTTTGAAGGCTGGAGACAGTCAAGTCTTCACATCGTCCTCCTGAATGTGTCAAGAACAGGTCCAAAACAAGCTGGGAACATGTCAGAAACACGGTGCGAGGAACAGGACAGGAGCATGAGGCCTGCACTGCTGGGGACTTCCCATGATGCACCTTTGCCTGAGACTCCAGCAGACCCCAGTGACTGTGAACGGGATGCAGCAGGTAGAGATGATGGATGGAAGAACTGAAAATCTGCACCAAATCCCAGGGAGGAACGTTGCCACGTTCCACGTCTGGGAGGTCGGATCTGTGACTGGAGGACGGTGACGGAGGTTCAGAACATCGTCTCTGTTAGCTGCTGATAAACGTGAACTTCAGATGCGTTTCATGAGTGAACAAACTGCATCGACCAGCAGATCAAACAAGGATTTCTCCTCAGAGACGACTTTAATCTGAAAGGAGCTTCTTGTTTTCCTTCCAGGCCACGAGTGTGTGTCAATGTGTGTGTGTGTGTCAGCAGATCAATGGCGCTGGAGGAGAATCGATTAGAAAAACAAGAGCTTTAATCATGGCAGGGGGAAGGAGAGGAGGGAGCTGCTGAGGAGGAGGAGGGGCGAGGACAATGCAGACTGATGAAGAGACGGCGAGAACACGTCTGATGACTTTATTCAAATGGAAATGCAGGAATGTGTGTGATTAACAAGTGTTCCCACTCATTTCTCTTCACGGTCTACAGGTGAACCCAGCTGACAGGAAGTTCCATCACACACGGACGGTTCCCACCCTCATCTATGATGTCATCGCGCATGGTTCATGCTGGTTAACCTTAAAGTCTTCACATGGGAAAACCATGAAAGAATGAAAGCCGTGCCAATGTGCTCCCTGTGTTTAAACCCTTTATTTGCATCTTCTGTGTGGAATTCTTATGTTTTCTTCTGAACCACAGGACTTAATTCTTTTAAGAAAATCATTTATTCCTTTTATTTTTTGTGATACAGCTTAGTTCTTGATGCGATCAGAACTCCATAAAGTCCCCCCTGAACAAATAAAACTTATCTTTTAAAAGAGGTCTGTCTTTAAACCAAAGCCTCTCTTTAAAGGATACTGAAGAATGTGATAAGGAACTGAGGGTTCTCCTGAGGTCGGAATGAAAATGCAGAGACTTGATGTGGATCAAGTTCCACAGAAAGGCAGCCCAGCAGCTCCCTGTTCAACCAAGTATTCACAGCCCCGGTCGTGGCTGGTTGTTTTAGGGGGCGGAGTCAGACGCCTGAGCTGACTCCACCCTCTATTCCACTGGTTGCACATCTTCTAAAATAAAAAAGGAAGCTTTGTGCTGCCCGCCTCGGAAGAAGAGTGAAGATAGCATGACGTGAACGTGTGGCTGGAGATGAAGCTGTGGAGGCTGTGCTTCAACTCTGATCTGGCTCTGTGACATCACTGTCCCTTGCAGGTGTCAACAGCTCACTCAGTGACAGATTTTCAGATGAAAACCCGTCCAGACAAAGTGAAAAGCTTGTTTGATGTTGAAGCGCTTGAGTTGGAGGTCACCTCAAACAGTCGTATAAGCAAAGCATTTTGTTGAACTTTACTTCAGTTTGTATGTCCCCTAAAAATCCAACGAATAGTTTTTAGGCACAGCAACCTTAGAAGTGGCCATGCTGGTTTCAATTCACTCATATCAGGGCACTTATCACAGAACACTTCAGTTTTATGGAAGGGCTTTCCTTCCGGTATATCCAATTAAATCTAATTCCTTTTAATCTATCTGTTATCAAATTCATATAAAGTCAGTTCATAACACAGTAGCACGGCTGAGTAACCCTCTCTCTTTCTGTTGGGCTGGTTCTGTTAATCCAGTCTGTTGGTTTGGTTTTGTTGGTCTGGTTCTGACAGATGCCACATTGTTGGCCTGGTTATGTTAATCCAGTTCTGTTGGTCTGGTTTTACTCTGGTTCTGTTGTTTCCGGGGTGTTGAACCAACTGTGTCACGAGAAAACGAGGAATTTTGCTGAGCAGTGTTTCTGATTTTGTTTTATCCTTAATGGTGATGTGAGCCATGAATCCAGGTCTGCATGAATGCGAACTTGCTTTGGAGCTTCTTTGACATGCTTTTCAGATCCATCAAACTTTGTCACGGGGCCTCTGAGCCTCTTTGGCTCCCTTAACCTACTCAAGACCAACCACCATCTCCTGAAGGTATCATAGAACTCTTTCAAGACTTCTAAATATCCCTAAACACCTGCACAACCCTTTCAAGAGCTTCTACATAGTATCCAAGAACCTTTACAGACACAAAAAGTTCTGAAACGCAAGGTGACATTATCTGTTTACATTTACAAGCCTCTGATGACATCATACAGTAATGCTGACCAATCGTCATTCAGAACAGACAGATTGTGGTGGAAAAAGATGGATCTGCAACATCCACACACACAGCAGCTGTTCGTGTCCTGGCGTTTTTCTCTCTTGTTAACCTCCTGCCCCCTCCCACCTGTTGGCCAATCACGGTTTAAACCCTGCTATCAGCAAGCCAATCACATTAGACCCAGCTCTTTTACACACACACACACACACACACACACACACACACACACACACACACACACACACACACACACACACACACACACAAGGTTAACTCTATTGCCAGAGTTGTATTGAGACGTGAGGAGAGGCAGCTGCAGCGCATTGAGAAGATTTAGACGCAAGTAACACAAAAACACACACACACAACAAAAGGAAATGTGTGTTCATTCCTTGCTGCTCCCAGTAATTTAATGAAGGTTCTAAAGTTAAAACCAGGAACATTTATAAAATAACATCCACGCTAAAAAAAACTAGTACCCAGCAACCAGTAAAAACCACCAATATCCTGTAAAAATTCAATTCAATTCAATTCAATTTTATTTATATAGCGTCTAATACAACACAAGTTGTCTCCAGGATCTTTCCAGAGACCAGAACATGACCCCCGATCAATTATTACATAAACAGCAGGTCAAAACTTCCCTTTAAGAGGGAAGAAACCTGGATCATAAGAGAGGACCTCCTCCTGAAGATCAGCCGGGTAGAAAAGGAAGTAAAGAGAGAAGAGACACAGACACACCGTCAAAGCTACCAAAGACCAGATCCATCAGTATAATCATCTGTTAACTGGAGAACTGAGAGTTTTCTGTCCATCAGACTGATACCTGGTTAGTTGGTGGACTACAGAGACCAGTATCTAAACAGGTGTAGACAGCAGACACTGAGGTGGTCAGAGGGTGGGACTGCAGGTCAGTGGATCATGTTGGTGTCCCCCTGCAGCAGGTCTACAGCAGCAGATCCAGATGAAGCTGTGTTGAAGACCAGCTGCTCCAGTCTGGTCCTGCAGCTGCAGCTGTGACTACTGGTCCTGACACACTAAAGTTTACACCAACTAGATGTTTTACTGAACACAAATGTTTAAAGTTTGGTGTTGAAGATGGAGGTGGTGTCAGCCTCCTTCACCCGAACTGGAAGTTGGTTCCAGAGTGATGTTCCTGATAGCAGAAGACGCGTCCTCCAGATCTACATCTGGATCTTCAAGGAACTAGTAAACCTGCACTCTGAGAACGGAGAACTCTTTTAGGACCATGAGGAACCATCAGGTCTTGGAGAAAACCAGGAGTTTGGACGTTTAGGACTTTATACACAAGTGATAAAATGTTGAATTGGATTCTAAATTTTACAAGGAGCCAATGGAGGGAAGCTAAAACTGGAGAGACGTGGTCTCTCTTGTTGATTCCTGTCAGCACTCGTGCTGCTGCATTTTGGATCATCTGGAGGATCTTCAGAGAATTACTTGGACATCCAGCCAACAACACGTTACAGTAATCTAGTCTAGAAGACACGAACACATGAATTAGTTTTCCAGCATCACTCTGGGAGAGGATGCTCCTGATCTTTGTGATATTACGGAGGTGGAAAAATGCAGTTTTACAAACCTGATTAATATGCTGTTTAAATGATAAATCCTGATCGAATATAACGCCAAGGTTTCGCACAGTTTTACTGGAGGCCATCACAACACTATCTAATCCCTTCCTGAGGTGTTTGGACCACAAACAACAACCTCTGTTTATCAGAATTTAGTAGCAAAAAATTTGTGGACATCCAGTCCTTGATGTCCTTAATACACATCTGAAGTTTGTCTGATGGTTCTGTTTCATCTGGCCTCATAGACAGATACAGCTGCGTATCATCAGCATAACAATGAAAATTAATGCCGTGGTTCCGGATAATACTTCCCAAGGGCTGCATGTATAAACTGAACAAGATTGGCCCTAGAACTAAACCCTGCGGGACACCATAGCAGACCCTTGTCTGTACTGAAGAAACCTCATGAACCTGAACAAACTGGAATCTGTCAGACAGATCTGATTTAAACCAATCTAGAGCTGTCCCTTTAATCCCAACAACATACTCTAGCCTCTGCAGTAAAATGCTGTGATCTATAGTATCAAAAGCAGCGCTGAGGTCCAGCAGAACCAGTATGGACACTAATCCATTATCTGAGGTCCAGCAGAACCAGTATGGACACTAAACCATTATCTGAGGTCCAGCAGAACCAGTATGGACCCACGCTGCTGCAACCACCTTTTCCAGAATTTTAGAGATAAATGGAAGGTTGGAAATCGGTCTATAGTTAGCTAAAATGTCTGGGTCAAGAGAGGGTTTTTTAAGTAATGGTTTGATTACTGCGACTTTAAAAGCCTGTGGCACATATCCCAAGACCAGGGACAAGTTGATCTGGTCCAGTATTGTCGCACCAATAAGAGAGAAAACCACTAATATCCAGTAAAAACCACCAACAGTGGATGAGTGTGTGTACAGTTTCTTCATCTCTGTTCATGCAGTTTTCCACCAGGGGGCCTCGTGGAGCAGCAGCTCTACAGGAGGGTGGACTCTAGCTGGTTTGCATTGCAGATCTGCAGATTCTCAAGCCTCGTCAGACTCAGGATAAGAAGATCCTGTTGCCAGCCATTTGGCGCCACAGTTTTGTCATACTGTGGTAACTCCAAGCCCTCTGTGTTTTCCTCTGAGCTTCAATTGTATGCACCTATACCTCAACTTAACCATCGTGTGTTTCTCAAAAATTGCCTCCACCGGCATTCTGGACCTAATTTTTGCACCCTCCTGGCTTCTGTTTGACCAGCTGCAAACCCTCTGTGAAGATTCTGGACGTCCTCACCCACGGCTGGCTTCACAAGGCTCCTTTCCTGTGGTTTTGCCTCATGTGTGGATTGCGGTATAGCGCCACTGTTACTCACAGTGGTGCAGAGTCACAATTACAGCTTTAAACATCAAAACTACACCAAGTTCATCCTTGTTTGGAAATACTATTTTCTGGACAATAAAAAAAAAAGATTTTTTCTAGGAAGTCCATGATGCCATGAAATTTGACTGAGGGGGCCACCTCACACTTATTTATGCAGGAACAACCATGCCAGGGTGACATCCGGGAGGCATCCTAAAGACATGAGCAAACCACTATATCTGCTATCGGGAAAAGAAGTGGCTCTACTCCATGTTCCTACCAGATGAGTAAAAACTTGACCTCATCTCTAAGGCAGAGTGCAGCATTTGTGTCATCTAGTTTTTTCAGTCATCAACCACAGTTTACGACCATAGGTAAGGATGGGTAGATACATGGACCAGTATTATTAGAGCCCTGCATTTTTGCATCTTCCCACATCTTGAGAACAAGAACCCAAGACACCTAACTGTCTCAACATGAAGCAGAACCTCACTCCACTAACAGGGCATTCCTCCCTTTCCAAACTAAGTACTATAGTCTGAAATCTGGCGCTAATTCTCATCCTTTACACTACACACTGAGCTGAGAATTTCTCTAGGGATGACTGAAAATCTCTGCTTGATAATGCAGCATCATCAGCAAAAACTGACTTGGAATCTTTGAACCACCATTGAAGCAAGTTCCCTATGTTGCTTGGCTGCACTTCAAAATCCTGCCCATAAAAATGTCAGAAGAATCTGTGACAAAGGGCAGCCCATCAGAATCCCACGAGGAATGAAACTAACTTAGTACCAGCAAGCTGCACAAACTCTGGCACATCTGAACAGGAATGGATATCCCGAAATATCAAGATACTTCACACTTTCAAAACACTAGCAACCAGTCAAAGGGAGTAAAAACAAGTGATGACTAGTGACACTCAGGATAACCTGGAAAACCGATCACAACCAGTAACAAACAGTGACAACCAGTTAAGACTAGTGAAAGCCAGTTACAACCACCTACAACCAGTGACAAACAAATACAATTAGTGACAACTAGTGACAACCAGTGACAAATAGTGAAAACCAGTGACAACTAGTGACAACCAGTGAAGGTCAGTGAGGACCAGTGACAACCAGTGACAGTCAGTGACAGTTAGTTACAACCAGTGAGAGTCAATGACTACCAGTTACAACCAGTGACAAAAATTTACAACCAGTGACAGTCAGTGATAGTCAGTTAAAACCAGTGACAAATAGTGAAAACCAGTGACAACTAGTGACAAGCAGTGGCAGTCAGTGGCAGTCAATGAAAACCAGTGACAGTCAGTGACAGTCAGTTACAACAAGTGATGAATAGTGACAGTCAGTGACAACCAGTGACAATCAGTGACAACCAGTGACAACCAGTGACAACCAGTGACAGTCAGTGACAGTCAGTGACAACCATTAACAACCAGTGACCGTCAGTGACAGTCAGTTACAACCAGTGACAAATAGTGAAAACCAGTGACAACTAGTGACAAGCAGTGACAACCAGTGACAACCAGGGAAAATCAGTGACGGTCAGTGACAACCACTGAAAGTCAGTGACAGTCAGTGACAACCAGTGACAGTCAGTGACAACCAGTGACAGTCAGTGACAACCAGTGAAAGTCAGTGAAAGTCAGTAACAACCAGTGAAAGTCAGTGACAGTCAGTGACAACTAGCGACAAGCAGTGACAAGCAGTGGCAGTCAGTGGCAGTCAATGAAAACCAGTGACAGTCAGTGACAGTCAGTTACAACAAGTGATGAATAGTGACAGTCAGTGACAACCAGTGACAATCAGTGAAAACCAGTGACAACTAGTGACAAGCAGTGACAACCAGTGACAGTCAGTGACTGTCACTGACTGTCACTGACTGTCAGTGACAACCAGTGACAACCAGGGACAGTCACTGACTGTCACTGACTGTCAGTGACAACCAGTGACAACCAGGGAAAATCAGTGACGGTCAGTGACAACCACTGAAAGTCAGTGACAGTCAGTGACAACCAGTGACAGTCAGTGAAAGTCAGTAACAACCAGTGAAAGTCAGTGACAGTCAGTGACAACATGTGACAAGCAGAGACAGTCAGTGACAGCCACTGACTGTCAGTGACAACCAGTGACAACTAGTGACAAGCAGTAAAAACCAGTGAAAATCAGTGACAACCAGTGACAGTCAGTGACAGTCAGTGACAACCATTGAAGACCAGTCGCAGTTAGTAACAGTCAGTGACAGTCAGTGACAACCATTGAAATTCAGTGAGAGTCAATGACAACCAGTGGCAAACAGTGACAGTCAGTGACAACCAGTGACAATTGACTGTCAGTTACAACCAGTGACAACTAGTGACAAGCAGTAACAACCAGTGACAACCAGTGACAGTCAGTGACAGTCAGTGACAGTCAGTGACAACAAGTGACAACCAGTGACAACTAGTTACAGCCAGTGACAACCAGTGACAGTCAGTGACAACCAGTGAAAACCAGTGACAGTCAGTGAAAGTCAGTGACAACCAGTGACAGTCAGTGACAGTCAGTGACAACAAGTGAAAACCAGTGACAACTAGTTACAGCCAGTGACAACCAGTGACAGTCAGTGACAACCAGTGAAAACCAGTGACAACTAGTTACAGCCAGTGACAACCAGTGACAGTCAGTGACAGTCAGTGACAACCAGTGACAGTCAGTGAACACCAGTGACAGTCAGTGACAACCAGTGAAAACCAGTGACAGTCAGTGACAACCAGTGACAGTCAGTGACAGTCAGTGACAACAAGTGAAAACCAGTGACAACTAGTTACAGCCAGTGAAAACCAGTGACAGTCAGTGACAACCAGTGAAAACCAGTGACAACTAGTTACAGCCATTGACAACCAGTGATAGCCAATGACAGTCAGTGACAACCAGTGACAACCAGTGAAAACCAGTGACAGTCAGTGACAGTCAGTGACAGTCAGTGACAACCATTGAAGACCAGTCGCAGTTAGTAACAGTCAGTGACAGTCAGTGACAACCATTGAAATTCAGTGAGAGTCAATGACAACCAGTGGCAAACAGTGACAGTCAGTGACAACCAGTGACAATTGACTGTCAGTTACAACCAGTGACAACTAGTGACAAGCAGTAACAACCAGTGACAACCAGTGACAGTCAGTGACAGTCAGTGACAGTCAGTGACAACAAGTGACAACCAGTGACAACTAGTTACAGCCAGTGACAACCAGTGACAGTCAGTGACAACCAGTGAAAACCAGTGACAGTCAGTGAAAGTCAGTGACAACCAGTGACAGTCAGTGACAGTCAGTGACAACAAGTGAAAACCAGTGACAACTAGTTACAGCCAGTGACAACCAGTGACAGTCAGTGACAACCAGTGAAAACCAGTGACAACTAGTTACAGCCAGTGACAACCAGTGACAGTCAGTGACAGTCAGTGACAACCAGTGACAGTCAGTGAACACCAGTGACAGTCAGTGACAACCAGTGAAAACCAGTGACAGTCAGTGACAACCAGTGACAGTCAGTGACAGTCAGTGACAACAAGTGAAAACCAGTGACAACTAGTTACAGCCAGTGACAACCAGTGACAGTCAGTGACAACCAGTGAAAACCAGTGACAACTAGTTACAGCCATTGACAACCAGTGATAGCCAATGACAGTCAGTGACAACCAGTGACAACCAGTGAAAACCAGTGACAGTCAGTGACAACCAGTGAAAACCAGTGACAGTCAGTGACAACCAGTGACAGTCAGTGACAACCAGTGAAAACCAGTGACAACTAGTTACAGCCAGTGACAACCAGTTACAGTCAGTGACAACCAGTGAAAACCAGTGACAGTCAGTGATAGTCAGTGACAACCAGTGACAAATAGTGACAACTAGTAACAACTAGTGACAACCGGTGACAACCAGTGACAGTCAGTGACAGTCAGTGACAGTCAGTGATAACTAGTGACAACCAGTGAAAACAAGTGGCAGTTAGTGACAGTCAGTCACAGTCAGTGACAACCAGTGACAACCAATGACAACCAGTGAAAGTCAGTTACAACCAGTGACAAATAGTGAAAACCAGTGACAACTAGTGACAAGCAGTGAAAACCAGTGGCAGTCAGTAACAGTCAGTGACAACCAGTGAAAGTCAGTTACAACCAGTGACAACTAGTGACAAGCAGTGACAACCAGTGAAAGTCAGTGACAGTCAGTGACAGTAAGTGATAACTAGTGACAAGCAGTAACAACCAGTGAAAACAAGTGGCAGTCAGTGACAGTCAGTCACAGTCAGTGACAACCAGTGAAAGTCACTGAAAACCAGTGAAAGTCAGTGACAACCAGTGGCAAGCAGTGACAGTCAGTGACAGTCAGTGACAGCCACTGACTGTCACTGACAACCAATGACAACCAGTGAAAGTCAGTTACAACCAGTGACAAATAGTGAAAACCAGTGACAGTCAGTGACAGTCAGTTACAACAAGTGATGAATAGTGACAACCAGTGACAGTCAATAACAACCAGTGACAGTCAGTGACAGTCAGTGAAAGTCAGTTACAACCAGTGACAACCAGTGACAGTCATAGTTAGTCAGTGACAACCACTGACAACCAGTTACAACCACCTACAACCAGTGACAACTAGTGACAAACAAAAACAATTAGTGAAAACCAGTTACAACCAGTGACAGTCAATGACAACCAGTGACAGTCATAGTAAGTCAGTGACAAACAGTTAAAACCAATGACAACCAGTGACAACCAGTGACAACCAGTAACATCCAGTGACAACCAGTTACAAACAGTGAAAGTCATAGTAAGTCAGGGACAACCAGTGACAACTAGTGACAACCAGTTACAACCAGTGACATCCAATGACAATCAGTTACAACCAGTGACAGTCATAGTAATCAGTGACAACCAGTTACAACCAGTGACAGTCATAGTAAGTCACTGACAGTCAGTGACAACCAGTTACAACCAGTGACAACCAGTGACAGTCATAGTAAGTCACTGACAGTCAGTGACAACCAGTTACAACCAGTGACAACCAGTAACATCCAGTGAACACCAGTTACAACCAGTGACAACCAGTGACAGTCATAGTAAGTCACTGACAGTCAGTGACAACCAGTGACAGTCATAGTAAGTCAGTGACAACTAGTGACAGTCAGTGACAGTCAGTGACAACCAGTGACAAATAGTGAAAACCAGTGACAACTAGTGACAAGCAGTGAAAACCAGTGGCAGTCAGTAACAGTCAGTGACAACCAGTGAAAGTCAGTTACAACCAGTGACAACTAGTGACAAGCAGTGACAACCAGTGACAGTCAGTGACAGTCAGTGACAGTAAGTGATAACTAGTGTAAAGCAGTAACAACCAGTGAAAACAAGTGGCAGTCAGTGACAGTCAGTCACAGTCAGTGACAACCAGTGAAAGTCACTGAAAACCAGTGAAAGTCAGTGACAACCAGTGGCAAGCAGTGACAGTCAGTGACAGTCAGTGACAGCCACTGACTGTCACTGACAACCAATGACAACCAGTGAAAGTCAGTTACAACCAGTGACAAATAGTGAAAACCAGTGACAGTCAGTGACAGTCAGTTACAACAAGTGATGAATAGTGACAACCAGTGACAGTCAATAACAACCAGTGACAGTCAGTGACAGTCAGTGAAAGTCAGTTACAACCAGTGACAACCAGTGACAGTCATAGTAAGTCAGTGACAACCACTGACAACCAGTTACAACCACCTACAACCAGTGACAACTAGTGACAAACAAAAACAATTAGTGAAAACCAGTTACAACCAGTGACAGTCAGTGACAACCAGTGACAACCAGTGACAGTCATAGTAAGTCAGTGACAAACAGTTAAAACCAATGACAACCAGTGACAACCAGTGACAACCAGTAACATCCAGTGACAACCAGTTACAAACAGTGAAAGTCATAGTAAGTCAGGGACAACCAGTGACAACTAGTGACAACCAGTTACAACCAGTGACATCCAATGACAATCAGTTACAACCAGTGACAGTCATAGTAATCAGTGACAACCAGTTACAACCAGTGACAGTCATAGTAAGTCACTGACAGTCAGTGACAACCAGTTACAACCAGTGACAACCAGTAACATCCAGTGACAACCAGTTACAACCAGTGACAACCAGTGACAGTCATAGTAAGTCACTGACAGTCAGTGACAACCAGTGACAGTCATAGTAAGTCAGTGACAACTAGTGACAGTCAGTGACAGTCAGTGACAACCAGTGACAACCACTTACAACCAGTGACAACCAATTACAACCAGTGACAACCACTTACAACCAGTGACAACCAATTACAACCAGTGACAGTCATAGTAATCAGTGACAACCAGTGACAACCAGTGACAGTCATAGTAAGTCACTGACAGTCAGTGACAACCAGTGACAGTCATAGTAAGTCAGTGACAACTAGTGACAGTCAGTGACAGTCAGTGACAACCAGTGACAACCACTTACAACCAGTGACAACCAATTACAACCAGTGACAACCACTTACAACCAGTGACAACCAATTACAACCAGTGACAGTCATAGTAATCAGTGACAACCAGTTACAACCAGTGACAGTCATAGTAAGTCACTGACAGTAAGTGACAACCAGTGACAGTCATAGTAAGTCAGTGAGAACTAGTGACAGTCAGTGACAGTCAGTGACAACCAGTGACAACCACTTACAACCAGTGACAGTCCGGTTAACATGGACTGCCGGTCACTGCCAAATAGTTAATTGAGCCCAGTCATTGTTGTACATTCAAAATAGTTTGAATGCAAGTGTTATGTTAAACAACTGGCCAATAGGGACCCAGATTGTTATTGTGACCTCTTCTCTGATTGGCTGGATGTGAGTGGCAGGCAGGAGTATTTTTAAGCCTCTCAGTGTGGCTTTAACTGGCTTTGGCAGGACACTGATACCGAATGTATACTGACTGGACACATGCATGTTGGGCACACACACACACACACACACACACACACACACACACACACACACACACACACACACACACACACACACACACACACACACACACACACACACAGTCAGTCAGTCATGTTCAAAGGGGTGAGTCTGCTGCATGCCGACACGCTGATAAACCTTTTAACACACTAATTAACCCAAACACACACCCAGTTCTGTATTATTCATTTCCCAAACAACAAACTTCAAACACACACACAAACACACACACATACACACACTCTGTCTCTCATTTGCCCTCTCCTCTCCCTCGCTCACCTTTAAACACTGTTTACCTGCAGCTGTGTGTGTAATCTGTTTTTCAAATTCACTTTAAAGCCAGAAAGTGTGTGTTTGCGTGTGTCTGTTGCTTGAATATTTTTTAATATCCACACACAGAGAAAAGTGGTTTTGACCTCCAGGTCTCTTTGACACAGAAAGGCATTGTGGGAGTTATCACACAACAGACAGACACAGAGTGTGTGTGTTGTGTATATTTTTGCCTTAAAGCCTCACTGTGTGTGTGTTTGCTGTGTACAGCTGGCAGTGAGCTGATAACAGCCCTATTAGAAATATTAATATACCCTGAACCCCACAGAGACACACAAACACACACACGTAGACCAAAGGCATCCCAGCGTGTGAGTGTGAGTGTGTGTGACTTCCCCCTGGTCATCTTTGACTGGAGCAAATCAATTAAAAAGCTTGAGACCGCTGCGTTTCATTGGCCCTGAGCAGTGACTGACAGGCTAGTGCTCAGGAAAAAAACAACCCACAAACAGGGAAGCAGAACGCTGAAGAACCAAACAGAGTGAGGAACTGTGATAGAACCAGTCTAGAAGCCTAACTGCTAAAAATAAATATGTATGTGTCCAACAAAGAAAACACCAAAAAGGCCAATCTGAAAATGAAGAACCAGTCTAGAAGCAAATAAGAATGAAGGACTGTAAGAAAGCAGAACACGAAGAGAAACACATCAGTGGAAAAGAACAGGAGTACCACCTGTTTACTAATGAAGAACATACCAACCAGCCTCTTGCAAAATAACATCTGCAGAAAATATCTGCCACTACCTCCGACCGGTCTACTGATGAAGAGCACCAGTGGTGTGGTAGATGAACACAAAGGGCACCAGGAGAACATGGTGATCATGATGTGATTTGTCATAAGAATGAGTTCATGGTGTCAGTGTGACTCCACTTTGCTGCCGAGACAGACCCCAGATAACAAAAAGCCTCTATATAACACTGAAATCCAAATGTTTATTTACAGCAATTTTATTTACAGCAACATCTTTTTAATTCATAAAAAAATGCTCTTGGCAACAACCGCCACCCCTTTCTTTGGCAAAACCTAAAGTCAAATATATACATTTAAATCCAGCAACAGAGGGTTTACTG
>CM026216.1:1951807-1972417 GCA_014839995.1 Xenentodon cancila | reverse complement strand
GTGTGTGTGGGTGTGTGTGTGTGTGTGTGTTGTGTAGTGTGTGTGTGTGTGTAGGGTGTGTGTGTGTAGGGTGTGTGTGTGTGTAGTGTGTGTGTGTAGTGTGTGTGTGTGTTGTGTGTGTGTAGGGTGTAGTGTGTGTGTGGGACGTAGTGTATGTAGTGTGTGTGTGTAGGGTGTAGTGTGTGTAGTGTGTGTGTGTAGTGTGTGTGTGTGTATGGATGACTTTACTCAGTGAAACAGTGAAGCCGACTGATCTAAATACAGCTTTAAACATCCCGTTTCACCTCAGATTGTGCAGTAGAACCATGTGTGTGGTACTGACTAGCTGTCAGTGTTTAATTTATGAGCTTAAACATCTGGTTTTCTGCCGAAGAATCAGAACCTAAAGCTGAGCAGTGTCCACGTTGTTAGTAGTCACTCAGCTCCAGCATAACGTTAGATCGCCGTTTGCAGCAGCTACACCACTAAATATATCAGTGATGTCACGATGCAGGCTGCTTCAGGTCGGTTTGGCCTCTGACTCTGATATGAGCATTTATTTTTAACCGGCCAGACGGCAGCCTTTGAGCAGAGCGACGCTGCGGTCCAGCATTCAGTTAAAACATTTGACTGACGATAAGAGATGATTACATGTTTAACACACATCACAGTCTGCAGTAACAAACTGCTAAAGAGCTGGGAAGTCAGAGAAAAAAGTACTTTTCAGTCCAATGCGAGTGTGTAAGTGTGTGAGTGTGTGTCTGTGTGTGTGAGTGTGTGTGTGTGGCAGTAAAGCGTATTAGAGAAGATTACTGTTGTTCACACTGACAGCAGAGAGAGAGCCAGCGCTACAAGGCTCAGATTAGATTGAACTTGTACCATTTATAAGAACATTAAATGGAGCCTGCAATCACTGGTCAATCGATGCGTCGTTGCTGTGTGTGTGTGTGTGTGTGTGTGTGTGTGTGTGTGTGTGTCTGCAGTATTAATCCAGATGAGTTTCTGTGGAGAACACCAACTGTACTCAGTTTGTTTCCAACTTCAAACTCCTGCTTTCCCTGACTGTGAACAAATGCTGCAGAGCATCTGAAACTGCCTGTTCCAGAAGTTGCAGCACAACGATGTTGATCGAGTCCTACATTCTGAGGGTAACACTGACGTTCTCCAAACACATGTGGACCACAGTCTTGGTCCCTGTGACGGTCACAGGACACCCCCCAAAAATACATCATCCTGGACAGGCCTTCAGACTGCAGGAACAGTTCTGTCAACAAGAGCGATTAATCACCCATCCAGTTATCAAGATAAGTACTGGCCATTTTTAATATTCAACAATCAGCAATAATCAGCTATCCTCAACACCTCATAATATCCAGATGAGGGCAAAACCAGCAGTACTGCATGAAACTGCTCCTTGGTGTGTTTCATGAATTAAACAGACAGAGGATATTCAACATCTTGCTGGAAACGCAGAGGACATAAGTTTCCCCAAGAAGTAAAGTCTGCTCTGTCCTTTCTTATAAACAGCATCAATAATACAACAAATACGTTTTATTATTGTTTATATAAATATATATATATATATATATATATATATATGATTGATATTAATATTGATCGATTCCCGGGGGGAAAATGACCTATGAACAGCACCCAGTGCGGGTCCTTGGGCAAGACCCTTCATGCTACTACCGCCTACCTCATACCATGATGAGAGACAATGAAACAGATGACATGCCGGCTCAGACGTCGCCCGGCCAAACAAGGTCTGCGTCAGGTGCTGGGGAACCAGAGCACCTTGATGAGAAGTGGGCTACTGGAACAAGGCAGAAATGGGCGAGATGCGAGAACAAGGCTCTGCTGGAATGCTACTACTCAAGTAACCCTAGTCAGAGGGGTTACATGCAGAGAATGCGGGCACAATGGTTACTTCGAAACCCACGGTCACAGTTGACAGCAACTAGTAGCTCAGTGTTCCAACATCCACAAACGGCAACTGCTATCACAACTTGAGATTGACGAGGTACAACACAAATGCAAGGTGAATACCTGCATGGGGGAACCAGGACGCCAGGTCAGAGGGGAGGTTACACAACCTGTCCCTCCAGAGATTGGGTACCAAGCCCCAATAATGCTGAGCGAGGCAGCGAAGGACCTGAAAGATAAGATCATGGCGAGAATGAACACAAGGCAACCCCGGCAGCGATTACCAATACCAAGTGAAGCACCATCTGAAAGTCTCCTGGACAATATGAATGCAGCACTGACTGCGATCCCTACCACAACAATCACCGAGACCAATGAGCTGATATACACTTCAGCAGCAGTGATCCTGGAGATGCTTGGCTATAAGAGCAACCATGGGAACCATGAGAAACATGACCCACCATGGAAACGAAGGTTGGAGGTAAAAATCAAGGCGGCACAGAGAGAAGTGAGTCAATTGACAGGAGCCCAGAAAGGTGCAATGAAAAGTACCAGTACCCAAGAGGTACAACCAGATACCCATACCTGAAGCACTCGAAACTGCCAAACAAAGGCTCCAAGCCTTGGCTAGCCGCCTAAAGAGATACACTAGAGACAATGAAGCCAGACGAATAAACAGGCTGTTCGCAACTCAACCTGCGAAAGTGTATGCTCAATGGCAGGGTAATAACAACAGAGCAGACCCACCAAGGCTGGAAACTGAGAGGTACTGGAAGAGCATATGGGAGAAGGATGCAGCACATAACAGCAGTGCTCAATGGCTAGTCTCCCTAAGAGAGGAGCACAGCAACCTCCCTGAGCAGAAACCAGTCACCATCACAGTGGCAGACATCCAAGAAAGAGTCTCAGGTATGAAAAACTGGACAGCACCGGGCCCAGACATGATCCAGGCCTACTGGCTAAAGAAACTCACAGCACTCCATGAGCGCCTGGCAGCACAAATGAACCAGCTGCTAAGAGATGGGACTCACCCAAAATGGCTAACTGAAGGGCGAACGATCCTGATCCTGAAGGATCCCACAAAGGGTACAGCCCCATCTAACTACCGACCAATAACCTGCCTCTCCACAACATGGAAGCTCCTGTCAGGCATCATTGCGACTAAGATAAGCAGGCACATGGAGCAATACATGAGCAAAGCACAGAAGGGCATAAGCAGAGATACCAGAGGAGCCAAACACCAACTCCTGGTTGACAGAACAGTCGCCCAAGACTGCAAGTCCCGAAATACCAACCTGTGCACTGCCTGGATTGATTACAAGAAAGCCTACGACTCGATGCCACACACATGGATCACTGAGCGCTTGGAGATGTAGAACATCAACAGCACTCTCAGGGCCTTCATTGCAAACTCGATGGGCCTGTGGAAAACCACTCTCGAGGCAAATGGCAAGCCACTTGCCCAAGTGTCCATCAGATGTGGCATATACCAAGGAGATGCGCTGTCCCCACTGCTGTTCTGCATAGGTCTGAACCCCCTAAGCCAAATAATCAACAAGACTGGCTACGGATACCGCCTCAGGAATGGAGCTATGATCAGTCACCTCCTCTACATGGATGACATCAAGCTGTACGCTAAGAGCGAGCGGGACATAGACTCCCTGATCCACACCACCGGGATCTACAGCAACAACATTGGGATGTCATTCGGGCTTGAGAAATGTAGGAGGATGTTGACAAAAAGAGGCAAGTTAGTCCACACAGAAGGGGTCTCAGTCCCAGAAGGAACAATAGCAGACATTGAGGACAGTTACAAGTACCTTGGAATACCACAGGCAAATGGTAACCTCGAAGGGGCAACAAGGAAAATGGCAACAGCCAAATACCTCCAGCGAGTAAGGCAGGTCCTAAGAAGCCAGCTCAATGGCAAGAACAAGTCCCGGGCAACAAACAGCTACGCCCTGCCAGTGATCAGATACCCTGCAGGAATAATAAGGTGGCCAAAGGAAGAGATACAGACCACAGATGTTAAGACAAGGAAGCTCCTCACCATACATGGTGGGTTCCATCCCAAATCCAGCACACTGAGACTGTACGCAAGCCGTAAGGAAGGAGGCCGAGGACTAGTGAGTGTGAAAGCCACTATCCGGGACGAAACTGCCAAGCTCCATGAGTACATCAAGGACAAGGCCCAAACGGATGACGTACTCAGTGAATGCCTCAGACAATGGCAAGGTGAAGAGGTGCTGGAGGAGGAAGCATCATGGGAGGACAAGCCCCTATACGGGATGTACCATCGAACCATAACTGAAGTGGCTGATCTCAAGAAGTCCTACCAATGGCTAGAGAGAGCTGGCCTACAGGACAGCACAGAGGCACTCATCCTGGCTGCACAGGAGCAGGCTCTGAACACCAGAGCAATAGAGGCCCAGATATACCACACCAGACAAGACCCAAGGTGTAGGTTGTGCAAAGAAGCACCGGAAAGAATCCAGAACATAACTGCAGGGTGTAAGATGCTGGCAGGGAAAGCATACATGGAACGCCATAACCAAGTAGCGGGCATACTCTACAGAAACATCTGTGTGGAGTATGGGCTGGAAACCCCAAGGTCAAAATGGGAAACACCTCCCAAGGTGGTGGAAAATGACAGAGCAAAGCTCCTGTGGGACTTCCAGATACAGACAGACAGGATGGTGATGGCAAACCAACCAGACATCGTGGTGGTAGACAAAGGGCAGAGGAAAGCCGTGGTGGTGGATGTGGCAATACCAAGTGATGGTAACATCAGGCGAAAGGAACACGAGAAGCTTGAGAAATACCAAGGGCTTCGAGAGGAGCTGGAGAAGGCCTGGAAGGTGAAGGTGACAGTAGTGCCCGTGGTGATCGGAGCACTCGGGGCAGTAACCCCCAAACTGGAAGATAACTGAAAGATAAGATAATATATATATATATATATATATATATATATATATATATATATATATATATATATATATGTATATACACAAATACAATCTGAGCAAAAGAGAGTCAGAGTCAAGTTTATTGGCAATTCTACCACATGTGAGATACATACAGAGAATCGAAATTGCGTTACCCTCAAACCCTCGGTGCTACACAATAAATACATTTTAAACACAAAGTGCAGGTTAAAAAGAGACAAGAAACAAGTTGTGACATGACAACAACAGTTTTTCGGTTTTAAAAGCTTTTAGCTGCTTTTTAAGACATCCCAGAGTCAACAGCTCTCAGGCTGACAGGAAGGCAGTTCCTGAGGGAGATGGTTCCTAAAGAAGCTCCTAAAGGAGGGGGTTCCAGAGGGAGGGGGCAGAATCCAAACATCTAAACAAGTTCTGTACCTTAAAAACATCCTGAGGTTTAAAAGAAATCCAGCTGAATATTATCAACATATGATGGATGGCAAATGTCTTTAAAAGAGCCTAAAATACACGGCAAAGGGAGTGAATATAAAATGAACAATAAAGACTCCAAAACAGACCCCTGTGGCACACTAACGGTGAATGATGAAGAAGATGACTTATAACTAGCAGTAACCATAGAAAAAACTAAATACTATATATGCTTGTGCAATAACTAGTTAACCAGCTAATGAGATAAATAAAGAGTTTAAGAGAAGCCATGTGGTTACAGTGCTGTAGGTTCCAGCTGTAACCTAAAAGAATGTTGGTAGTAGTTTGAATTTGCACCATGCTCCTTCATCTGGTCTGGTGAGCCACGACAGGCCTTTGAGTTCGCTCATCTGTGTCTGGTTATCATCCAACTTATTTATACAGTCATGATTTGTATTGTGTTACCCTTTAAAAAAAAATTCCAGAACTTTAGTGAACTTTTTTTTTTTTTTCGGGTTCTTTCCAACTCTTTACCAAAGCGTCAGGTGACCTTCGACCCCCGTCTGAGCTTTGTGGACAAATGAAGGAAGGAAACGTCTGTGAGGATCAAGAACGCAGCATCACAACAGTAATGTGGAATGTTGAGGGTCAGTGAGATTTAATGTCCTCCCTCATGGTGCTCACTGCTCCACACCTGAACCGAGGAGATCAAAGCGCAGAGGGTGTGTGTGTGTGTGTGTGTGTGTGTGTGTCAGTGTGACTAATTGCAGCCAATTCTAGCAATCAGAAAACCGGCAGTTTCTGTCCCAGTGGACACACACACACACACACACACACACACACACACACACAACACACACACACACAACACACACACACACACACGCGCACACACACACAAACACACACACACACACACACAAACACAACACACACACACACATGCGCACACACACACGCACACACACACACACACACACACACACACACACTCACACGCACACACACACACACACACACACGCACACACACACACACACACACACTCACACACACACACACACACACACACACACACCGTCTGTTATAACACAATAGAAGAAGGCTGCAAACTCCTTCTCTACCTACTTGTTTCCTCCTTCTCATCTTTACTCTTCCTCCTCTTCCTACCCTCATCTGCCTCCCTGTCTTCCCCTCCTCCTCTTTCTCGTCTCTTCTTCTCTCTCCTCCTCCATAACTTCCCTTGAACAGACGGAAACCTCCTCCCCCGTGTCCTCTCTCGGCCTGTCTCTCACGTGATTGGCTCTGTGATTTAAGAGTGCTGCATTCTCATTCGTCAGCGGGTTAACCTCTGGAAGCATGTGACAAACGGCGGCTGGCGCTGCCTCTCGCAGCGTTATCTGCGGGCTCGTAGGGAACTCGTCCATAACTCATGAGCAGTGCCGGGTCAATAGCAGATAACAAAGGCTGTAGAGCTGGCTCTCTGCTGCCTTCAGATACAAACACGCCGCCTCTCTGCATCGAAGGAACATTTTTGCTCTTCATCACCTCGGAACATCCTGCCAGCTGGAGCAGCTCCTCCTGTTGTTAATGTAGCAGACGCTCGGTTCGCTCTGATGAGGACTTGAGCTGCTGCTGGTCAGTCAATTGTTCAAACATGTGCTATCTGAAACCTGGCTGAGGTCGTCCTGAGTTTCCAGGTTCCCCTACTTTCTTCTCAGTATCTCATGAGAAGTCCATAAAAACCACCGTCCTTAAACTGTACACTTCATCAATAAATCCATGACTGAGAGCGTTTTTCATGAGCTAATTAACTGCGAGGCAATAACAAGGCGCTGTGACATACTGCGAGCTGCGTGTTTTACACATGTTCAATAAAAATCATAACGACTCGTATCAATACGTCAAAAGTCAATGACCCGTCAACCATTAAAGTTTCAGGCGGTGAAACAGCAGCTCCAGGAGATCAAAAAACTGGTGAGGATATTGAAAATGAAAGTAAAAAACGTTATCATTAACATGTACTTTGACTGTTATTTCTTTGCAAACTGCATGGTCACAGGATATTACATCAACTTCATCTCATGGGTTAATAGAAATCCCTTTTTGGATGTCAGACCCTTACTTCCAGATCCAAGCTGCTGTGGAGCAGTTTAGTGATTCTACGCAGCTGAAAGAAAAAGACAATCTTATTTTACACAGTTGAGGTCAGGAGGTTGCAACCATTACCTAATACAAAAGCAGTATCGATGAAAGACCGAGCAAAGACGGCCAGACCATGTCCACCTCATCTAATATGTAAGAAACTCGTTAAAATCTTTGAAACAATATTTTCATATTCGCCCAGAAGAAGATCAGGACACCTTCACAGAGTGTCACAGTAAAATGAGCGAGTCTAAGATGGGCACCTGAGATCTCTGATCCCTCAGAAGATGCTGAATCAAGAACCACCATTCATCAACACCTGACAGAACCACATGGACAAGCTTTACCATGGTAATCTTTGTCTAGCACTACCATACAGAGATATAATGGCTCATGAAACTTCACTGTGCAGTAAAAAAGCTTTATGTTACGTGTTTTCGAGACAGCGTCCACATTTCTAGGTGTGGAGGCATCTGGGATGCATCATCAAATAGTGTAAATGTAAATGTAAACTGTGGTCGACAAATGAAGAAGTGGTCTCAGTCTGTAGGATCCTTTCCATTGTTAATCTGGAGCACACAGGTACTAGCAAAAAGTCCCAAATACGGGTTCTCTGATGTGATGAATGGTGCTTCTCCATCTGGTGATCTGATGGACCAGTCTGGGTGTGGCGGTTGCCAGGACAACGGTACTTGTCTGACTGCATTGTTCCAAGTGTAAAGTTTGGTGGAGGGGGGATCATGGTGTGGGGTTGTTCTTCAGGAGCTGGACTTGGCACCTTAGTTCCAGTGAAAGGAACTCTGAATGCTTCAGCAGACCAAGAACTTTTGGACAATTCCAGCTCCCAACTTTGTGGGAACAGTTTGGAGCTGGTCCCTTCCTCTTCCAACATGACTGTGCACCAGTGCACAAAGCAGGTCCATAAAGACCTGGATGACAGAGTCTGGTGTGGATGAACTGGACTGGTCTGCACAGAGTCCTGACCTCAACCCGACAGAACACTTTTGGGATGAATCAGAGTGGAGACTGAGAGCCAGACCTTCTGGTCCAACATCAGTGTGACCTCACATATGCTCTTCTGGAAGAAAGGTCTGAAATTCCCATAAACACACTCCTAAACCTTGTGGACAGACTTCCTAGAAGAGTTGAAGCTGTTATAGCTGTGAAGGGAACGACGTCATATTGAACCCTCTGGATCAGGAATGGGAGGTCACTTAAGTTCATATGGGAGTCAAAGCAGGTGAGGGAATAAACCTTTGGTCATGTAGTGCATTTACAGAGTTTTCAGACTCCTCAAGTGATTTTTGATTGATTTGGTGGTTAGAGATAAACTTGGCAGTTTTCTTTTAGGTGTTATTGAAGTCTAATGTGAAAGCTCTAATCTCTTCTCAGCGAGCAGCTGGTGCTACTGTGGGCCTCCAACATCCTGAATAACTATCTTTGGTGTTGTTCCAGATGCACTTTGTACCACAGCTATTCAAAACCATGTCATAGTTTTCACCTCCTCAATAGCCCGCAGGAAGATCCTCCTTTTGTGGAAATCACCTCAGCCTTCCATCAGAGCCTGGTCGTATGATGTCTTATTCTTGCTCAAATACAATAAAATCAAATAATATTTGGTCAAGAAAGTTTTGCCGCTAATTGACACATTTTTACTTGTCTGCATCTCTACTACTTAACTAACATCTAAACAAGCACTGTGACATCCCTACTTGTTTTACTTGTAGACTTGTCAGTATTTGATAAAGTTATTAAAAAAAACACAGTCAGCTGCCGTCACAGCAGATGTTCAATCCTCCGCCTCCAGACAGAAAATGAATCACACATGTATCGTGCACTCGATCAAAGTCACTGAATAATAAATAATAATCATTAATATATCATTCTTATTTATTTAATTGTTATTATAATTATTCAGTTGCGCTGCACTGGCTGGTCAGAAAAACCGAGGAGAGATGGAATTGTGACATTTCAAAAAAATAATAAAAAAGTAAGGCTTGTAACAAAACTGCAGAACTGGATGCTGTCACGTGAGGATGTGAGGGTGGAATGAAGGTGCAGCAAGGGGGGAGTGAGGGATCGCACAAAGCTGAGGCATCTGGACAAGTAGTAATTGCTGTTTCCTCCTCCAGCTGATCAAACATGTTCATGTGTCATAAGTAAAACTGATGTTAGAGAACCAGATCTGAAGCAACCCTCATGAGTCTGACTCCATCATCATCTGACTCCTGACCCAATGTCATGATCTGAAAACTTCAGGAGACAAGTTACGCTTCATTTCTAGAGTATAACATAAACAAAGTGCAGATTCAGATTCTGTCATCCTGACTACCTGTCTGAGTCAGGATGACAGAATCTGAATCTGCACAGCAGAAAAAGAGCTGAACAGATGACAGTACCTGCAGGGATCCAGGGGCTGCTGGTTGGCCGGCCTCTGGTGTCTCCCAGCTCCCAGTCGAAGTCGTCCTCTTTGGACTGGATCAGCATACAGTCAGGAGCCTGACCAGACAGACAGGCTGAAAGACAGACGAGAGGGACAGGAAAAAGTTACTTTACTGCTACATGGACTGAAGACGGGAGACAAGTCTGGACTCATGTTCTTGGCAGTTCATACTTTCAAGTGTGACCCGAAAGAACGTATTTTGGAGACCTATCGGACACAGTTCGGTTGTGCTGCACTTGGAACAACCTTTATTTTATTTATATATATATATATTATATATATATATATATATATATATATATATATATATATATATATATATATATATATATATATATATATATATATATATATATATATATATATATATAAATCATTCATACCAATACACCACTCAGGGGACGCATAAAGAAAATGAAATTAGAGGAGGGTTGGTGGGGTGGTCAGGGGGCATCTGCCGGGGAAGCCCGGTGAGGCCACCGGCTGCCTGGCTGCCCGGCTGCCCGGCTGCCTGGTGCGCATTCCTACTGTCTGGGACTGGTCCTGCAGTGGGGATATCTGGGGCCTCGGCTGGTACATAGGGGGGTGGGTGGCTAGTCGCTGTCTGGGTGTGACCATGATGTGTTGGTGAATTCCGTGTGCCTGGTCCTGTGCCGCTCTGGGTGTCGGGTGTCAGCGGCCCCGCCACTTGCCTGTTTGGAAGTGGATTGGTGAAGCAAGTTCGGGGTCTCGCTGGTTATGGTGTTGTCCTGGAAACGGGTGTGGGGCCCGGGTTCCTCCCGTTCCCTTTCCCATTGGGGTTGGTTACGGCCGCTAACCTGGAGGACTTGGGACAGCCTGGTGCGACGTGCGACTGCGATGTGGATCCGAACAGACTAGAACTGCGTGTGGATCCGAACAGGCCAGAACTGCGATGTGGATCCGAACAGACCAGAACCGCGTTGGAATCAGAATCCACACTGATTTATGAAGACACTTTGAGATGTGGAGCATCGCCTCACCTGCAACCAAAGAGATGACTAAGCGTACGTCAGTTGGGTTCGTACTGCATGAGACCGGGATGCCGTGACCCGGTCCTGGTCTCCTGCTCCTCACCAGAGACACCAGCTTGTAAACATACAGTGTTCTTTAGGGGGAGACAGTTCCAGTTCATTAGCATTTCCCAGCATGCTCCCTGCCGGCTCTTCGCACTCAGATAATAGATGAAACCCTCCTCCTTCCTGCGAGACTCAAAGACGTCTAAATCCCTCCATTCATGCACGCACACACCCACTGAGTGTGTGTGTGCAGCTCTGACGCCTCGTCCGCTCTTCACTCTAATGACTGTGTGTATGTGTGTGTGTGTGTGTGTGTGTGTGTGTATGTGTGTGTGTGTGTGCATGTGTGTGTGTGCGTGTGTATGTGTGTGTGTGTGTGTGTGTGTATGTATGTGTGTGTGTGTGTGTGTGTATGCGTGTGTGTTTATGTGTGTGTGTGTGCGTGTATGTGTTTATGTGTGTGTGTGTGTGTGTGTGTATGTGTGTGTGTTTGTGTGCGTGTGTGTGTGTGTGTGTATGTGTGTGTGTTTATGTATGCGTGTGTGTGTGTGTGTGTGCGTGTGTGTGTGTGTGTATGTGTGTGTGCGTGTGTGTGTGTTTATGTGTGTGTGTTTATGTATGCGTGTGTGTGTGTGTGTGTGTGTGTGTGTGTGTGTGTGTGTGCTGACGTTAAAAAGCTAGAAGGCTCATTTTCTTTCTTTGTAACAGAAGGCACATTAAACACACACACGTTTGTACAGCCATCCTTATGAGGGCTTTCATGTTAACATATCAGTTCCATAGAAGGAATTTTTATTTTCAAGATGATTGTTTAGCTCTCTTCATCAGAAACCACCAACGTAACTTGTAACATCTCCTGGACATCTAACTACCTGTCATTGAGCCACACACGTTCCACTGGAACCTTCACAACCAACCAACCATATCTTGACCTTAATGACCTCTGACAAAAACCACCAACGTAATTCTGAACTCGTCCTGGTTGCTCCTCATGAGAACTGTGTCACTATCAGAAGCTACAGCTGACATCACAGTAGAGGCACCTGACAGACTCATGAAAGCCAAGAACAGCGCGGGTTCCATCCGTCGCGGTGGAACGCCGCTGAGAACAGCACGGGTTCTGGCCATCATGGCTGAAACCTCGCCCATCAAAGGTTTGTTGTGTCAGCTAATCAGGAAGTCTGTGCCGATGAAATCGCACTTGGGGACAGAACATTTTCAAAGCTCACTGGCAGAGCGAAAATGAAGAACGCGTGATTGGTTGCCTATGATATGATGAAGGCACATCATAAGCGCCACCCGCTGTTATGAGGGCCGGTGAAGGAAACACACTTGCACACACCTACGCACACGTAAAAAAGAAAACAAAAAACGCTCGATTACAGATTAAAATGCATATATACAACTTTTGGGTTCTACCAACTTGGTATCAACCATTTATATATGTGCAAACAAGGGCTAAAAAAAAAAAAAGAAGAAAAAAAAAAAAAAGAAGCGCCACCCGCTGAGCGCCAACGCTTTGCTGCCGCGTGAACGATACTTAAGTGTTGAGAGGCATCGTAGACGTCGATTCACCTACTCGCCTGTAGAGGGACCTCTGAGCTCGAACCCAACCAGGACTCCTGGATGACATGTTCACTGCTTTCAGACGATCTGCACCACGGATTCAGACGGACCTTTTAATCACTGAAGGTTTGCCTCAGTTTCCTGCCATCCCTTTCCTGCAGAGCTGGTGCGTTCTTGAATGAGTGCTCTGATGGATTGTGGTGCTCCTAGATGTGCCAGTGATGAACTATGTTCTTGTTCACATTAGAGCATCATCCAGTCTGAACTTGCTGAACCGTGTGGTTGAGACTCTCCATGCTTTCAAGCTTTACCGTGTATAAAACACAGATCATGGTAGCGCTAAATTAGGTCGTTCTGCTGCCTGTCTGCAAGGGCCTTATTAGAACTAGCTTTGGTCCCCATAAAGTCAGTAATTATGCCATGCCAGTCCCAGAAAAGCAAGAAAACAAGAACACACACACACACACACACAGACACACACACAGACACACACACAGACACACACAGACACACACTAACACACACACACACACACACACACACACACACACACACACACACACACACACACACACACACACACACACAGTGGTCCCGCCGGGCAGTGTTAGCTCATCAACAGATACCAGACACAATCTGTTTAATCTGCTTCTATGAATTTGCATCTATATAACAATCTCAACACACACACACACACACACACACACACACACACACACACACACACACACACACACACACACACACACACACACTCCCTCTGGAAACACACAGAAAAACAATCTCAGCCTCTTGACGCTCTACGCGCTGTGTGCGTGTGCCCGTGTGTGTATGTGTGTATAACCAGTGCAGACTACCATCACTTCTATCGCTTGTTGTTACTGATGCTGTTACCACGGTTACTCCTATAATAACACTGATACTGTCAGGTGTTGATGTTTCCCTGATAACTCCTGTTCATCACTGACAGAAACGGTGTTTAATAAGCCTTTAATGCAGTTTAGTGTCAAAGCTATGTGGTTTGCGGCCATTGGAGTTTCAGAAGACGTCTCCACCGCGGCTCTTGTGGCGTCCTTCTGTCCGTCTCGCTCCGTTTGTTCGTCCTCGTTTCATCAGACAAAGCCGAGAGTTTCAGAGGGAGTAGATTGTTGTCGGGATTCTTCTTCGCCTCGACTCGCCTCGACAGGAAATGAGACAAAAACACACACACCTCCAGGGATCTATCACACACACACTCACAGGTTTCCAGTGTCATTCCGTCACATTCCACTCGCTCCTTCTGAGTGTGTGTGCAGGTTTGTGTGTCTGCTGAGTGATGACAAGAAGCAGAAAACACACCCTGAGGAAACACACAAACACAGCTGTGTGTGTGAGACAGAGCGCCAGTACACCAGCAGTAATTAATCATAATGTGCAGCTATTGATCATCTGCCCTCTTTATTCTCTAGCTACCTGATCAATAACCACGACTCCACTGCTCCTCTTCTCTGCTAAAACTTGTAAGAGTAGCAGAAGATTTAACCCTTTACAGATACCATCTTCACACCAAACCCTCTCGACTCTGACTCATATAATGACCCTGTCAGTCACAATCAACTGATCAATCAACCAACTGAGACACCAACCAAGCATTAATCAATCAAGCAGTGGAACCTATAGAGGTGTGGATTACATCCACACCTCTATTGCTGGCCTAAGACTGCAGGAGGTTTTCAGTGGGTCTGGGCGACAGGGGTGCAAGTTTCCTCAGACCTGGTTTGGACCGTTACGTCACATCTATTCAGCAGAAATGTTCATACAAAGTCAGTTTGAAGCAAATTACATTTTAAAGGGTCCAGAAGGTTCCAAAGCGTTAAGTATGTCAACCAAAAACATTTCAGAACGTTAATATGGCTCATCATGAGAAGACGAGCACTCTATCCTTCTCTGGTGCTCTGACCTTGACCCTGCATGGCCCAGGTTCATTTGGTGCTCTGACCTTGACCCTGCATGGCCCAGGTTCATTTGGTGCTCTGGCCTTGACCCTGCATGGCCCAGGTTCATTTGGTGCTCTGACCTTGACCCTGCATGGCCCAGGTTCATTTGGTGCTCTGGCCTTGACCCTGCATGGCCCAGGTTTGTTTGGTGCTCTGACCTTGACCCTGCATGGCCCAGGTTTGTTTGGTGCTCTGACCTTGACCCTGCATGGCCCAGGTTCATTTGGTGCTCTGACCTTGACCCTGCATGGCCCAGGTTTGTTTGGTGCTCTGACCTTGACCCTGCATGGCCCAGGTTCATTTGGTGCTCTGACCTTGACCCTGCATGGCCCAGGTTCATTTGGTGCTCTGACCTTGACCCTGCATGGCCCAGGTTCATTTGGTGCTCTGACCTTGACCCTGCATGGCCCAGGTTCATTTGGTGCTCTGGCCTTGACCCTGCATGGCCCAGGTTTGTTTGGTTGCTGTAAACGGACTGCGTGACAGTGTTTTGGGTCTTTCACAGGGAGTTACAGCTAGATCTGCCAAAACAGGAAAGAGGAAAAAAGAGTCGTGGTTATGTTTTGGGAGATAAAAAAGGGTTTCGATCATCCACAAGATGATGTTCAAGAATGACGTAATACCGTGGTGAAAAAAGACGGCAACAGGCACCTACCAGCCTGCATGATGCGTGCCTGACATTTTTAGACTGGAGCGTTACAGGGACGGTAACGGACAGTATGGTGAGCAACAGAGGGATGTTTTCCCCGTCTGGGTGCTTGTAGACAAACGTTCCCTTTGGTGTTTCAGTCCGAGGTCGTGAGGGCGCGGCTGTCTTGCCGCTGCTCAACACAGTAGTATGTTGGCGTGTTGGGGGAGATGAGACACTGCTGATAACACATGACAGGAAATGAATGTTAGGATGAAATGTCACACACACTCTTCCTTCCGTCATTACTCTCCTGCATGTTGGGGCGCTGCTGCTGCTGTTGCCATGGTTACAGTGAGCTCACTGGAACCCAGCAAGTCTTGATAACATGCGTGGTGGAACATGAGCACAGGTCTCGACCTGTGACCTCTGGACCTCAGACGGGGTGCAGGTGGTGAGCCCACTGATGTATCCATGGAAACAGGTGTTTCCTGTTTCCATGTGACTGGTTTATTTCTGATTTGTCTCAGTGTTTGTTTTATGTTTTCCTCTTGACAGATTTGAGTTAGTGCTGCAGCCACATCAGGACTGGTGTTTGGACCTTCCCTCAAATTAAACAAAACCCACACCAGCCTCCATCCACCCACCCATCCGTCCATCCACCCATCCATCCATCAACCCATCCATCCACCCACCCACCCATCCACCCATCCATCCACCCATCTACCCGCACCCATCCACCCATCCATCCACCCATCCATCCACCCACCCATCCACCCATCCATACCCATCTACCCACACCCATCCATCCACCCATCATCCATCCATCCATCCATCCATCCATCCATCCATCCATCCATCCATCCACCCATCCATCTATCAACCCATCCACCCACCCACCCATCCACCCATCCATACCCATCTACCCACCCATCCATCCATCCATCCATCCATCCATCCATCCATCCACCATCCATCCATCAACCCATCCACCCACCCACCCATCCACCCATCCATACCCATCTACCCACACCCATCCATCCATCCATCCATCCATCCATCCATCCACCCATCCATCCATCAACCCATCCACCCACCCACCCATCCACCCATCCATACCCATCTACCCACACCCATCCATCCATCCATGCATCCATCCATCCATGCATCCATCCATCCATGCATCCATCCATCGACCCATCCATCCATCAACCCATCCACCCACCCACCCATCCACCCATCCATACCCATCTACCCACACCCATCCATCCATCCATCCATCCATCCATCCATCCATCCATCCATCCATCCATCCATCCATCCATCCATCCATCCATCCATTACCAGCAACCGAAATCAGAAAATAATAAAGGCTAAAATACAGACGACACGTACTTTGCGTTATTATTTAAAAATTTTTAAATCAAAAGTGAGAAGAAAATCTGGTAGCGATAGATGACAAAATAAATAAAAGAAATGAAGATGTTGCTGAAGAGGAACAGAAGATCAGTGAAACTCAAAAATGGCAAACAAAGCAAAGAAGACGATGGGGTGGCCGGATGAGAAAAGGAAGAAGAAGAGAAAGAAGAAGAATAGGAAGAAGAGGAAGAGGAATTAGAAGGGAAAGAAGAAGATGAATAGGAATATGAGAAAGAAGAAAAAAGAAGAGGAAGAGAAAGAAGTAGAGGAAGATTGATAGGAAGCCGAAGAATAAGAAAAAAAAGGAGATGAGGAAGAAAAAGGGGAAGAGCAAGAAAAAGAAGAAGAAACAGGAGGAGGTTTTGGCTCCAGATCTCTGTGGAGGTCGTTTTCGTCTAAAGACGTTTGATAACATTTAGCTGATCTGCTCTGCTGCTGCCAATCACTAATCCATCCTAATCTATCAGCATCCAGCCAATCACACACCAACACACAGCTGGCCCGGCGCCTGGGTGGAGCTGCACTCATCTGCCTCTCTTTCACAAGCTCTTCCTCTCTTTTCATCTCCCTTTCCCCCGCTCTCTCTCTCCCAGTGGTTCTGATGCTCGCTCGCCCTCTCTCGTCAAGTATGTGAGTGCTGAATGGAACCATCTGGTTCTGATTAGGAAAATGACTCGTTTGTGGTTTCTATGTTTGACTCCTCCTCCTCCCACCTCTCTCCTCCCGCCCTCCTCTTCTCCTCTCTTCCTCCAGACCCTGTCTTCACCGTTTTATGTCGTTCCGTGCGTTACATGCACAGCGCTCTCACTGAGCGTGCCCAGAGACTCCTAGACAAGGTTGGTTCATACATGACCTCACAGCAGGAACGAAGCAAGCATCAACGTCTTTGTTTTGGTTCTGTTGTGGTCCTGCAGGAGGATCACACCAGGGTTCTGGAGGGTTCTGGCTCAGACCACCTCCTTTTGGTGGTCTGGTCCACACCCAAGTGCAGTCCCAGCAGAGGAGACGTAGCGCAGCAGTCGGGAAACAAAGATGAGTTTGTTGTCAACAGACTTGTGGCTGAATCTCACGATGAATATCACACATTTACCAGATCTTCAAAATGTGATCAACTAACAACAAAGAAAAAGTCACAGACATACTTTTCTACCTGGTGTGTGACGTCTATTTGGTGCAACAAGCTAAAGATTCCTCCCATGAAAGTCCCATCTGAGGAAACAGAGGAAACATCCCAAAATCTCAAACAAGCAAACGGTCATGGAGGACAGCGGTTGAGATGAAGGACCTGCTACCTGCTCTTCTGCCAGTTCGTTTCCGTTCCTCGAATCAACCCAGGTCATGTCAGAGTTTGTCGTTCCCCCAGAGAACACGGTTCTGATTGGAAACATTCAGACGCTGGAAGCATGCCACTTGAGATCAGAGTCCAAACGTTCTTCCAAGTGGATTCTGTCACTGAGCACATCTCACACCACCCAATCTGATAAAATCATTTAAGTCAAATCATCAGAGCAGGACTGCTGAGAACAACACTGACCCAGTTATCCTGCAGTCTGTGGCAAGCAGAAGAGACAGAATGACTACAGAAGGAAACTGAGCCAATGGTGGTGGACACCACATAATCTTCTGCTTCTTTCAGCTTTTCCCTTCAGGGGTTGCCACAGTAGATCATCCCTTCCCATCTGACTCTGGAAACTTCTTCTCTGACTACATAACCTCTTTCCAGCATCCACAAATCCCTTCTTTGGTCTTCTCCTGCCTAGAAGCTTTATCTTCTTCTCTCAATATGATTATCCCTCCTGTTTATGAGTCCAAACCATCTCAGTCTGGTCTATTAAGCTTTGTTTCAAAGCCACCTAAACCTGCTAATCATCTACTGTGCTTAGTCCTAACTGCAACCTGAACATTGGCATCTCTGCCACCTACACCTCAGCATCCTGTTAGGACGGTATTTGAAACTCTAGGACAGGGTTCGAAACTCTATAGTGGTTAGAATGGGGTTTGAAACTCTATAGTGGTTAGAATGGGGTTTGAAACTCTATAGTGGTTAGGACGGGGTTCGAAACTCTATCATGCTTATGACGGGGTTTGAAACCCTATCATGGTTAGGACGGGGTTCGAAACGCTATCATTGGTAGGATGGGGTTCGAACCTCTATCATGCTTATGACGGGGTTTGAAACCCTATCATTGGTAGGACGGGGTTCGAACCTCTATCATGCTTATGACGGGGTTTGAAACCCTATCATTGGTAGGACGGGGTTCGAACCTCTATCATGCTTATGACGGGGTTTAAAACCCTATCATTGGTAGGACGGGGTTCGAACCTCTATCGTGGTTAAAACAAGGTTTGAAACTCTATCGTGTTCAGAATGGGGTTCGAACCTCTATCGTGGTTAAAACAAGGTTCGAAACTCTATCGTGGTTAGGACGGGGTTCGAAACTCTATCAGAGATCAGAGATCTTGGTCCAGAAGAGTGCAGGCCTTGGAACAGCAAAGAAACTGCGCAGAACCCTCAAGCTCCCAGACCTCTGGTAGAGGAACCGAGCTTAAGCAGGGCAACAACCCACAGAGGAATGGGCGTTTTTTTTGGTTTTGTTTTGTTTTGGGGTCACCTGACAACCTTATTATCTCAGTGTTTAGATCACAAAACATCTGGTCTGATGAGTAAAGAAGTGGTGGGGTATCAGGGTAAGAAAAACGGCAGATGAAGTGAAACACCAAACATGTCTAGGGTGTTCTAGGTAAACCTGTGGTGGCAGTGTGGTGATCTGTGGTTGCCTTAGTTGATCAGGTTGACTTTCAGAAACATTATGCGTCCAAAAAAATGGGCTCAGCTGACAACCCTCAGTTATTAATATTTCTGAAAAGGGGGTCAAATAACAGCAAAACACCTGCTTGCTGATTGGTAGATATTCCACTCAGCTGCATGATTCAGGTTTGTTTGGAGGCTGAGGGTCCCTACCACAAATCATGATGTGACACACCTGTACAAGATCTCAGAAGAAGAAACAGAGAGACAAGATCCGCAGTCACTGTGAACATCAATGAAGCCACAGCTGCAGTTACTTAAAGCACAAGGAAAGAGACAAATCACGCCCAGAAGTCTGGGAAATTATCTGAAGATGTTTGTTTGCCACAAAAAGAATTACATGATGATGAAATATAACCATCAAACTGAAGGATAAATAAAAGCTTTAAAAAAAGCCTTACAGAAAAAAATCTACACAGAAGTCAAATGATTTAAAGTATAGATGAAGAAGAGGAGAGCAGATGATTGATGAGATCAGAAGTCAATAACGCTGTGTTATCTCACACACACACACACACACACACACACACACACACACACACACACACACACACACACACACACACACACACACAGAGTCTTGTTGTTCAGTATCAGCTGCTGCTGCCTCGCCTGCAGAATGTTAACGATGCTGCAGATTTACTCTGGAAACAACGTCATGTTTCCTGAGAAAATAACGTTTTGGTTCCAGATAAATTCAACCTCTAGGGAACACCGACCTCTAAAACGGAGGCAGGGAACAACGACCTATAGGGAACGCCAAGCTATGAACAATGGTCATGGAACGGCAAACCCCAGGGAACACCAACATCAAAGGAACACCAACATCCAGGGAATGGCGTCCTGTGATGGAAGTCTGGGAATGGTGAAGTCCAGGGAATACCGACCTCTATGAAAGTCGGGGAATGGCGAACTCCAGGGACCTCTGAACGAAGGTCAGAGATCAGTGTTTGTGTGGGTGTGGTTCACAATGGTTCACAGCAGCAGACTTCAGCTGAACACGTCGCTCCATTCACGTGTTTAACATGACCTCTTGGATCACGTGGAATGAGATGTGTCTTTGCTTCTGCAGGTTTTGAGATGGTCCACAAAAACAGCAGACCACCAAGAAAGACCAGAAACCCAAATTAACACTGGGTAAGTGCTCAGATTCTGAGGTTGCAGCTGATAAATCCTCTGACGAGGATCAACAACTCAAAACAACATCCAGTCGATCAGGTCTCATCCCAGGAAACACTTTCACACACCTCTGTCCAGAAGTCTAAGTACAGCAGATCCAAGCTCCCAACTCCCAACTCAGGATGTCCACATCCTGAAGTGTTGTTGCTG
>CM026216.1:1910969-1940969 GCA_014839995.1 Xenentodon cancila | reverse complement strand
CAAGGGCCTATCTTGTAGAGAGAGTCTGTGGGCGGGGTTAACACGAGGACAGAGCGGCACCGTTATCTGGATGTGAAGCTGTTCACGCAGATGTTCAGCTTTCTGAGACTTCAGCCGTGGTAAAAACTACAGCTAAAGAAACTGGTGCAGTTAAAGGAAATTTCAGCTTCAGATCAGGACAAGGTGGAATCGGTTCAAGCCGATTAGAACACGTCATCAGTCCTTCTGGCAGTTTATGACCTCGGTCCAGGTCGTCCAAGTTAATATCAGTTCTCCTGTACCAACCTGTGTAAAAAAAAACTGTGACGGAAGACGGGAGGAAAGAAAGACAGAAAGAGCAAGAAAGAAAGAAAGGAATAGCGATGCCAAGGAACGTGGTGTCAGCTCCAAGCAAGTGGGATCAGGAAAGCTTCTCACCTCTCTACGCGTCTTTAACTTCTCTTAACCTCCACCATCCCAGAGGAGGATCCTGGTTTCCCGCGGTTACGCGCTGACACACAAACGACCAATCATTAATCAGAGTCTGGTGGCACATTAAGAGTCTGCAGCCGCCCGAGGACTAGAGCGCTCACGGTGACCCAGAAACTTGTCCTCGCCACCACCACGTCTCAGAGCACTGATGCTTAAGTTTACAGCTGGCGAACGCACCGCTGTGGGAGCGCGTCTGTGACACCTTCATGGCCCTACAGCTGAGACTCATCTGAAAGCACCTGTGCTGATCCTCTCAGGTTCCGAGGGAGGTCAGTGAAGTAAACTGAATCCAGCACAATGACTCCGCCCCCCTAATAGATCCAACGTTTACCCTGGACCCCGAAGAAATGGCCTTATCTCCGTACATATGAGCGAAACTTTGTTCACACCATAAAAAGTACAAACTGCGATCAATGCAGCATTTAGAACAGCAGTCCAGTTTACAGAGGGCAGTGAATGCACCGCGTCAGGCCTCCACTCACAGTGTTGATCTGATTCAACACAAAATGACAGAAACCATCAATATTTCTGTTCGTTAGTCGTACAAGCAGCCAATCAGCTCGCAGAACACAGTAAACAGCTTCTGTTTATTGTGAGAGGACACTTTGTAGATCTGTTTTCTTTAAAGCAGAGAATCTTAAAACTCAACAGGAAAATCAATTTTACATTTTAATTTAAAAAGAGACAGCGTCTGCGCTCGCTGTACCAAGAGTTTAGTGCAGAAAAACGAGCTGTGGGTTTAGCTCACAAAACCACCAGCCGCTTTCAGCTTTTAGAGGTCTGATGACCTGAACCAGCTGGATTCACCGGACCAGCTGGATTCACAGGACCAGCTGGATTCACCAAACCAGCTGGATTTACCAGACCACCTGGATTCACTGGACCACCTGGTTTGCCAAACCAGCTGGATTACTGGACCACCTGGATTTACCAAAGAAGCTGGATGAATCGGATCACCTGGATTCACCAAAACAGCTGGATGTACCAGACCATCTGGATTCACCAAACCAGCTGGATTTACCAGACCACCTGGATGAACTGACCACCTGGATTCACCAAACCAGCTGGATTACTGGACCACCTGGATTTACCAAACCAGCTGGATTCACCAAACCAGCTGAATGAATCGGATCACCTGGATTCACCAAACCAGCTGGATTTACCAGACCACCTGGATGAATTGACCACCTGGATTCACCAAACCAGCTGGATTTACCAGACCACCTGGATGAATTGACCACCTGGATTCACCAAACTAGCTGGATTACTGGACCACCTGGATTTACCGGACCACCTGGATTTACCAAAGAAGCTGGATGAATCGGATCACCTGGATTCACCAAACCAGCTGGATTCACCAAACCAGCTGGATGAATCGGATCACCTGGATTCACCAAACCAGCTGGATTCACCAAACCAGCTGGATTCACCAGACCACCTGGATTCACCAAACCAGCTGGATTTACCAGACCACCTAGATGAATTGACCACCTGGATTCACCAAACCACCTGGATGAATCGGACCACCTGGATTCGCCAAACCAGCTGGATTTAACAGAACACCTGGATACCCTGGACCACCTGGATTCACCAGACCACCTGGATTCACCAAACCAGCTGGATGAATCGGATCACCTGGATTCACCGAAACAACTGGATGTACCAGACTATCTGGATTCACCAAACCAGCTGAATTTACCAGAACACCTGGATTCACCAAACCAGCTGGATTTACCAGAACACCTGGATTCACCAAACCAGCTGGATTTACCAGACCACCTAGATGAATTGACCACCTGGATTCACCAAACCACCTGGATGAATCGGACCACCTGGATTCGCCAAACCAGCTGGATTTAACAGAACACCTGGATACCCTGGACCACCTGGATTCACCAGACCACCTGGATTCACCAAACCAGCTGGATGAATCGGATCACCTGGATTCACCGAAACAACTGGATGTATCAGACTATCTGGATTCACCAAACCAGCTGGATTGACCGGACCGGCTGTATTCACTTCAATGCTGACGTTAAAAGTCTGAACAGCTGAATCCGCAACTCAGCTTGTGTGGCTGAGACGTGATTAATAATTTAACCCCCCCCCCCCCCCACACACACACACACAGATATTAGCTGCATATGAATATTTACTGTAGTAATTTAGGTTAAATAGCAGCTCCTGGGCCTGAAGTCCCTGTAGGCTGTAATGACACACACCCGTCCAGCTTCCTGTGGGGTGTGTGTGTGTGTGTGTGTGTGTGTGTGTGTGTGCGTGTGTGTTTTCTGTTAGCTGGCAGCACTTTTCAGATCATTATCATAATGATTATGATAAAAAAGAGAAAGCTTTAAAGTCTCAATAAAATATTTATCCTTCCCTCCCGCGGTCTGGCGGTGGCAGCGAACAGACAGACAGAAGGCGGTGGATGGACAGACAGATTCTTGTATTAAAGGAAGAGTTGCTGTCTTAAATATTAATCTGGATATCAAAGTGGCGCTCATAACAGACCAGGAAATCACGCAGCTTCACCTGGATCTGAATGCACCTCTGTTCAGATAAATCATTCCTTTCTGTTTCCATCTCATGTATTCATTCATTAAAACGTTTTTTTTCATCCATATATGCATAGAAACGTCAGTCTCTCAGCAAAGAACCCGCAGGTACAGATTCAAACCCTGGTTCCGGACCCTAATGGTCAGCAGAGGAACCACAGTGTTTCCTACTTCTTTGCTGGTCTCAACCTGGATTTTCAAACAACAACCTAGAAGTTCTAGAAGTTCTAGAAGTTAGGACATTGTTTGGGAGGTAATGTAATAAAAACCATGTCAAGGTCCTCTGAAGCAAAAATAGACAGACAGGCTGGTGTCCGGGCAGGTGACCGAGCAGGTGACCGGGCAGGTGACCGGGCTGGTGTCCGAGCAGGTGTCCGGGCAGGTGACCGGGCTGGTGTCCGGGCAGGTGTCCGGGCAGGTGACCGGGCAGGTGACCGGGCTGGTGTCCGGGCAGGTGTCCGGGCAGGTGACCGGGCAGGTGACCGGGCTGGTGTCCGAGCAGGTGTCCGGGCAGGTGACCGGGCTGGTGTCTGGGCAGGTGTCTGGGCAGGTGACCGGGCAGGTGACCGGGCTGGTGTCCGGGCAGGTGTCTGGGCAGGTGACCGGGCAGGTGACCGGGCTGGTGTCCGAGCAGGTGTCCGGGCAGGTGACCGGGCTGGTGTCTGGGCAGGTGTCCGGGCTGGTGTCCGGGCAGGTGACCGGCCTGGTGTCTGGGCAGGTGTCCGGGCAGGTGTCCAAAACAAAAAAACTGCTGCACATCAATTTGACCAGAACATCAGCAACACTTCTAGCAAGACATTCTGATTATTTGAATTATTTGCATAGAATATTCCACATAAGAATATTCCACATTATGTGAAGAGCTCGCCAAGATCCACACATCACCCCCAAGGTTTAGTTTATTTGTATAAGACATTTCATGTACAAGACAGTTTTTGGTTCTGGTTCATTCTTGGTTGTTGTACGTTCTTGGTTCTGGTTCGTTCTTGGTTGATGTACGTTCTTGGTTGTTGTACGTTCTTGGTTCTGGATTGTTCTTTGTTGTTTTACGTTCTTGGTTCTGGTTCGTTCTTGGTTGTTGTACGTTCTTGGTTCTGGTTCGTTCTTGGTTGTTGTAAGTTCTTGGCTGTTGTACGTTCTTGGTTCTGGTTCGTTCTTGGCTGTTGTACGTTCTTGGTTCTGGTTCGTTCTTGGTTGTTGTAAGTTCTTGGCTGTTGTACGTTCTTGGTTCTGGTTCGTTCTTGGTTGTTGTAAGTTCTTGGGTGTTGTACGTTCTTGGTTCTGGTTCGTTCTTGGTTGTTGTACGTTCTTGGTTCTGGTTCGTTCTTGGTTGATGTACGTTCTTGGTTGTTGTACGTTCTTGGTTCTGGTTCGTTCTTGGCTGTTGTACGTTCTTGGTTCTGGTTCGTTCTTGGTTGTTGCAAGTTCTTAGCTATTGTACGTTCTTGGTTCTGGTTCGTTCTTGGTTTTTGTAAGTTCTTGGCTGTTGTACGTTCTTGGTTCTGGTTCGTTCTTGGTTGTTGTAAGTTCTTGGCTGTTGTACGTTCTTGGTTCTGGTTCGTTCTTGGTTGTTGTAAGTTCTTGGGTGTTGTACGTTCTTGGTTCTGGTTCGTTCTTGGTTGTTGTAAGTTCTTGGCTGTTGTTCGTTCTTGGTTCTGGTTTGTTCTTGGTTGTTGTACGTTCTTGGTTCTGGTTCGTTCTTGGTTGTTGTACGTTCTTGGTTCTGGTTCGTTCTTGGTTGATGTACGTTCTTGGTTGTTGTACGTTCTTGGTTCTGGTTTGTTCTTCGTTGTTGTACGTTCTTGGTTCTGGTTCGTTCTTGGCTGTTGTACGTTCTTGGTTCTGGTTCGTTGTTGGTTGTTGTAAGTTCTTGGCTGTTTTACGTTCTTGGTTGTGGTTCGTTCTTGGTTGTTGTACGTTCTTGGTTCTGGTTCGTTCTTGGTTGTTGTACGTTCTTGGTTCTGGTTCGTTCTTGGTTGTTGTAAGTTCTTGGCTGTTGTACGTTCTTGGTTCTGGTTCGTTCTTGGGTGTTGTACGTTCTTGGTTCTGGTTCGTTCTTGGTTGTTGTAAGTTCTTGGGTGTTGTACGTTCTTGGTTCTGGTTCGTTCTTGGTTGTTGTAAGTTCTTGGTTGTTGTACGTTCTTGGTTCTGGTTTGTACTTTGTTGTTGTACGTTCTTGGTTCTGGTTCGTTCTTGGCTATTGTACGTTCTTGGTTCTGGTTCGTTCTTGGTTGTTGTAAGTTCTTGGCTGTTGTACGTTCTTGGTTCTGGTTCGTTCTTGGTTTTGCTTCATTCTTCTGTACAGTCCCAGTTAGATCAGAAACACACACCTGTTTTTGTCACTGTGAGTCCTGCTGAACTGGCAGGAAGCATCTTAACACAGATAATACTGCTCACACACACATGTACACGTACACACAGACATTCTGTCTTCAAACAATAATCCTGTGAATATGATCAGGGATTTGAACTGCAACACTAATCAGACCAACATCTCTGGACAGGAATTAAACACTCACACACACACTCCCTGCAGCATCTGCGCTGTAATCTCATGAAAACATGCTGACTCTTTTTGATAATCTGATGTTGCAGAAATAATTTGGTTAATCTGGAAGCATCTATAAATGGGAATGCCCTCTGTTGCCATGACGATGCCTCCTTAAGCACTTCATAAACCGTCCAAGTTGCAATGACAGACCATGGTCCTCATGTTGAAACGTGCAAGAAACTTGCCAACGCAACAAAACAATTCAGACGTTCCAAACTGTGCGTGCACCCGAATCCACGCACGATTCATTGGAACATCACAACCGACGTGAAATTGAACGCGGACGCGTGAACACAATGCTCCTCCCCGTCTCCTCCCTCAGATGATAGTAGATGGGTTTATCGTGGATGTTTATCCTCATTATCATATTCAAACCGCTGATCCAAACAAGGAAAGAGCACGTTTATGAACGAAACCAACATCGACGGTGAGCTGGAGACGCTCCTGTCAGAAGTTGAGTTCAGGAAAAATCATTTACCGCTTTAAGCCGTAACGGACAACGGTGTAGGTGACCGCGTTGCATTACGTGTGTGGATGTTCCTTTGTGTTCCGTGAAGAGTCGTGGTTGGTTGTGTTGAAGCGGGTTGGTGGATGTTCATGTTCAGCAGAGCAGCGTGGTCCCTCCAGATCTTTAATGTCTTCTAGTTGCCCCAAAGCTTCCACAGTACGCGGATTTAAGCAGTCATTTATAGCAAATGTATATAACTGTCGAAGCTTGTAACTTTACAACTGATGTCATGTGACTTGTTCTTAATTAATCTGATCGTTAACACAGTTTTGGTGTCAGTGGGAGTTCCTCTCGTCTCATGTGATAAATGACTGTGTACCTTACAACCTTCACTGATGTGTCTTCACAAACACAAACTTGGAATCACTTTGACACTATAGGAACATTGGACGCGGTTTTCTTTATTGTAAATCATAATGTTCAGACGTGTTTTCCACCGTATTTTTTGTACTTGAGGCCCTTGGTGCATGTCGTCGTTCCCTGGTGTGGGGCCCATGGGGACAAAACTCTGAAGAGGACGTCTGCTGTCTGCACGCCCACTTACAGACACCAGGTATGTTTGCAGACGCACGTTCGCAGACGGACACCAGGTTTGTTCGCAGACGCACGTCCGCAGACGGACATCCGCAGACGGACATCCGCAGACGGACGTCCGCAGATGCACATCCGCAGACGGAAACCAGGTATGTTTGCAGACGCACGTCCACAGACGGAAACCAGGTATGTTCGCAGACGCACGTCGGCAGACGGACATCCGCAGACGGAAACCAGGTATGTCTGCAGACGCACGTCCGCAGACGTACATCCGCAGACGGAAACCAGGTATGTTAGCAGACGCACGTCGGCAGACGGACATCCGCAGACGGAAACCAGGTATGTCTGCAGACGCACGTCCGCAGACGTACATCCGCAGACGGAAACCAGGTATGTTCGCAGACGCACGTCGGCAGACGGACATCCGCAGACGGAAACCAGGTATGTCTGCAGACGCACGTCCGCAGACGTACATCCGCAGACGGAAACCAGGTATGTTAGCAGACGCACGTCCGCAGACGGAAACCAGGTATGTCCGCAGACGCACGTCCGCAGACGCACGTCCGCAGACGCACGTCCGCAGACGGACATCCGCAGACGGAAACTAGGTATGTTCGCACATCCGCAGACGGAAACCAGGTATGTCTGCAGACGCACGTCCGCAGACGTACATCCGCAGACGGAAACCAGGTATGTTCGCAGACGCACGTCCGCAGACGTACATCCGCAGACGGAAACCAGGTATGTTCGCAGACGCACGTCCGCAGACGGAAACCAGGTATGTCCGCAGACGCACGTCCGCAGACGCACGTCCGCAGACGGACATCCGCAGACGGAAACTAGGTATGTTCGCATACGCACATCCGCAGACGGAAACCAGGTATGTTCGCAGACGCACGTCCGCAGACGGACATCCGCAGACAGAGACCAGGTATGTTCGCAGACGCACGTCCGCAGACGGACATCCGCAGACAGAAACCAGGTATGTTAGCAGACGCACGTCCACAGACGGAAACCAGGTATGTTCGCAGACGCACGTCCGCAGACGCACGTCCGCAGACGCACGTCCGCAGACGGACACCAGGTATGTTTGTAGACATACGTCCGCAGACTACACATGTTCAACTCTCTGCTGCAGCTCCTACACTTCCTCTGACAACCAATAAAAGCCTCTTTATCTTCATGTCCTAGTAGAAAATGAGATTTTCTCACACACGTCCGTGTTTGTGCCGTGACCTCGAGAATTAACAGCTGCCCTGTGTTGAGTTCGGGGCCCGAGGGAGATTTGTATCTTGGTGGCAGAGCTTAGCACTGACACCGCGCCCCCGCCCCCTCTGTCGGCTCTCACAAACACGAATCCTGCTCCTCGTCTTCTATCTCATCTCACACGTTAAACAAAAGGAGTCTTAATCCGGCTCCTTTAATCCCTGCTGGGTTTGCAGACGCTGCATTAATCCTGGGGGCCACCGGGGCCGATCGCAGCGCCTCGGCCTGTCGGGGATCCTTTCTCTGGCGACTCTAATCCGCCCGGACTGAGGAAGCAGAAAACTGGAAGTTTCCTGCTTGTGTTGCTGCAGATAATTCTCTACTCTGATGTGGATTTGTGAGAAGATTAAAACAACAAAGGTTTCTGCATTTTTAAATTACTGCACCACAAACACGGAGCATGAAAGTGGAGACCAACAAAAGCAAAAACCTCAGCTCTTCTAAAGAAACAAGTGGTGACAGCCTCATGAGCAGACTCAAGCTTCTCAACACCATTTCGGTTTGTCCTGTTAGAGAAGAAGGCTAAACATCCTCATCCTCATCTCCATCTGCAGCCACACACAAACCCCACCCTCCATCCCAACGCTGGCAACGACCACAGCAGGTATCAGAGGAAGACTGGAGGTTCCTGGTAAATGTCCAAACATGAATACAAGAATATTTTGGACATTTGTGGACATTTATTTTGCTACTGAGGTGAAGTGAGAACATTCATCTTGGCTGCAGGGGCTCTTGAGCTTCCCTTTAAAATGGCAATGACTTGAAAATGTGAAGCCATACGCACTGTGTGTGTTTTTGAACATCTTTTGTGTCTCAGGAAGAGGCAAAGTAGGGTGTAGATGTTTCCATAAAAACAGCTTCAATTCATGCACTCTTCATATAACAGCTCATCTCTCTGACAGCTGTCCACATGACTGTTGAAGGTATCAGACCACTCGTGGAGAGATTCAGGGCTTCCATGAGATGATCACTTCACTACGCTGCTGGAGATCCTTGAAAACTAGAACCCGTCTCACTGCTGTGCCAGCAGCCCCCCTCCACGTTTGTGAGGAACACTGACTTCCTGCAGCCTCAACACAATTCATGCTTGTCTGCTTGTAAAAAAGCAACAGAGAACTAGAGGTCATGGTTCTGGACCAGACGACGCTGTTGTTGATGCTGTAAGGTTGTAGTTTCAGTTTCAATTTTACTTATACAGCATCTATTACAACACAAGTTGTCTCCAGGATCTTTCCAGAGACCAGAACATGACCCCCGAGCAATTATTACATAAACAGCGGCAGGTAAAAACTCCCCTAGTGGAAGAAAAACCTTAAGCCAAACAGTGGCAAGGAAAAACTCCCCTTTAAGAGGGAAGAAACCTGGACCAGGACCTGGATCATAAGGGGGAAGAAACCTGGACCAGGACCTATATAATGAGGGGGTACCCTCCTGCTGAAGACCAGGCGGGTAGAGTCTGTGTGTGTGTGTGAGAGTGTGTGTTTGCTACAGCTCACAGAATAAATTGGCTTAAGAAGACCAGGCAGTCATATGATTCACACACACACACACACACACACACACACACACACACACACACACACACACACAGGTTGAAATATTTTCATGAGTTCATTTTGTTTCAACATGACTCATGACTCAAATATTAAGAAATTAGAAGAAATATCTTTTTTGGGCTCTCCAAAGTAAAAGACTCAAACCTCAGCTTTCCTTTGTTACGACACATTCCTGTGTCTTCCGTGACCGCGCGCAGAAGAACGCCAGGTTCTGGAGTTTGGTTCAGGTTTGGGATCTCATGCCGAACCTGCATACTTCCATGTAATGCAGCTGCATCAGGGCCGGCAGTGGGAGCACATTATTCTTATGTTTAATTAGCTCTAATCTGTTTGACCATGTTGAGTGGTGTACCTTCCGAGCCAACACGCTCCAGGATGTTCCCTTATTTCAGTAATTACAGTGTGTAGTGATACATCAGATAGAAGAAGATAGAAGAAGTGTGTTGTTCAGTCATATTATTATGGTGTTATGAAATAAGTTTTAAACAACATTAATAAATGATGAAGTTGATGGAGGAACGTGCATTAATGTAATAGTCACAGCAGACGAGACAGAAAATCACTGAAGGAGAACTGAGGGTTACAGTACGTCTCACTGGGAGAACTGAGGGTTAGAGTACGTCTCACTGGGAGAACTGAGGGTTAGAGTACGTATCACTGGGAGAACTGAGGGTTAGAGTACGTCTCACTGGGAGAACTGAGGGTTAGAGTACGTATCACTGGGAGAACTGAGGGTTAGAGTACGTCTCACTGGGAGAACTGAGAGTTACAATACGTCTCACTGGGAGAACTGAGGGTTAGAGTACGTCTCACTGGAAGAACTGAGGGTTAAAGTACGTCTCACTGGGAGAACTGAGGGTTAGAGTACCGTCTCACTGGGAGAACTGAGGGTTAGAGTACGTCTCACTGGGAGAACTGAGGGTTAGAATACCGTCTCACTGGAAGTACTGAGGGTTAGAGTACCGTCTCACTGGGAGAACTGAGGGTTAGAGTACCGTCTCACTGGGAGAACTGAGGGTTAGAATACCGTCTCACTGGAAGTACTGAGGGTTAGAGTACCGTCTCACTGGGAGAACTGAGGGTTAGAGTACGTCTCACTGGAAGAACTGAGGGTTAGAGTACGTCTCACTGGGAGAACTGAGGGTTAGAGTACGTCTCACTGGAAGTACTGAGGGTTAGAGTACGTCTCACTGGGAGAACTGAGGGTTAGAGTACGTCTCACTGGAAGAACTGAGGGTTAGAGTACGTCTCACTGGGAGAACTGAGGGTTAGAGTACGTCTCACTGGGAGAACTGAGGGTTAGAGTACGTCTCACTGGGAGAACTGAGGGTTAGAATACCGTCTCACTGGAAGTACTGAGGGTTAGAGTACCGTCTCACTGGGAGAACTGAGGGTTAGAGTACCGTCTCACTGGGAGAACTGAGGGTTAGAAAACCGTCTCACTGGAAGAACTGAGGGTTAGAGTACGTCTCACTGGAAGAACTGAGGGTTAGAGTACGTCTCACTGGGAGAACTGAGGGTTAGAGTACGTCTCACTGGAAGAACTGAGGGTTAGAGTACGTCTCACTGGAAGAACTGAGGGTTAGAGTACGTCTCACTGGGAGAACTGAGGGTTAGAGTACGTCTCACTGGAAGAACTGAGGGTTAGAGTACCGTCTCACTGGGAGAACTGAGGGTTAGAATACCGTCTCACTGGAAGTACTGAGGGTTAGAGTACGTCTCACTGGAAGAACTGAGGGTTAGAGTACGTCTCACTGGAAGAACTGAGGGTTAGAGTACCGTCTCACTGGGAGAACTGAGGGTTAGAATACCGTCTCACTGGAAGTACTGAGGGTTAGAGTACGTCTCACTGGAAGAACTGAGGGTTAGAGTACGTCTCACTGGGAGAACTGAGGGTTAGAGTACGTCTCACTGGAAGAACTGAGGGTTAGAGTACGTCTCACTGGAAGAACTGAGGGTTAGAGTACGTCTCACTGGGAGAACTGAGGGTTAGAGTACGTCTCACTGGAAGAACTGAGGGTTAGAGTACGTCTCACTGGAAGAACTGAGGGTTAGAGTATGTCTCACTGGAAGAACTTAGGGTTAGAGTACCGTCTCACTGGGAGAACTGAGGGTTAGAGTACGTCTCACTGGGAGAACTGAGGGTTAGAGTACGTCTCACTGGAAGAACTGAGGGTTAGAGTACGTCTCACTGGAAGAACTGAGGGTTAGAGTGCATCTCACTGGAAGAACTGAGGATTAGAATATCATCTCACTGGGAGTACTGAGGGTTAGAGTACGTCTCACTGGGAGAACTGAGGATTAGAGTGCCGTCTCACTGGGAGAACTGAGGGTTAGAGTGCATCTAACTGGAAGAACTGAGGGTTACAGTACGTCTCACTGGAAGAACTGAGGGTTAGAGTACCGTCTCACTTGGAGAACTGAGGGTTAGAGTACATCTCACTGGGAGAACTGAGGGTTACAGTACGTCTCACTGGGAGAACTGAGGGTTACAGTACGTCTCACTGGAAGAACTGAGGGTTAGAGTACCGTCTCACTGGGAGAACTGAGGGTTACAGTACATCTCACTGGGAGAACTGAGGGTTACAGTACGTCTCACTGGAAGAACTGAGGGTTAGAGTACCGTCTCACTGGGAGAACTGAGGGTTACAGTACGTCTCACTCGGAGAACTGAGGGTTACAGTACGTCTCACTCGGAGAACTGACGGTTACAGCGCGTCTAACTGGGAGAACTGAGGGTTAGAGTCCAAGTACAGCTGCTTTGCTGCTGTTGGTGTTTTTAATTCTGATTCGTTGTGGGAGGAGGTTTTATAGGCAGGGCACGTCCTGTAAACAAACTAGTTGATGGAACGCAAAGATCCTGGAAGATTCTGAAAACCGTGTTCCAGCTGCAGGTCCAGCTTTTGATGCTGTCACATTTATTTTGGTGTCATGTCAGTAAATATAACCTTTTTAGTATTGCATTATATTTGGTACAAGATAACGTGTAATGTATGTATTTTTGCAATAAGGTTTGTGTTCCACTGGGTGAGGGGTATAGAGGAAGGATACTTTAAATCATCTATACCACATGACTCTGCAGCCCGCACACCTGTGATTATTTAAATGGGAGACAGGTGTGTATGAGGGGTGGCGAGAAAGCGGGTGGTAGGAAGCGCATGGAGAACCTTCGTAGCAGATCTGGCACCAGGAGTAAACTGCAGCCACCAAATCCAGGATCCTTGGGCGTGGATTTCCTTCCTGCTGATAGATTATATTTAGGTGATATTTGGAGAATCAGCTGCTTCCCGTTTGTAAATACCGACTGGATGGACCGGAAATGAACTCTGCTTTCTTGTGCAGTTGAACTTTCTGGATACATCACATGTACTTGGACAAAAGGGGGATTCACAGGGGATCCGTGATTGTTTTGGTGATTTGCTGACTTTATAATATACGGCGTTTATGCAATATGGAATTAACAGTGTGGAGTGTCTTTCCTGGTGTACTCATTAGTCTTTACAAAGCCTTTACAAAGCAGATCCACAGATGTACAGATGTACAGATGTGCAGATCCACAGATGTACAGATGTGCAGATGTGTAGATGTACAGATGTGTAGATGTACAGATGTGTAGATGTGCAGATCCACAGATGTGTAGATGTACAGATGTACAGATGTGCAGATGTGTAGATGTACAGATGTGCAGATCCACAGATGTGTAGATGTGCAGATCCACAGATGTGTAGATGTACAGATGTACATATGTACAGATCCACAGATGTACAGATGTGTAGATGTACAGATGTGTAGATGTGCAGATCCACAGATGTGTAGATGTACAGATGTACAGATGTGCAGATGTGTAGATGTACAGATGTACAGATCCACAGATGTGCAGATGTGTAGATGTACATATGTACAGATCCACAGATGTACAGATGTGTAGATCCACAGATGTACAGATGTGCAGATGTGTAGATGTACAGATGTACAGATGTGTAGATCCACAGATCCACAGATGTACAGATGTGCAGATGTGTAGATGTACAGATGTACAGATCCACAGATGTGCAGATGTGTAGATGTACATATGTACAGATCCACAGATGTGTAGATGTACAGATGTACATATGTACAGATCCACAGATGTTACCACCTCTTCTAATCTGAAGCGTTTTTGTAAAAGCAGCAAAGGTCATCTGATTGATCTGGATCTCTGTGACACAACCTCTCACCAACAGCCCACACCCTTTTTCAGTTTTACTTCTAACTTTTTAAAAAGAAATAGAGATCCCTCCATAATTAACAGCATGTAGATTTTAACAGTAATAAGTACTGACTTTAAGGAGGTCTCAGCAGAGGTCAGTGACCATGACATTCTGTTCTCTCATGACCAAGAACAACACCATCAGAGACACGCACAGTTAATGTGCAGTTTTACACGTGAACACAACTGACGAGGAAAACTCTCGAAACGCAAACGAGGAGTGGAGGTTTGTTCCCAACTCAGCTGATGGACCGAGAGAAACAAACGGAGGAAGAGGAAGAAGGAAAGAAAAGCAGGGAAGCAGTCTCCGAGGTCTGAGAGGAGATAATTAACTCACTGAGGACCCCAACACACACACACACACACACACACTCAGTCTTACCTGAATTTACAGTATGTGTTTAATCTGGGAGCTTCATTAAAACCCTGACGAGACAGAAGAAAGAGCTGACTGCACACACTCACACACAGGAGGAAAAAGGTAAAGTCCTGAATCAGCGACAGTCCTCAGCCTGGACACACCAGGTCTTGAGGGAGCATGTGTGTCATCCGTTTTAATGTGTGTGTTGCCGGGTTGACAGTCGTGCGTGCTCTAATTACAGACCCTCCTCTGCTCATCGTTCAGGTCTGGAACCAATCTAAGCCAAGCCAATCCAGTCTAAAGCCAGACCTAGAACCAGTCTATTGTGTGTGTTGCTGAGTTGACAGCCGTGCTCCAACTACAGACCCTCCTCTGCCCATCTTTCAGGTTCAGCACATTAAAGCAACATTCTGCTGTATCATCTGGATTACATCCATCGTGCAGCAGGATTAGCCCCTGAATCCTGGAACCCCTGAACCATGGGACCCCTGAATCCTGGGACCCCTGAACCATGGGAACCCTGGACTGTTGGACACCTGAATCCTGGGACCCCTGAACCATGAGACCCCTGCACTGTGGGAAACAAGAATCTTGGGACCCCTGAACCATGGGACCCCTGGACTGTGGGACACATGAATCCTGGGAGCCCTGAACCATAGGACCCCAGGTTGGTGGAACACCTGAATCCTGGGACTGCTGGATAGTGGGACACATGAATCCTGGGACCGCTGGATAGTGGGACACATGAATCCTGGGACCCTGTTTGCCAGAACTTTTACATTGAGAAACAAATCACACACATTGGTTCCTCCTGAAAATGCCATCAGAAAAGGTTATTTTAAAATCAAGTAAATCCAATTCCACCTTTAATTTGAAGACAAACTTCTTCAAGGCCTATAACAAAGTCTAGAAACTGAAAACCAGATACTACAGATGGAGCTCAAGCAGTTGTTTCTCCCGATGACTGGGCGAGCTCATTAGCCTCGCTCCATCACTGCGGTCATTAGGGTGTAGCCGCCATCCTGGACCACAGAGACTTTAATTTCAATCTCTGCTGCTTCTCAGACAAAAACACCACATGTGCAGTACAGAGAGGGACAGGCAGGAGGAGAAATGAAACACACCCCGAGGCTGCAGACAGACAAAGCTCTGACGCTCCTAATGTGCTCCTGGAGGTTGGGTCAGGTGATTCAGGACATCTCACTGCGAGATCAACACTGCTGTCAAAACAATGTCTCCATCTGACAACCCCCTGAAAGCAGCTGAACGTCTGCAGAACATCACAGACTTCAACAGAACCATCACGGACCTCAACAGAAACATCACAAACTCCAACAGAAACATCACAGACTTCAACAGAACCATCACGGAATTCAACAGAACCATCACAAACTTCAACAGAACCATCACAAACTCCAACAGAAACATCACAGACTTCAACAGAACCATCACGGAATTCAACAGAACCATCACAAACTTCAACAGAACCATCACAGACTTCAACAGAACCATCACGGACTTCAACAGAAACATCACGGACTCCAAAGGAACCATCACGGACTTCAGCAGAACCATCAAAGGCTTCAGCAGAACTATCACGGACTTTAACATAACATCACAAACTTCTACAGAACCTTCATGGACTTTAACAGAACCATCACCACTGAGAGAGCCAATGATACTTTACTTTGAGATCAGATTCAGGTTAATTGTTTTCTTGTCTGTCTTTGACTTTTTAGTAAAAAAGACCTCAAACTGGGTAAATTTCCATTATTGTTCTATTACTGATTTTGCTACAGTGAAAGATGGGAACACTTCCATCACTGGTTTGAAGTCAGGAAGTTTTCTTTTCTCTTCCTCTAACTGTGTCTCGTCATTAAGCTCGTCAGAAACAAGAATGCCAAAGTGATTGATGACGAGGGACAATCTGAAACTTTACCCCAGTTAGAATCAAGTCTTAACCCAGTCTAAAACCAGCCCTAGAACAAATCTAAACCCAGTAAAATATCAGGTTGAAGAACTAAGTTCAAAACCAGTCTAAACCAAATCCCAACCCAGTCTAGAACCAGTCTATACCCAGTAAAATCTCAGGGTGTAGAACCAGGTTCAAAACCAGTCTAAACCAAGTCTGAGCCCAGTCTCAAACCAGACCTAGAAAAAGTCTACACCCAGTAGAATATCAGGGGGTGAAACCAGGTCCAGGACAAGACAGAACTAAGTCCAAACCCAGTCTAGAAGCAGTCTACATCCAGTAAAAAATCAAGAGGTGGAAGCAGGTCCAAAACCAGTTTAACCCAAGTCCAAGCCCAGTCTAGAACCAGTCTACAACCAGCAAAATATCAGGGTGTAGAGCCATGTCCAAAACCAGTCTAAACCAAGTCCAAAACTGATCTATATTCAACCTACACCCAGTAAAATCTCAGGGTGTAAAATCAGGTCCAAACCCCAGTTCAAAACTAGTCTAAATAAAGGTGAACTAGTCTAAATGAGAGTGGACCGGTTTAAATGAGGTTGAAAAGTCTAAATGAGGGTGAACCGGTCTAATAGAGAGTGAACCGGACTAAATGAGGGTGAACTGGTCTAAATGAGGGTGAACCGTTCTAAATGAGGGTGAACCGGTCTAATTGAGGGTGAATCGGCCTAAATGAGAGTGAAACGGCCTAAATGAGGGTGAACTGGTCTAAATGAGGGTGAAGCGGTCTAAATGAGAGTGAACCGGTCTAATAGAGGGTGAATCGGTCTAAATGAGTGTGAAAAGGTCTAATAGAGTGTAAAACAGTTTAAATGAGGTTGAATTGGCCTAAATGAGAGTGAAACGGCCTAAATGAGGGTGAACTGGTCTAAATAAGGGGGGAAGCGGTCTAAATGAGAGTGAACCGGTCTAAATGAAAGTGAACCGGTGTAATAGAGAATGAACCGGTCTAAATGGGAGTGAAACGGCCTAAATGAGAGTGAAACGGCCTAAATGAGGGTGAACCGGTCTAAATGAGGGTGAGCAGTCTAAATGAGGGTGAACCGGTCTAAATGAAAGTGAACCGGTGGAATAGAGAGTGAACCGGTCTAAATGGGAGTGAAACGGCCTAAATGAGGGTGAACCGGTCTAAATGAGGGTGAAGCGGTCTAAATGAGGGTGAACAAGTCTAATAGAGGGTGAACCGATGTAATAGAGGTTGAACCGGTGTAATAGAGGTGAACCAGTCTAAATTAGGGTGAACAAGTCTAAATGAGAGTGAACTGGTCTAAATGAGGGTGAACAAGTCTAAATGAGGGTGAAGCGGTCTAAATGAGGGTGAACAAGTCTAATAGAGGGTGAACCGGCGTAATAGAGGTTGAACCGTTGTAATAGAGGTGAACCAGTCTAAATTAGGGTGAACCGGTCTAATAGAGGGTGAACCGATCTAAATGAGGGTGAACTGGTGTAATAGAGGGTGGACCGGTCTAAATGAGGGTGAACCGCTTTAAACGAGGGTGAACTGGTCTTAAAGAGAGTGAACTGGTGTAATAGAGGGTGATCCTGTCTAATAGACAGTGAACCGGTCTAAATGAGAGTGAACCGGTTAACATGAGAGGGAACCTGTCTAATAGAGGGTGAACCGGTCTAAATGAGAGTGAATCGGTCTAAATGAGAGTGAAAAGGTCTAATAGAACGTGAACTGGTTTAAATGAGGTTGAACAAGACTAAATGAGGGTGAACACGTTTAAATAAGAGTGAACCGGTCTAAATTAGGGTGAACCGGTGTAATAGAGGGTGAACCGGTCTAAATGAGAGGGAACCGGACTAAATGACTGTCAACCGGTCTAATAGAGGGTGAACCGGTCTAAATGAGGGTGAACCGGTGTAATAGAGGGTGAACCAGTAAAATCTGAGGGTGTAAAATCAGGTCCAAATCCCAGTTCAAAACTAGTCTAAATGAGGGTGAACTGGTCTAAATGAGGGTGAACTGGTCTAATTGAAGGTGAACCGGACTAAATGAGGGTGAACCGCTCTTAATGAGGGTGAACTGCTCTAAATGAGGGTGAGCAAGTCAAAATGAGTGTAATAGAGGGTGAACCGGTCTAATAGAAGGTGAACCGGTCGAAATGAGGATGAACTGGTGTAATAGAGTGTAAACCGGTGTAATAAAGGGTAAACCTGTGTAATAGAGGGTGAACCTGTCTAATTGAGGGTGAACTGGTCTAAATGAGGGTGAACAAGTCTAAATGAGGGTGAACTGGTGTAATAGAGAGGGAACTGGTGTAAAAGAGGGTGAACCGGTGTAATAGAGGGTGAACCGGTCTAATAGAGGGTGAACCGGTCTAATAGAGGGTGAACCAGTCTAATAGAGTGTGAACAAGTCTAAATGAAGGTGAACAAGTCTAAATGAGGGTGAACGTGTCTAATTGAGGGTGAACCGGTCTAAATGAGGATGAACCGGTGTAATAGAGAGTGAACTGGTCTAAATGAGGGTGAACCAGTATAATAGATGGTGAACCGGTCTAATAGAGGGTGAACAAGTCTAAATGAGGGTGAACAAGTCTAAATGAGGGTGAACAAGTCTATATGAGGGTGAACAAGTATAAATGAGGATGAACCGGTGTAATAGAGAGTGAACTGGTCTAAATGAGGGTGAACCAGTATAATAGATGGTGAACCGGTCTAATAGAAGGTGAACCGGTCTAAATGAGGATGAACTGGTGTAATAGAGTGTAAACACGTGTAAAAAAGGGTAAACCTGTGTAATAGACGGTGAACCTGTCTAATTGAGGGTGAACTGGTCTAAATGAGGGTGAACAAGTCTAAATGAGGGTGAACTGGTGTAATAGAGAGTGAACTGGTCTAAATGAGGGTGAACCAGTGTAATAGATGGTGAACCGGTGTAAAAGAGGGTGAACCAGTGTAATAGAGGGTGAACAAGTCTAAATGAGGGTAAACCTGTGTAATAGAGGGTGAACCTGTCTAATTGAGGGTGAACCGGTCTAAATGAGGGTGAACAAGTCTAAATGAGGGTGAACAAGTCTATATGAGGGTGAACAAGTCTAAATGAGAGTGAACCGGTGTAATAGAGTGAACCGGTCTAATAGAGAGTAAACCGGTGTAATAGAGGGTGAACCAGTCTATTAGAGGGTGAACCGGTCTAAATGAGGGTGAACAAGTCTAAATGAGGGTGAACAAGTCTATATGAGGGTGAACAAGTCTAAATGAGAGTGAACCGGTGTAATAGAGTGAACCGGTGTAATAGAGTGAACCGGTCTAATAGAGAGTAAACCGGTGTAATAGAGGGTGAACCAGTCTATTAGAGGGTGAACCGGTCTAAATGAGGGTGAACAAGTCTAAATGAGGATGAACCGGTGTAATAGAGAGTGAACTGGTCTAAATGAGGGTGAACCGGTGTAATGAGGGTGAACCGGTGTTATAGAGGGCCAACTGGTCTAAATGAGGGTGAACCAGTATAATAGATGGTGAACCGGTGTAATAGAGGGTGAACAAGTCTAAATGAGGGTGAACTGGTGTAATAGAGAGTGAACTGGTCTAAATGAGGGTGAACCAGTGTAATAGATGGTGAACCGGTGTAAAAGAGGGTGAACCGGTGTAATAGAGGGTGAACAAGTCTAAATGAGGGTAAACCTGTGTAATAGAGGGTGAACCTGTCTAATTGAGGGTGAACAGGTCTAAATGAGGGTGAACCAGTCTATTAGAGGGTGAACCGGTCTAAATGAGGGTGAACAAGTCTAAATGAGGATGAACCGGTGTAATAGAGAGTGAACTGGTCTAAATGAGGGTGAACCGGTGTAATAGAGGGTGAACCGGTGTAATAGAGGGTGAACAAGTCTAAATGAGGGTGAACCGGTGTTATAGACGGCGAACTGGTCTAAATGAGGGTGAACCAGTATAATAGATGGTAAACCGGTGTAATAAAGGGTGAACTGGTGTAATAGAGGGTGAACCGGTGTAATAGAGGGTGAACAAGTCTAAATGAGGGTGAACCGGTGTAATAGAGGGTGAACCAGTGTAATAGAGGGTGAACCGGTGTAATAAAGGGTAAACCTGTGTAATAGAGGGTGAACGTGTCTAATTGAGGGTGAACCGGTCTAAATGAGGGTGAACAAGTCTAAATGAGGGTGAACAAGTCTAAATGAGAGTGAACCGGTCTAATAGAGGGTGAACCGGTCTAATAGAGGGTGAACCGGTCTAATAGAGGGTGAACAAGTCTAAATGAGGGTGAACAAGTCTAAATGAGGGTGAACAAGTCTATATGAGGGTGAACAAGTCTAAATGAGGATGAACCGGTGTAATAGAGAGTGAACTGGTCTAAATGAGGGTGAACCAGTATAATAGATGGTGAACCGGTCTAATAGAAGGTGAACCGGTCTAAATGAGGATGAACTGGTGTAATAGAGTGTAAACCGGTGTAATAAAGGGTAAACCTGTGTAATAGAGGGTGAACCTGTCTAATTGAGGGTGAACTGGTCTAAATGAGGGTGAACAAGTCTAAATGAGGGTGAACTGGTGTAATAGAGAGTGAACTGGTCTAAATGAGGGTGAACCAGTGTAATAGATGGTGAACCGGTGTAAAAGAGGGTGAACCAGTGTAATAGCGGGTGAACAAGTCTAAATGAGGTTTAAACCTGTGTAATAGAGGGTGAACCTGTCTAATTGAGGGTGAACCGGTCTAAATGAGGGTGAACAAGTCTAAATGAGGGTGAACAAGTCTATATGAGGGTGAACAAGTCTAAATGAGAGTGAACCGGTGTAATAGAGTGAACAGGTGTAATAGAGTGAACCGGTCTAATAGAGAGTAAACCGGTGTAATAGAGGGTGAACCAGTCTATTAGAGGGTGAACCGGTCTAAAAGAGGGTGAACAAGTCTAAATGAGGGTGAACAAGTCTATATGAGGGTGAACAAGTCTAAATGAGAGTGAACCGGTGTAATAGAGTGAACAGGTGTAATAGAGTGAACCGGTCTAATAGAGAGTAAACCGATGTAATAGAGGGTGAACCAGTCTAAATGAGGGTGAACCGGTCTAAATGAGGGTGAACAAGTCTAAATGAGGATGAACCGGTGTAATAGAGAGTGAACTGGTCTAAATGAGGGTGAACCGGTGTAATAGAGGGTGAACCGGTGTAATAGAGGGTGAACCGGTGTAATAGAGGGTGAACAAGTCTAAATGAGGGTGAACCGGTGTTATAGAGGGCGAACTGGTCTAAATGAGGTTGAACCAGTATAATAGATGGTGAACCGGTGTAATAGAGGGTGAACTGGTGTAATAGAGAGTGAACTGGTCTAAATGAGGGTGAACCAGTGTAATAGATGGTGAACCGGTGTAAAAGAGGGTGAACCGGTGTAATAGAGGGTGAACAAGTCTAAATGAGGGTAAACCTGTGTAATAGAGGGTGAACCTGTCTAATTGAGGGTGAACCGGTCTAAATGAGGGTGAACAAGTCTAAATGAGGGTGAACAAGTCTATATGAGGGTGAACAAGTCTAAATGAGAGTGAACCGGTGTAATAAAGTGAACCGGTGTAATAGAGTGAACCGGTCTAATAGAGAGTAAACCGGTGTAATAAAGGGTGAACCTGTCTATTAGAGGGTGAACCGGTCTAAATGAGGGTGAACAAGTCTAAATGAGAGTGAACCGGTGTAATAGAGTGAACCGGTCTAATAGAGAGTAAACCGGTGTAATAGAGGGTGAACCAGTCTAAATGAGGGTGAACAAGTCTAAATGAGGGTGAACAAGTCTATATGAGCGTGAACAAGTCTAAATGAGAGTGAACCGGTGTAATAAAGTGAACCGGTGTAATAGAGTGAACCGGTCTAATAGAGAGTAAACCGGTGTAATAGAGGGTGAACCAGTCTATTAGAGGGTGAACCGGTCTAAATGAGGGTGAACAAGTCTAAATGAGGATGAACCGGTGTAATAGAGAGTGAACTGGTCTAAATGAGGGTGAACCGGTGTAATAGAGGGTGAACCAGTGTAATAGAGGGTGAACCGGTGTAATAGAGGGTGAACAAGTCTAAATGAGGGTGAACCGGTGTTATAGAGGGCGAACTGGTCTAAATGAGGGTGAACCAGTATAATAGATGGTGAACCGGTGTAATAGAGGGTGAACCGGTGTAATAGAGGGTGAACCGGTGTAATAGAGGGTGAACAAGTCTAAATGAGGGTGAACCGGTGTAATTGAGGGTGAACCGGTGTAATAGAGGGTGAACCGGTGTAATAAAGGGTAAACCTGTGTAATAGAGGGTGAACCTCTCTAATTGAGGGTGAACCGGTCTAAATGAAGGTGAACAAGTCTAAATGAGGGTGAACAAGTCTAAATGAGAGTGAACCGGTCTAATAGAGGGTGAACCGGTCTAATAGAGGGTGAACAAGTCTAAATGAGGGTGAACAAGTCTAAATGAGAGTGAACCAGTCTAAATGAGGGTCAACCAGTCTAATAGATGGTGAACCAGTGTAATAGTCTAATCTAATAGTCTAATCTAATTGAAGGTGAACCGGACTAAATGAGGGTGAACCGCTCTTAATGAGGGTGAACTGCTCTAAATGAGGGTGAGCAAGTCAAAATGAGTGTAATAGAGGGTGAACCGGTCTAATAGAAGGTGAACCGGTCGAAATGAGGATGAACTGGTGTAATAGAGTGTAAACCGGTGTAATAAAGGGTAAACCTGTGTAATAGAGGGTGAACCTGTCTAATTGAGGGTGAACTGGTCTAAATGAGGGTGAACAAGTCTAAATGAGGGTGAACTGGTGTAATAGAGAGGGAACTGGTGTAAAAGAGGGTGAACCGGTGTAATAGAGGGTGAACCGGTCTAATAGAGGGTGAACCGGTCTAATAGAGGGTGAACCAGTCTAATAGAGGGTGAACAAGTCTAAATGAGGGTGAACAAGTCTAAATGAGGGTGAACGTGTCTAATTGAGGGTGAACCGGTCTAAATGAGGATGAACCGGTGTAATAGAGAGTGAACTGGTCTAAATGAGGGTGAACCAGTATAATAGATGGTGAACCGGTCTAATAGAGGGTGAACAAGTCTAAATGAGGGTGAACAAGTCTAAATGAGGGTGAACAAGTCTATATGAGGGTGAACAAGTATAAATGAGGATGAACCGGTGTAATAGAGAGTGAACTGGTCTAAATGAGGGTGAACCAGTATAATAGATGGTGAACCGGTCTAATAGAAGGTGAACCGGTCTAAATGAGGATGAACTGGTGTAATAGAGTGTAAACACGTGTAAAAAAAGGGTAAACCTGTGTAATAGACGGTGAACCTGTCTAATTGAGGGTGAACTGGTCTAAATGAGGGTGAACAAGTCTAAATGAGGGTGAACTGGTGTAATAGAGAGTGAACTGGTCTAAATGAGGGTGAACCAGTGTAATAGATGGTGAACCGGTGTAAAAGAGGGTGAACCAGTGTAATAGAGGGTGAACAAGTCTAAATGAGGGTAAACCTGTGTAATAGAGGGTGAACCTGTCTAATTGAGGGTGAACCGGTCTAAATGAGGGTGAACAAGTCTAAATGAGGGTGAACAAGTCTATATGAGGGTGAACAAGTCTAAATGAGAGTGAACCGGTGTAATAGAGTGAACCGGTCTAATAGAGAGTAAACCAGGTGTAATAGAGGGTGAACCAGTCTATTAGAGGGTGAACCGGTCTAAATGAGGGTGAACAAGTCTAAATGAGGGTGAACAAGTCTATATGAGGGTGAACAAGTCTAAATGAGAGTGAACCGGTGTAATAGAGTGAACCGGTGTAATAGAGTGAACCGGTCTAATAGAGAGTAAACCGGTGTAATAGAGGGTGAACCAGTCTATTAGAGGGTGAACCGGTCTAAATGAGGGTGAACAAGTCTAAATGAGGATGAACCGTGTAATAGAGAGTGAACTGGTCTAAATGAGGGTGAACCGGTGTAATGAGGGTGAACCGGTGTTATAGAGGGCCAACTGGTCTAAATGAGGGTGAACCAGTATAATAGATGGTGAACCGGTGTAATAGAGGGTGAACAAGTCTAAATGAGGGTGAACTGGTGTAATAGAGAGTGAACTGGTCTAAATGAGGGTGAACCAGTGTAATAGATGGTGAACCGGTGTAAAAGAGGGTGAACCGGTGTAATAGAGGGTGAACAAGTCTAAATGAGGGTAAACCTGTGTAATAGAGGGTGAACCTGTCTAATTGAGGGTGAACCGGTCTAAATGAGGGTGAACCAGTCTATTAGAGGGTGAACCGGTCTAAATGAGGGTGAACAAGTCTAAATGAGGATGAACCGGTGTAATAGAGAGTGAACTGGTCTAAATGAGGGTGAACCGGTGTAATAGAGGGTGAACCGGTGTAATAGAGGGTGAACAAGTCTAAATGAGGGTGAACCGGTGTTATAGACGGCGAACTGGTCTAAATGAGGGTGAACCAGTATAATAGATGGTAAACCGGTGTAATAAAGGGTGAACTGGTGTAATAGAGGGTGAACCGGTGTAATAGAGGGTGAACAAGTCTAAATGAGGGTGAACCGGTGTAATAGAGGGTGAACCAGTGTAATAGATGGGTGAACCGGTGTAATAAAGGGTAAACCTGTGTAATAGAGGGTGAACGTGTCTAATTGAGGGTGAACCGGTCTAAATGAGGGTGAACAAGTCTAAATGAGGGTGAACAAGTCTAAATGAGAGTGAACCGGTCTAATAGAGGGTGAACCGGTCTAATAGAGGGTGAACCGGTCTAATAGAGGGTGAACAAGTCTAAATGAGGGTGAACAAGTCTAAATGAGGGTGAACAAGTCTATATGAGGGTGAACAAGTCTAAATGAGGATGAACCGGTGTAATAGAGAGTGAACTGGTCTAAATGAGGGTGAACCAGTATAATAGATGGTGAACCGGTCTAATAGAAGGTGAACCGGTCTAAATGAGGATGAACTGGTGTAATAGAGTGTAAACCGGTGTAATAAAGGGTAAACCTGTGTAATAGAGGGTGAACCTGTCTAATTGAGGGTGAACTGGTCTAAATGAGGGTGAACAAGTCTAAATGAGGGTGAACTGGTGTAATAGAGAGTGAACTGGTCTAAATGAGGGTGAACCAGTGTAATAGATGGTGAACCGGTGTAAAAGAGGGTGAACCAGTGTAATAGAGGGTGAACAAGTCTAAATGAGGGTAAACCTGTGTAATAGAGGGTGAACCTGTCTAATTGAGGGTGAACCGGTCTAAATGAGGGTGAACAAGTCTAAATGAGGGTGAACAAGTCTATATGAGGGTGAACAAGTCTAAATGAGAGTGAACCGGTGTAATAGAGTGAACAGGTGTAATAGAGTGAACCGGTCTAATAGAGAGTAAACCGGTGTAATAGAGGGTGAACCAGTCTATTAGAGGGTGAACCGGTCTAAAAGAGGGTGAACAAGTCTAAATGAGGGTGAACAAGTCTATATGAGGGTGAACAAGTCTAAATGAGAGTGAACCGGTGTAATAGAGTGAACAGGTGTAATAGAGTGAACCGGTCTAATAGAGAGTAAACCGGTGTAATAGAGGGTGAACCAGTCTAAATGAGGGTGAACCGGTCTAAATGAGGGTGAACAAGTCTAAATGAGGATGAACCGGTGTAATAGAGAGTGAACTGGTCTAAATGAGGGTGAACCGGTGTAATAGAGGGTGAACCGGTGTAATAGAGGGTGAACCGGTGTAATAGAGGGTGAACAAGTCTAAATGAGGGTGAACCGGTGTTATAGAGGGGCGAACTGGTCTAAATGAGGTTGAACCAGTATAATAGATGGTGAACCGGTGTAATAGAGGGTGAACTGGTGTAATAGAGAGTGAACTGGTCTAAATGAGGGTGAACCAGTGTAATAGATGGTGAACCGGTGTAAAAGAGGGTGAACCGGTGTAATAGAGGGTGAACAAGTCTAAATGAGGGTAAACCTGTGTAATAGAGGGTGAACCTGTCTAATTGAGGGTGAACCGGTCTAAATGAGGGTGAACAAGTCTAAATGAGGGTGAACAAGTCTATATGAGGGTGAACAAGTCTAAATGAGAGTGAACCGGTGTAATAAAGTGAACCGGTGTAATGGAGTGAACCGGTCTAATAGAGAGTAAACCGGTGTAATAAAGGGTGAACCTGTCTATTAGAGGGTGAACCGGTCTAAATGAGGGTGAACAAGTCTAAATGAGAGTGAACCGGTGTAATAGAGTGAACCGGTCTAATAGAGAGTAAACCGGTGTAATAGAGGGTGAACCAGTCTAAATGAGGGTGAACAAGTCTAAATGAGGGTGAACAAGTCTATATGAGCGTGAACAAGTCTAAATGAGAGTGAACCGGTGTAATAAAGTGAACCGGTGTAATAGAGTGAACCGGTCTAATAGAGAGTAAACCGGTGTAATAGAGGGTGAACCAGTCTATTAGAGGGTGAACCGGTCTAAATGACGGTGAACAAGTCTAAATGAGGGTGAACAAGTCTAATAGAGGGTGAACCGATGTAATAGAGGTTGAACCGGTGTAATAGAGGTGAACCAGTCTAAATTAGGGTGAACAAGTCTAAATGAGAGTGAACTGGTCTAAATGAGGGTGAACAAGTCTAAATGAGGGTGAAGCGGTCTAAATGAGGGTGAACAAGTCTAATAGAGGGTGAACCGGCGTAATAGAGGTTGAACCGTTGTAATAGAGGTGAACCAGTCTAAATTAGGGTGAACCGGTCTAATAGAGGGTGAACCGATCTAAATGAGGGTGAACTGGTGTAATAGAGGGTGAACCGGTCTAAATGAGAGTGAATCGGTCTAAATGAGAGTGAAAAGGTCTAATAGAACGTGAACTGGTTTAAATGAGGTTGAACAAGACTAAATGAGGGTGAACACGTTTAAATAAGAGTGAACCGGTCTAAATTAGGGTGAACCGGTGTAATAGAGGGTGAACCGGTCTAAATGAGAGGGAACCGGACTAAATGACTGTCAACCGGTCTAATAGAGGGTGAACCGGTCTAATGAGGGTGAACCGGTGTAATAGAGGGTGAACCAGTAAAATCTGAGGGTGTAAAATCAGGTCCAAATCCCAGTTCAAACTAGTCTAAATGAGGGTGAACTGGTCTAAATGAGGGTGAACTGGTCTAATTGAAGGTGAACCGGACTAAATGAGGGTGAACCGCTCTTAATGAGGGTGAACTGCTCTAAATGAGGGTGAGCAAGTCAAAATGAGTGTAATAGAGGGTGAACCGGTCTAATAGAAGGTGAACCGGTCGAAATGAGGATGAACTGGTGTAAGAGAGTGTAAACCGGTGTAATAAAGGGTAAACCTGTGTAATAGAGGGTGAACCTGTCTAATTGAGGGTGAACTGGTCTAAATGAGGGTGAACAAGTCTATATGAGGGTGAACAAGTCTAAATGAGAGTGAACCGGTGTAATAAAGTGAACCGGTGTAATGGAGTGAACCGGTCTAATAGAGAGTAAACCGGTGTAATAAAGGGTGAACCTGTCTATTAGAGGGTGAACCGGTCTAAATGAGGGTGAACAAGTCTAAATGAGAGTGAACCGGTGTAATAGAGTGAACCGGTCTAATAGAGAGTAAACCGGTGTAATAGAGGGTGAACCAGTCTAAATGAGGGTGAACAAGTCTAAATGAGGGTGAACAAGTCTATATGAGCGTGAACAAGTCTAAATGAGAGTGAACCGGTGTAATAAAGTGAACCGGTGTAATAGAGTGAACCGGTCTAATAGAGAGTAAACCGGTGTAATAGAGGGTGAACCAGTCTATTAGAGGGTGAACCGGTCTAAATGACGGTGAACAAGTCTAAATGAGGGTGAACAAGTCTAATAGAGGGTGAACCGATGTAATAGAGGTTGAACCGGTGTAATAGAGGTGAACCAGTCTAAATTAGGGTGAACAAGTCTAAATGAGAGTGAACTGGTCTAAATGAGGGTGAACAAGTCTAAATGAGGGTGAAGCGGTCTAAATGAGGGTGAACAAGTCTAATAGAGGGTGAACCGGCGTAATAGAGGTTGAACCGTTGTAATAGAGGTGAACCAGTCTAAATTAGGGTGAACCGGTCTAATAGAGGGTGAACCGATCTAAATGAGGGTGAACTGGTGTAATAGAGGGTGAACCGGTCTAAATGAGAGTGAATCGGTCTAAATGAGAGTGAAAAGGTCTAATAGAACGTGAACTGTTTAAATGAGGTTGAACAAGACTAAATGAGGGTGAACACGTTTAAATAAGAGTGAACCGGTCTAAATTAGGGTGAACCGGTGTAATAGAGGGTGAACCGGTCTAAATGAGAGGGAACCGGACTAAATGACTGTCAACCGGTCTAATAGAGGGTGAACCGGTCTAAATGAGGGTGAACCGGTGTAATAGAGGGTGAACCAGTAAAATCTGAGGGTGTAAAATCAGGTCCAAATCCCAGTTCAAAACTAGTCTAAATGAGGGTGAACTGGTCTAAATGAGGGTGAACTGGTCTAATTGAAGGTGAACCGGACTAAATGAGGGTGAACCGCTCTTAATGAGGGTGAACTGCTCTAAATGAGGGTGAGCAAGTCAAAATGAGTGTAATAGAGGGTGAACCGGTCTAATAGAAGGTGAACCGGTCGAAATGAGGATGAACTGGTGTAAGAGAGTGTAAACCGGTGTAATAAAGGGTAAACCTGTGTAATAGAGGGTGAACCTGTCTAATTGAGGGTGAACTGGTCTAAATGAGGGTGAACAAGTCTAAATGAGGGTGAACTGGTGTAATAGAGAGGGAACTGGTGTAAAAGAGGGTGAATCGGTGTAATAGAGGGTGAACCGGTCTAATAGAGGGTGAACCGGTCTAATAGAGGGTGAACCAGTCTAATAGAGGGTGAACAAGTCTAAATGAAGGTGAACAAGTCTAAATGAGGGTGAACGTGTCTAATTGAGGGTGAACCGGTCTAAATGAGGATGAACCGGTGTAATAGAGAGTGAACTGGTCTAAATGAGGGTGAACCAGTATAATAGATGGTGAACCGGTCTAATAGAGGGTGAACAAGTCTAAATGAGGGTGAACAAGTCTAAATGAGGGTGAACAAGTCTATATGAGGGTGAACAAGTATAAATGAGGATGAACCGGTGTAATAGAGAGTGAACTGGTCTAAATGAGGGTGAACCAGTATAATAGATGGTGAACCGGTCTAATAGAAGGTGAACCGGTCTAAATGAGGATGAACTGGTGTAATAGAGTGTAAACACGTGTAAAAAAGGGTAAACCTGTGTAATAGACGGTGAACCTGTCTAATTGAGGGTGAACTGGTCTAAATGAGGGTGAACAAGTCTAAATGAGGGTGAACTGGTGTAACAGAGAGTGAACTGGTCTAAATGAGGGTGAACCAGTGTAATAGATGGTGAACCGGTGTAAAAGAGGGTGAACCAGTGTAATAGAGGGTGAACAAGTCTAAATGAGGGTAAACCTGTGTAATAGAGGGTGAACCTGTCTAATTGAGGGTGAACCGGTCTAAATGAGGGTGAACAAGTCTAAATGAGGGTGAACAAGTCTATATGAGGGTGAACAAGTCCTAAATGAGAGTGAACCGGTGTAATAGAGTGAACCGGTCTAATAGAGAGTAAACCGGTGTAATAGAGGGTGAACCAGTCTATTAGAGGGTGAACCGGTCTAAATGAGGGTGAACAAGTCTAAATGAGGGTGAACAAGTCTATTGAGGGTGAACAAGTCTAAATGAGAGTGAACCGGTGTAATAGAGTGAACCGGTGTAATAGAGTGAACCGGTCTAATAGAGAGTAAACCGGTGTAATAGAGGGTGAACCAGTCTATTAGAGGGTGAACCGGTCTAAATGAGGGTGAACCAGTGTAATGAGGATGAACCGGTGTAATAGAGAGTGAACTGGTCTAAATGAGGGTGAACCGGTGTAATGAGGGTGAACCGGTGTTATAGAGGGCCAACTGGTCTAAATGAGGGTGAACCAGTATAATAGATGGTGAACCGGTGTAATAGAGGGTGAACAAGTCTAAATGAGGGTGAACTGGTGTAATAGAGAGT
>CM026216.1:1851734-1910769 GCA_014839995.1 Xenentodon cancila | reverse complement strand
GTAAACCTGTGTATAGAGGTGAACCTCTCTAATTGAGGGTGAACCGGTCTAAATGAAGGTGAACAAGTCTAAATGAGGGTGAACAAGTCTAAATGAGAGTGAACCGGTCTAATAGAGGGTGAACCGGTCTAATAGAGGGTGAACAAGTCTAAATGAGGGTGAACAAGTCTAAATGAGAGTGAACCAGTCTAAATGAGGGTCAACCAGTCTAATAGATGGTGAACCAGTGTAATAGTCTAATCTAATAGTCTAATCTAATTGAAGGTGAACCGGACTAAATGAGGGTGAACCGCTCTTAATGAGGGTGAACTGCTCTAAATGAGGGTGAGCAAGTCAAAATGAGTGTAATAGAGGGTGAACCGGTCTAATAGAAGGTGAACCGGTCGAAATGAGGATGAACTGGTGTAATAGAGTGTAAACCGGTGTAATAAAGGGTAAACCTGTGTAATAGAGGGTGAACCTGTCTAATTGAGGGTGAACTGGTCTAAATGAGGGTGAACAAGTCTAAATGAGGGTGAACTGGTGTAATAGAGAGGGAACTGGTGTAAAAGAGGGTGAACCGGTGTAATAGAGGGTGAACCGGTCTAATAGAGGGTGAACCGGTCTAATAGAGGGTGAACCAGTCTAATAGAGGGTGAACAAGTCTAAATGAGGGTGAACAAGTCTAAATGAGGGTGAACGTGTCTAATTGAGGGTGAACCGGTCTAAATGAGGATGAACCGGTGTAATAGAGAGTGAACTGGTCTAAATGAGGGTGAACCAGTATAATAGATGGTGAACCGGTCTAATAGAGGGTGAACAAGTCTAAATGAGGGTGAACAAGTCTAAATGAGGGTGAACAAGTCTATATGAGGGTGAACAAGTATAAATGAGGATGAACCGGTGTAATAGAGAGTGAACTGGTCTAAATGAGGGTGAACCAGTATAATAGATGGTGAACCGGTCTAATAGAAGGTGAACCGGTCTAAATGAGGATGAACTGGTGTAATAGAGTGTAAACACGTGTAAAAAAGGGTAAACCTGTGTAATAGACGGTGAACCTGTCTAATTGAGGGTGAACTGGTCTAAATGAGGGTGAACAAGTCTAAATGAGGGTGAACTGGTGTAATAGAGAGTGAACTGGTCTAAATGAGGGTGAACCAGTGTAATAGATGGTGAACCGGTGTAAAAGAGGGTGAACCAGTGTAATAGAGGGTGAACAAGTCTAAATGAGGGTAAACCTGTGTAATAGAGGGTGAACCTGTCTAATTGAGGGTGAACCGGTCTAAATGAGGGTGAACAAGTCTAAATGAGGGTGAACACGTCTATATGAGGGTGAACAAGTCTAAACGAGAGTGAACCGGTGTAATAGAGTGAACCGGTCTAATAGAGAGTAAACCGGTGTAATAGAGGGTGAACCAGTCTATTAGAGGGTGAACCGGTCTAAATGAGGGTGAACAAGTCTAAATGAGGGTGAACAAGTCTATATGAGGGTGAACAAGTCTAAATGAGAGTGAACCGGTGTAATAGAGTGAACCGGTGTAATAGAGTGAACCGGTCTAATAGAGAGTAACCGGTGTAATAGAGGGTGAACCAGTCTATTAGAGGGTGAACCGGTCTAAATGAGGGTGAACAAGTCTAAATGAGGATGAACCGGTGTAATAGAGAGTGAACTGGTCTAAATGAGGGTGAACCGGTGTAATGAGGGTGAACCGGTGTTATAGAGGGCCAACTGGTCTAAATGAGGGTGAACCGGTGTAATAGAGGGTGAACAAGTCTAAATGAGGGTGAACTGGTGTAATAGAGAGTGAACTGGTCTAAATGAGGGTGAACCAGTGTAATAGATGGTGAACCGGTGTAAAAGAGGGTGAACCGGTGTAATAGAGGGTGAACAAGTCTAAATGAGGGTAAACCTGTGTAATAGAGGGTGAACCTGTCTAATTGAGGGTGAACCGGTCTAAATGAGGGTGAACCAGTCTATTAGAGGGTGAACCGGTCTAAATGAGGGTGAACAAGTCTAAATGAGGATGAACCGGTGTAATAGAGAGTGAACTGGTCTAAATGAGGGTGAACCGGTGTAATAGAGGGTGAACCGGTGTAATAGAGGGTGAACAAGTCTAAATGAGGGTGAACCGGTGTTATAGACGGCGAACTGGTCTAAATGAGGGTGAACCAGTATAATAGATGGTAAACCGGTGTAATAAAGGGTGAACTGGTGTAATAGAGGGTGAACCGGTGTAATAGAGGGTGAACAAGTCTAAATGAGGGTGAACCGGTGTAATAGAGGGTGAACCAGTGTAATAGATGGGTGAACCGGTGTAATAAAGGGTAAACCTGTGTAATAGAGGGTGAACGTGTCTAATTGAGGGTGAACCGGTCTAAATGAGGGTGAACAAGTCTAAATGAGGGTGAACAAGTCTAAATGAGAGTGAACCGGTCTAATAGAGGGTGAACCGGTCTAATAGAGGGTGAACCGGTCTAATAGAGGGTGAACAAGTCTAAATGAGGGTGAACAAGTCTAAATGAGGGTGAACAAGTCTATATGAGGGTGAACAAGTCTAAATGAGGATGAACCGGTGTAATAGAGAGTGAACTGGTCTAAATGAGGGTGAACCAGTATAATAGATGGTGAACCGGTCTAATAGAAGGTGAACCGGTCTAAATGAGGATGAACTGGTGTAATAGAGTGTAAACCGGTGTAATAAAGGGTAAACCTGTGTAATAGAGGGTGAACCTGTCTAATTGAGGGTGAACTGGTCTAAATGAGGGTGAACAAGTCTAAATGAGGGTGAACTGGTGTAATAGAGAGTGAACTGGTCTAAATGAGGGTGAACCAGTGTAATAGATGGTGAACCGGTGTAAAAGAGGGTGAACCAGTGTAATAGAGGGTGAACAAGTCTAAATGAGGGTGAACCTGTGTAATAGAGGGTGAACCTGTCTAATTGAGGGTGAACCGGTCTAAATGAGGGTGAACAAGTCTAAATGAGGGTGAACAAGTCTATATGAGGGTGAACAAGTCTAAATGAGAGTGAACCGGTGTAATAGAGTGAACAGGTGTAATAGAGTGAACCGGTCTAATAGAGAGTAAACCGGTGTAATAGAGGGTGAACCAGTCTATTAGAGGGTGAACCGGTCTAAAAGAGGGTGAACAAGTCTAAATGAGGGTGAACAAGTCTATATGAGGGTGAACAAGTCTAAATGAGAGTGAACCGGTGTAATAGAGTGAACAGGTGTAATAGAGTGAACCGGTCTAATAGAGAGTAAACCGGTGTAATAGAGGGTGAACCAGTCTAAATGAGGGTGAACCGGTCTAAATGAGGGTGAACAAGTCTAAATGAGGATGAACCGGTGTAATAGAGAGTGAACTGGTCTAAATGAGGGTGAACCGGTGTAATAGAGGGTGAACCGGTGTAATAGAGGGTGAACCGGTGTAATAGAGGGTGAACAAGTCTAAATGAGGGTGAACCGGTGTTATAGAGGGCGAACTGGTCTAAATGAGGTTGAACCAGTATAATAGATGGTGAACCGGTGTAATAGAGGGTGAACTGGTGTAATAGAGAGTGAACTGGTCTAAATGAGGGTGAACCAGTGTAATAGATGGTGAACCGGTGTAAAAGAGGGTGAACCGGTGTAATAGAGGGTGAACAAGTCTAAATGAGGGTAAACCTGTGTAATAGAGGGTGAACCTGTCTAATTGAGGGTGAACCGGTCTAAATGAGGGTGAACAAGTCTAAATGAGGGTGAACAAGTCTATATGAGGGTGAACAAGTCTAAATGAGAGTGAACCGGTGTAATAAAGTGAACCGGTGTAATGGAGTGAACCGGTCTAATAGAGAGTAAACCGGTGTAATAAAGGGTGAACCTGTCTATTAGAGGGTGAACCGGTCTAAATGAGGGTGAACAAGTCTAAATGAGAGTGAACCGGTGTAATAGAGTGAACCGGTCTAATAGAGAGTAAACCGGTGTAATAGAGGGTGAACCAGTCTAAATGAGGGTGAACAAGTCTAAATGAGGGTGAACAAGTCTATATGAGCGTGAACAAGTCTAAATGAGAGTGAACCGGTGTAATAAAGTGAACCGGTGTAATAGAGTGAACCGGTCTAATAGAGAGTAAACCGGTGTAATAGAGGGTGAACCAGTCTATTAGAGGGTGAACCGGTCTAAATGAGGGTGAACAAGTCTAAATGAGGATGAACCGGTGTAATAGAGAGTGAACTGGTCTAAATGAGGGTGAACCGGTGTAATAGAGGGTGAACCAGTGTAATAGAGGGTGAACCGGTGTAATAGAGGGTGAACAAGTCTAAATGAGGGTGAACCGGTGTTATAGAGGGCGAACTGGTCTAAATGAGGGTGAACCAGTATAATAGATGGTGAACCGGTGTAATAGAGGGTGAACCGGTGTAATAGAGGGTGAACCGGTGTAATAGAGGGTGAACAAGTCTAAATGAGGGTGAACCGGTGTAATTGAGGGTGAACCGGTGTAATAGAGGGTGAACCGGTGTAATAAAGGGTAAACCTGTGTAATAGAGGGTGAACCTGTCTAATTGAGGGTGAACCGGTCTAAATGAAGGTGAACAAGTCTAAATGAGGGTGAACAAGTCTAAATGAGAGTGAACCGGTCTAATAGAGGGTGAACCGGTCTAATAGAGGGTGAACAAGTCTAAATGAGGGTGAACAAGTCTAAATGAGAGTGAACCAGTCTAAATGAGGGTCAACCAGTCTAATAGATGGTGAACCAGTGTAATAGAGAGTGAACCGGTGTAATAGAGGGTGAACCTGTGTAATAGAGGGTGAACCTGTCTAATTGAGGGTGAACCGGTCTAAATGAGGGTGAACAAGTCTAATAGAAGGTGAAACAGTCTAAATGAGGGTGAACAAGTCTAATTGAGGGTGAACAAGTCTAAATGAGGGTGATCCGGTGTAATAGAGGGTAAACTGGTGTAATAGAGGGTGAACTAGTCTATTAGAGGGTGAACCGGTCTAAATGAGGGTGAACAAGTCTAAATGAGGGTGAACAAGTCTAAATGAGGGTGAACCGGTGTAATAGAGAGTGAACTGGTCTAAATGAGGGTGACCAAGTCTAAATGAGGGTGAACCGGTGTAATAGAGGGTGAACAAGTCTAATTGAGAGTGAACCGGTGTAATATAGGGTGAACCGGTGTAATAAAGGGTAAACCTGTGTAATAGAGGGTGAACAAGTCTAAATGAGGGTGAACCGGTGTAATAGAGGGTGAACCGTTGTAATAGAGGGTGAACTGGTGTAATAGCGTGTAAATCAGTGTAATAAAGGGTAAACCTGTATAATAGAGGGTGAACAAGTCTAAATGAGGGTGAACCGGTGTAATAGAGGGTGAACCGGTGTAATAGAGGGTGAACTGGTGTAATAGAGTGTAAATCGGTGTAATAAAGGGTAAACCTGTGTAATAGAGGGTAAACCTGTCTAATTGAGGGTGAACCGGTCTAAATGAGGGTGAACAAGTCTAAATGAGGGTGAACCGGTGTAATAGAGAGTGAACTGGTCTAAATGAGGGTGAACAAGTCTAAATGAGGGTGAACAAGTCTAAATGAGGGTGAACCAGTCTATTAGAGGGTGAACCGGTGTAATAGAGGGTGAACAAGTCTAAATGAGGGTGAACCGGTGTTATAGAGGGTGAACTGGTCTAAATGAGGGTGAACCGGTATAATAGATGGTGAACCGGTGTAATAGAGGGTGAACCGGTGTAATAGAGGGTGAACCGGTGTAATAGAGGTGAACCAGTCTAAATTAGGGTGAACAAGTCTAAATGAGGGTGAACAAGTCTAAATGAGGGTGAACTGGTCTAAATGAGGGTGAACAAGTCTAAATTAGAGTGAAACGGCCTAAATGAGGGTGAATCGGTCTAAATGAGGGTGAACCGGTCTAAATGAAAGTGAACCGGTGTAATAGAGAGTGAACCGGTCTAAATGGGAGTGAAACGGCCTAAATGAGGGTGAACCGGTCGAAATGAGGGTGAAGCGGTCTAAATGAGGGTGAACAAGTCTAATAGAGGGTGAACCGGCGTATTAGAGGTTGAACCGTTGTAATAGAGGTGAACCAGTATAAATTAGGGCAAACCGGTCTAATAGAGGGTGAACCGATCTAAATGAGGGTGAACCGGTGTAATAGAGGGTGAACTGGTGTAATAGAGTGTAAACCGGTGTAATAAAGGGTAAACCTGTGTAATAGAGGGTGAACCTGTCTAATTGAGGGTGAACCGGTCTAAATGAGGGTGAACAAGTCTAAATGAGGGTGAACCGGTGTAATAGAGGGTGAACCGGTGTAATAGAGGGTGAACCGGTGTAATAGAGGGTGAACAAGTCTAAATGAGGGTGAACCGGTGTAATAGAGGGTGAACCGTTTTAATAGAGGGCGAACCTGTCTAAATGAGGGTGAACCAGTATAATAGATGGTGAACCGGTGTAATAGAGGGTGAACTGTTGTAATAGAGGGTGAACCAGTCTATTAGAGGGTGAACCGGTCTAAATGACGGTGAACAAGTCTAAATGAGGGTGAACCGGTGTAATAGAGGGTGAACTGGTGTAATAAAGGGTGAACAAGTCTAAATGAGGGTGAACCGGTGTAATAGAGGGTGAACCGGTGTAATAGAGGGTGAACTGGTGTAATAGAGTGTAAACCGATGTAATAGAGGGTGAACCGGTGTAATAGAGGGTGAACCGGTTTAATAGAGGGTGAACTGGTCTAAATGAGGGTGAACCAGTATAATAGATGTTGAACCGGTTTAATAGAGGGCGAACTGGTCTAAATGAGAGTGAACCGGTGTAATAGAGGGCGAACTGGTCTAAATGAAGGTGAACCAGTATAATAGATGGTGAACCGGTGTAATAGAGGGTGAACGGGTGTAATAGAGGGTGAACCGGTGTAATAGAGGGTGAACAAGTCTAAATGAGGGTGAACAAGTCTAAATAAGACTGAACCGGTCTAATAGAGGGTGAACAAGTCTAACACAGCATCTCATTTCCAAGCCAGATGTCTGTAGCTCATCAAATGTATTGATTAACAGATTCAAAATACATCACACTTTAGACATGCACACACCTAGATGAACAACTAAACTGTGCTTTCCAGATAAACCCTAAATTTGGAAACAATTCAGCGTTCCCAGAACAATTTCTGCAGACACAAGTGAAGAACCAAGACATCAGCTCGTCTTGGTCACCTTCTCCCTTCAACACGGAAGGCTGGACGAGCTATGGAGAGAAGACAGAGCTTCACGACCACCAAGACACTGCAGTAACCAAGCTGGGGTGGAATCTAGATCCGTTCAGCGTCCAGCTTCAGTGCTGAATCTCTGCTGTGCTCTACTGACCTGGTTCTGCCTGCTTCCTTACAACCAGTTCTACTCCCGGTTTCCAACAAGAGATCTAGTTCTACAACACTGAAACCAATCACAGCTCTGGTCTCCTCGGGGGCTGCATAAAGCATGTCCTTTGTGTGCAGCAACACTTGATTCTTCTGGTTTCTTCTGGGTTCTAATGAGATCGAACCACTGGGGCAATACAGTCAATAAAGATGCTTGAACTTGTGGTGTGTGAGGAGATTGCAGTCTTAATCTGAGTGAAGTATGAGCGGAAAGGTTCTGATGTTAGCTCCGATCTAATGGACAGCATCTTCCTCTGTGGTTGCAATCTTCTGTTGAGCTCTACTGAGTTCTACTGAGTTCTACTGTGATACAACCACTGCAGTCAATACGATCGATATGAAGGCTGAAGTTTTAGTCTGTAAAAACATAACTCAGTCACAACTGTAATGGTACTGGTTCGGGAACTGATTACTGATTTAATGAGCTGCCTCTCCTCGCTGAGTTCTACTGAGTTCTACCGGTCAGCAGGCGCGGAGAACCACTTCTCTAACACCAGTAACAATGCCAGCTGCTTCTGGTTCTGCTCTGCTTCTGGTGAGACACTGAGTTCTGATTCTGGATCTGCTGCTGCTGCTCGGAGGAGCTTCAGACCGGGACTCCATCTGCTCTCAGATCAGCAAGAACTCCGAGAACTCCCGAGCTCCCGAGGAGGAGGAGGAGATTTTCCAGCTGGAAACTTGGATGCCGACATGCAGAAACTCCCATGTTCGCCCTCCTCCTCCTCCTCCTCCTCCTCCTCCTCCTCCCCGCTTGTACTCAGAACCTCTCCAGAACCTTAAACCAGCTCGAACCCGAAGGACCCGGGTCCCGGTGTCCACTTACCTTTGAAGGTGTCCCCACGCGCGCCCGTCAGTCCCAGTGAAAGCAGTAAGAGAGCCGCGGGCGGCAGGAAACTTCCAGCCCGCTCCATGTTCACTCCGAGACCCTCCGGAGGGCGAGGAAAACTACCGAGCAACTCCGACACACTTCCACTCCTTCTGCCTCTCCTCCTCCTGCCTTTTCTTCTGCTTGACTTTCCTGCGGGACGCGCGGGCGCACACACGCAGGTGAGCGGGCGGACAGGTGAGTGGGGTCCGTGGACAGAGTTCAGATCTCCGAGTCTCCGGTTTGTTTCTGCTCACAGGAGAGAGAGAGAGTCCGTTCACCGAGCAGCCGCTGACGTCACAGGGGGTGAGCGACACCGGGGCAGACGGGGGGAGAGAGAAAGTCTCCACCTTCTTCTCCTGACAGGAGTTTCATCTATTCACTTTATCAGCATTTTACTACTTCCCCCCTGACTTTGTCACTTTATTTGATCTTTTTGTGGTTTGGTTTGGTGTGTTTTATGTGATTCGTCTCATTCCGAACTTTCGGTTGTCCTGCAGCTCGTTAGTCCGGTTGCCGTGTTTGATCCGGTCTTTCTTTTGTGTAATTCCCAGCAGCCTTGAGCTGGATGGATACGTGCCACAGTAGCTGAACAGACACACAGACTGAAAAGTCTGCAGAAAAGCTGCACACTCGGGTTTCTCTGCAGGAAAACTCTGAGTCTGGGGAGATTTCATTTCTTCATTCTGTAAAATTGAGTTCGTGAATAAATATTCTTGTTGTGGTGTTTACCTTTGATTCAGTTTGATGTAATAACAATTTAGTTTGATTTCTAAAACCACTTATTCTGACATGAGTGACGTGCAGCTCTCACACTTCGTCACGATCAACGTGAAACTGTTGCGAACGTGCTGCCACCTGCTGGTTTCCAAGGCTCACTGCAACGCCGATGTTGCAGTGAGCTGTGAGCTATGTTACCTTTTTTCTTTCGTCAGACTGCTTCATGTTCAAGTTCAAGTTCAGTTTTCAATCTGACTTGAAACCTTCATCATGAGAATCATGACATACAGCAGCAATCTGCTCATTTAAATACTACATTAAAAGGTAACACTTACCTGACATTACTAAACTTGTAGTTATTTCTACCATGCCCCATCCTTTCTTTTACTATCCTTTTTAAAACAAACCTCTCCTTGTTCATTCTATAAACCTGGTCTGAGCAGTTCCAGAACAGTTTAGAGTGACAGCCTAAAACAAGAAAGGGTACAAAATCCCAAATGTTGACTAGACCAATGAACCTAAGGAGCAAATTTGAGCCCTGGTTTGTAGAATTGTGTCAGATTGGCCAGTGATCCGGGAATTTTGTGCTACGTGAGTTTAGGTGAAGCTCATTATCTGCCAGTCATTTATTGATGCTTGTCGGTCAGTCAGGCCTAATCTTTTGAGTTCAGAGTCATCAGCATGACCCTGGCCAGTAGCACCTCCTAGTAGCTCAGGTTGTGATATCAATCTTTAAAGCGTTTTTGTGTGATACACATGGTTTCCAGACTTTTGCTTGACTCTTGCTGAACAGATGTACTTACAAATATTGTATAGAGCAGTAATTGCAGGCTGCGTTTTCCACAGGAAACGATGCCAAGGAGGCTTTGGGGTAACTCCAAAGCCTCATGTGGACCCATCTATTATAAATCTTGCATTTGAATAAAATATTTTCAGGATTATCAAGAACTTCACAAAATAAAGTTTCAGCTGCAATGAAGAAAGCGTCAGGATGTCTAACAGTGTCCAGGAAGCTCCAAGACGTTTCCATGTCAGTATTCAGCTCAGGACTTGTGGTGCCAATGCAGAGCTGCTCAACAGTGCCATCTGGTGGAAGTCAATGTTTCTGCAGAGCTGCGAGGGCAAGACATTTGGACAGTGGCCCAGTGTCAAGAAGCCCAGTAAAGAAGACACTTTCCTCAGAGAAATAACATCCAGAACAGACGGAAATTCTGAAGGAAATACAGAAAGTTTATAGTTTACAAAATTATTTTCTCAGATAAAGACCTGTTCTAGCTGTTTGGGAAGTCTAGAAAATGAACTGCTGCTAAAGAAAGATGAGTGTTACTTTAAAAGTCAAAGTTTGTGTTTAAAATGTATTTATTGTGCAGCACCGAGGGTTTGACAGAAATGTAATTTCGATTCTCTGTATGTATCTCACATGTGGTAGAATTGACAATAAACTTGGCTTTGATTTTAAAGAATACTATCAAAATGTCCTCCAAGAGCAGCTTCTCCAGAAGTCATTTAGCGATGATCTGCACATCTTCAAGTTAGATGAAGCACCATGTCACAATGCAAAAGTGATAACAGAGTGGCTCAGACAATGTGGACCTCCAAGATCTCAATCCTACATCCAGAGCTGTGGTTACTCCCAAAAAGATGGTGGACACACAAAAAAAGAAAAATATTGTCAACTCAGGACATTGATAAAATACAAATGGATTAATAAAATAGCCTACATGGGTGTGGATTCTACTTTAAAGACCACATTAAGTTATATAGACTGACAACACATGAAAGAACATCCCAACACTGTTGACAAGCAACTAAACTCAATCATATTTTAAACTCTTTTCTTTTAAGGGTCACCACAGTGAATAATTGTCTTCCAACTGATCCTTTCCTCTGCATCTTCCACTCTCAGCTCAGCCAGTTGCATGTCCTGTTTCACCACATCCTCTGTACAGGTCCAAATCATCTTAAGCTGGCCTCTCTAACTTGGTCTCCAAGACAGCCACGCTGAGCTGTCTCTCTGATGTTCTCATTCCTAATGCTGCCCATCAATTCAATTCAATTCAATTCAATTCAATTCAATTCAATTCAATTCAATTCAATTCAATTCAATTCAATTCAATTCAATTCAATTCAATTCAATTCAATTCAATTCAATTCAATTCAATTCAATTCAATTCAATTCAATTCAATTCAATTCAATTCAATTCAATTCAATTCAATTCAATTTAATTCAATTCAATTCAATTTTATTTATATAGCGTCTATTACAACACAAGTTGTCTCCAGGATCTTTCCAGAGACCCAGAACATGACCCCCGAGCAATTATTACATACACAGCGGCAGGTAAAAACTCCCCTAGTGGAAGAAAAACCTTAAGCCAAACAGTGGCAGGAAGAACTCACCTTTAAGAGGGAAGAAACCTGGACCAGGACCTATCATCAGTAGTCCAATTAGACTTCTGTGTATATGGGTGATATATGGATAGACGGTGATCCAAGGGGATGAGGACTGCAGGTCGGGATGTCAGCAAGTATCCAACAGACATCCACACAGACAGGTGGAGGCAGACACTGGGATGGTCAGAGGCGGAACTGCAGGTCAGCAAGCACCTCCTGAGGTTCTGGTCTGCAGGACCTGCAAAGAAGAGGAAAAGAAGGACCAGACAAGCACAAAAAACTACCAGAACAATGGACCACAATTAAGTTTATGGGATACTGTTAATAACTGAGGGTTGAGGTGAAGAAGAGACAGAGAAGGCAAAGAGAAACAGAGAAGGTGAAAGGCACCACTCAGTGGATCATGTTGGTGCCCCCCTGCAGCAGAGGCCTATAGCAGCATATCTACACCGAAGCTGTTTAAGATGAGCTGCTCTAATCTGGTCCTGCAGCTGCAGCTTTGACTACTGGTCCTGACACATTAAGGTACTAAATATACACTAACTATATGCTTTATTAAACAGAAATGTTTTAAGTTTAGTTTTAAAGGTGGAGGTGGTGTCAGCCTCCTTAACCCAAACTGGAAGTTGGTTCCAGAGTGATGGTTCCTGATAACAGAAGACCCGTCCTCCAAATCTACATCTGGATCTTCTAGGAACTACGAGTAAACCTGCACCCTGAGAACGGAGAGCTCTATTAGGAACGTACGGTACTATCAGGTCTTGCAAATATCGCGGCGCTAGGCCATTTTGGACTTTATATGCCAGTAATAAAATGTTGAATTGGATTCTAAATTTTACAGGGAGCCAATGGAGGGAAGCTAAAACTGGAGAGACGTGGTCTCTCTTGTTGGTTCCTGTCAGCACTCGCGCTGCTGCATTATGGATCAGCTGGAGGCTGTTAAGAGAATTACTTGGACATCCAGCCAACAACACGTTACAGTAATCTAGTCTAGAAGATACGAACGCATGAATTAGTTTTCCAGCATCACTCTGGGAGAGGATGCTCCTGACCTTTGTGATATTACGGAGGTGGAAAAACGCAGTTTTACCAACCTGATTAATGTGCTGTTTAAATGACAAATCCTGATCGAATATAACGCCAAGGTTTCTCACAGTTTTACTGGAGGCCATCACAACACCATCTAATCCCTTCCTAAGCTGTTAGGGACCACAAATTACAACCTCTGTTTTAGCAGAATTTAGTAGCAAAAAATTTCTGGACATCCAGTCTTTGATGTCCTTAATACACATCTGAAGTTTGTCTGATGGTTCTGTTTCATCTTCATAGACAGATACAGCTGATTATCATCAGCATAACAATGAAAATTAATGCCGTGGTTCCGGATAAAACTTCCTAAGAGCTGCATGTATAAACTGAACAAGATTGGCCCTAGCACTGAACCCTGTGGGACACCATAGCAGACCCTCGTCTGTACGGAAGAAACCTCATGAACATGAACAAACTGGAATCTATCAGACAGATATGATTTAAACCAATCTAGAGCTGTCCCTTTAATCCCAACAACATACTCTAGCCTCTGCAGTAAAATGCTGTGATCTATAGTATCAAAAGCAGCGCTGAGGTCCAGCAGAACCAGTATGGACACTAATCCATTATCTGAGGTCCAGCAGAACCAGTATGGACACTAACCCATTATCTGAGGTCCAGCAGAACCAGTATGGACACTAACCCATTACCTGAGGTCCAGCAGAACCAGTATGGACACTAATCCAGTCTCTGAGGTCCAGCAGAACCAGTATGGACGCTAATCCATCATCTGAGGTCCAGCAGAACCAGTATGGACACTAATCCATTATCTGGGAGCATAAGAAGGTCTTTCGAGACTGGAACCAGTGCTGTTTCTGTGCTATGATGCATCTGAACCCTGACTGAAGAACTTCAAATAGATCATTTCTATACAAATGGTCACACAGCTGCTGCAACGACCTTTTCCAGAATTTTAGAGATAAATGGAAGGCTGGAAATCTGTCTATTATTAGCTAAAATGTCTCGGTAAAGAGACGATTTTTTAAGTAATTTAAAGTAAGGTTTGATTAGTGCAACTTTAAAAGCCTGTGGTACATATCCCAAGAACAGGGACAAGTTGATCTGGTCCAGTATTGTCGCTCCAATAAGAGAGAAAAAATTTTTAAGTAGTCGAGTTGGGATTGGGTCTAACAGACACGTGGATGATTTAGATCCATTGACGACTGAGGTCAGCTCAGAGAGGTCAACAGGAACAAAACAGTCTAGAGTCAGGTCAGAGCATAAGGGAGTCGTTGAAGTTGAAGAAATTCCCACAGCCACTCCCGGGTGGGCCTGGCTGATTTCCTCTCTAATTCTGACAATTTTATTGCTAAAGAAGCTCATAAAGTCTTCACTACTGAGAGCTGCAGGGATGCACGGCTCAACAGAGTTGTGGCTCTTTTTCAGCCTGGCTACAGTGCTGAACAGAAAACGTGGGTTATTTTTATTATCGTCTATTAACACTGAATAATAGGCTGTTCTAGCTTTGCGAATCGCTTTTTTATATACTATTAGACTATCTTTCCATGCATAATAAATATCTACAGACCTACTAGAGAACCACTTTCTTTCCATTTTATGCACTTTCTGTTTTAACATACAAATATGTGAGTTAAACCAGGGAGTTAAGCTCCTACGGTTAGAGACCCTCTTTCTCAAAGGAGCAACTACATCTAAAGCTGTATGCAACACATCTGCAGTGCTACCGACAAGGAAATCAACATCTGCAGAGGTAGAACCGAGGTCACAGCCCTCAACTGCTTCACTATGTTCCACTGTAAGAAGATGAAGAGCAACGGCCTCCCTAAATTTAGTAATAGCTTTATCGGACAGACACCTGCTAAAGTAATTCCTCCTATTATGTGTAACGTTGACAATGTTGAATTCAAACGTTATTAAATAGTGGTCGGATAGGAGGGAGTTTACATGTGACACTAACAGATTATCAAGTTCTACTGTTAATATATATATATATATATATATATATATATATATATATATATATATATATATATATATATATATATATATATATATATATATATATATATATACAAATACAAATATATACTTACACTTAGCAACAGAGTGGATGGGGAATAGAAAAGTCCCTCCAGAGGTGAGAGGTTAAGTCAAGCTGGTTTCAATCTGATGCAGGTTGTATAAAAGAGCATCTGAGTCCTTCAGTCCTGGACCTGGGTGGAATAATGAGCAGCCCGTCAGCCACAGCTCATTGTACAGAGGGTGAGACAGATTCTCCAGGATTTAACAGATTTTGTCCTTCACCCTCTTTCAGCCACCCTAACCCTGGTCTTTCCTGTAGAGGGTGTTTGTATTATGAGTCCAGCCTAGTTTATTGTTGATGTGGACCCCAAGGTATCTTTACGAGTTCACTATCTCCACCTCCTCACCCTGGATGGTAACTGGCACAGGTTTAGTGTGGTATTTCCTGAAGTCCACCACCAGCCCCTTAGTCTTGCTGATGTTGAGCTGAAGTCGATTTCGGCTGCACCACACAGCAAAGCTCTCCACCAGTCCTCTGCACTCTTCCTCATCATTACTGCCAATGCATCCAACTATGAAGGACTCATCGGAAACGTTTGGAGGTGGCAGGATCCAAAATCAAAGGAGTCAGAGGTGTAGAGGGTAAAGATGAACAGAGACAGAACAGATCCTTGAGGCACCCCAATGCTGCTATAAATAATGTCAGATACGCTGTCATCCACTCTGACGTACTGCGGTCGGCTTGTGAGGTAGTCCAGAGGTAGTTACTACTTGCTACTTTGTCTATGTGAGCGTTGTGACACTGCAGCCAAATATCTCTAAAAATGACTGGAAGCTGAAATGAAATGTTAACCTGCTATTACCACCTGCATGGGTTCAGTCTTGAGTCTTATGTAACATGTGGTTATCTAAAGCACAAACTTAAAGAGATTTCTCCAAACGGAACAACTTAAGTCCTATATGTGGGAGTGGTGGCCTAGTGGTTACAGTGGTGGGCTTGGGGCTTTATTGACTCCGGAGCCAACATTGAATTCATGGACATTAACTGATAGGGTTCCCAGGTTCAAGCCCAGGGCTGCTCACAATGGTAAATCACTGGGGCCCCTGAGCAAGGCCCTTAACTCCCAATTGCTGCCCTGCTAGCAGCCCCACTGCTCACTAGTGAAACTAGTTGATGGGTTAAAAGCAGAGACTAATTTCGGTGTGCATCGTACATACAGCGTGTGCACGATGTCCACACTGACAAGAAAGGGAAGAAAAAAAAAAAAGAAATAATATATGTTCTGCCAGGTTAATGTCAGGTTTAAACGACCTTACATTTATTAAACACACGACACAAGACAAGTCAGTAAGTTTTTCATTCATCATCACGGAGGACGGACAGAGAACTCAGCCACATCTCCGCTGCTCTCGTCTCTGTCCACCCCCCCTCTGATGGCCTCTTGAGGCTTTTATTGACAATAAGGACATCTTCATGTCACAGATGACATGAAGATAAGCAACTTGTACAAGATATATTCTCTGACGTGTACAACTATCTTATAAGACAAGCAGTATACAGAGTGTAAAATAACAATGAGATTAAACAAAGAGAGTGTTAAAGTTTTAACCCTATCAGTTAATGTCCATGAATTCAATGTTGGCTCCGGAGTCAATAAAGACAGGTAGGGTGTGTTCTCAGCCGTGATTATCTGAATGTCTAACCCCAGGCAGGAGTCTAAAGCCTTCAGATAATGTCTGGCTCAGCAGGGTCCTCCCAACCCCTGCTGAACTCCTCCCTTTCACCGGACAAACTCAGATTATGTGTCCCGGTTGACCACAATACAGGCAGAGCCAATGAAACATCTTTCAGCTGGAGTTAGTCTGCAGTGATCCATCTGCACTGGCGCAACATTTCCAGAAGTCCCTGGTGGTGGAGCTGGACGGTCTTTTGCAGGAGATGGAGTGATCCAGACTGCACTCAACGGCTCCCACTGATTCTCTCCCTCCACCTTTCACAGAGTTATTGCTCGATGCAGGTGGCCATGTCCATAATTTCATTGAGATCTGCTGGGGGTTCTTGGGCGGCAGGTCCATCCTTTATGCTGTCGGCCAACTCCTGATAAAAAGCATCAAACACAGCGGCATTCCAACAGCTATCTGCAGCAATAGTTTGAAAGTCACTAATGTCACCCATTACCGGTCTGTTCGCTTGTTTGAGAGAGAACAGATTCCTTGATACCTCTTTCTCTGACCTCTCAGGATGGAAAATTGTCCGTAGTTCCTCTGAAAACCTTGTATACAAAGTGCACATGGAAGAAGTCGTCTCCCACCCCGCTGTTCCCCATAGTCCCGCTTGTTCGGTGAGTAGAGAGATGGCATGTATCACTTTGGCTTTCTCTGAGGGAAAAGATGATGGTTGGAGCTTGAATTGTAATGAACCTGAACTAAGAAGACTCAACACTGGCCTGGTTTTTCTTTCATACTTTTCAGAAGAACTCAATTGAGGTTCATGTCTAATAGATAACATATGTGGGACTGACGGAACTGCCCCAGAAGAGCCAGTGTCAGTAACTCTGGATGGCGTTAACTCCACTAGATGCTGAGTATCTCTTTAATAAACAACAACAACAAGCTCTGAGAGTCCCTTTTCTTGCTGTGCTATCACGGTAATGTAAAAGGTAAAAAAATAATAATCAGAGACTCTGGGTAAGTTGGAATAAGATCTTCATTAGAGTGGTAATGGGGCAGCATGGTGGCTTAGTGGTGAGCACTGTTGCCTCACAGCAGGTTCATGGTTCGACCCCCAGGCCCAGCAGGAGTCTGTGTGGAGTTTGCATGTTCTCCCCGTGCTTGCGTGGGTTTCCTCCAGGTGTGAGTGCAGTGTAGAAACTCTGACGATTTGGGACTGGGAACAGGTAAGGCAGCTAAATGAATCAATGAGAAGCAGAATCAGTTAATGTACGAGCTCATGGTACAGTGATGCCTTCACAGAAACTTTGGAAAACAGTGATGGAATATGACACTATCAGCATTTTTAAAGCAAGAATTACATCTGTAGGGATCTTTTGTGCATGAAACCATACTGCTGCGCAGAAATGGGAACATCCTTTCTTATCCTAGCTCCCACTACTCTTTCCCAGATCTTCATTGTGTAGCTCATCAGCTTTTACAGGGGAACCACACATGGTTGTGCATCCTTTCCATCCCTATCTCTCTTTCTCACCAGCCTGTTCAAGTTCTTCTCTCCTTCCTTAACTTTCAACTTAGCAACAGCTCATTGTACACCTTTTGTTCTTTGTTTGCTGAGTCTTTCTTTGCCTTACATTGCATCTCCTTGTTTTCTTGTCTAGCTTCTCCTGTTCTTGCCATCCTTCACTTCTTCCTGGCTCACCTCTTATTCTGACTTCATTCTGTACTAGTCTGCCCTAGTCTGACACTCTTCTTACCTCCAGAACATTCTTGACCAAGGATATAACAACTGAAACCCTGCCCTGACACTTGGAGTCTTTGAACACATAGAATGTATCTAGTCATTGTGGTGACATTTAGGACCCACTGTTGGTCCTAAAGTCTTCTTTTCCTGACAACACTTGAAAGAACATCCTCTTTGAGAAAAAACGGCATTTCACACCTACCTATTACCAAATGTTCACTGTGATGGACCTGGAAAAGGTCAGGAGATGATGCTACTCCTGCTAAAGCTTCTGATGGAAACAGATGACAGTCAGAGACAGCCGTCCTCCAGCAGGACAAATCCAGTCAGACATTACTGTGAACATTATTATTGTGTTTGTTCATGTCTGTCACCTTTAGGTAAATTAGGGTGAATTAAATTAGTATGTAGAGTAACATAAATGTCTCTTTTTGTTAAAGAAATTATTTAGACTCTTGTTAAAACTTACGTGTATCAGGTTTGGCCAAACATTCAGGAGAAGAGTCCTGTCATGCTTGTTGGGATATTATTTTTTCTTAGTTTGTTGTTATTTTGTGCAGTGTCTGCAGTCATGCGGTCGATGTACCGGACTGTCGTGGTAAAGAAGGAGCTGAGTCGTAAGGTGAAGCTCTCAATTTACCGGTCAGTCTACGCTCCCACCCTCACCTACAGTCATGAACTTTGGGTACTGACCAGAAGTACAAGATTGCAGATATAAGCGATCGAAATAAGTTTCCTCCGCAGGGTGGCTGGGCGCTCCCTTAAAGAGGGTGAGATGCTCAGTCATCCGGGAGGAGCTCGGGGTTGAGCCGCTGCTCCTTCACATCGAGAGGAGTCAGCTGAGGTGGCTTGGGCATCTGTATGGGATGCCTCCTGGACATGCCTGGACACCTAGAGAGGTGTTCCAGGCATGTCCCACCAGGACCCGGTCCTGGATAAGCAGATGAAAATGGATGGATGGATGGATGGATGGGTGGATGGATGGATGGATGGATGGATGGATGGATGGGTGGGTGGATGGATGGATGGATGGATGGATGGATGGATGGATGGATGGATGGATGGATGGATGGATGGATGGATGTTTATATATATATATATATAAGGTATAAACAGTTGGGAACTTCTGATGTTTTACATGTGTTACATACATCACTTCCACAGAAGTGATTGAAGTGTGGAAACTCCTGCTGAAGACCAGCTGGGTAGAGACACAGACACACCGTCAAAGGTACCAAAGACCAGATCCATCAGTATAATTATCTGTTACCTGGAGAACTGAGAGTTTTCTGTCCATCAGACTGGTACCTGGTTACTTGGTGGACTACAGAGACCACTATCTAAACAGGTGCAGACAGCAGACACTGAGGTGGTCAGAGGTGGGACTGCAGGTCAGGATGTCAGGAGGTATCCTGAGATGTACGACGCAGATTTTAATGTAAGAATAATCATGTTAAAATATGAAGTCTGAACTCAGACAAACACTCTGCATTGATGGGTTCTGTGAAGTTGATAATCTCTTTCTGGTCATAGCATAAGCCTTTAAATATAATATAGATTAATTAAGACTTTTTTTGGAACGTATTGTATTTATTTAGATTTACTACTACTACTGCCCCGACAGTATACTACACAGACACGATAAACTGAGCAAAGACTTCACCGATCACAATCTAATGGATGTTCAGTTGGCTCATCACCCATGTAGAGGATTTTTGGGTCAACTGTAGGGCCATGTTGAGGACAAATGCAATTAGTTAATTTCAAGGTCCTTTTTTCTGTATTCCATCACACATGCACAGTATCTTAATTTATCTGAAAATGTTGCAAAGAATATTTAAAGTGAGCAGTTATAATCCAGTTTTTCAAGATTATACTTGTTCTCCCCTGGTTTTAGTTGAACAAGAACAAAACACTAAACATCTGGTTGTTGGATGAAACCGACTGGTGACTGGTGGTTTTTTATTATATATTATTTTATTTAAAAAAACAGTTCTGCATTCACAGGGCTTCTGCTACCATAACTCTGCCCCTGAGAGTCATAATCTTAATCTGAATTTTTGGTGAAACCTGGAAGCCATGTCGTAGAGAATATCCTAAAGTCTCATCTGGAGAAACTGAATCTTTTATTCAAGGTTCAGAGGTGGAGTTTAAGAAACTCCATACAGATGTAAATCACTTCGTCCCAGTGCAGAGGAGTGAGAGGGAAATGAAGAAAACTTGACTTTTTTCATTTCTTCATAGTTGAGGAAGTTTTGTTCTTGTATGTGTCAGTCAGTCAGCCCCTTTCACTCATTGAAGGCTTTAAGGGATCACAGTGGACACAGATTTCCGGTTTATTCTCAACAAAAGCTGGACTGTTCATGCTACTATAGTTGCAAACTGATACCAAGACCATAAGCCAATAAGACAATAGCTCTTTTGTAATCAATCTGAATCTCTTAACGGTTTAGTTGTAGTGTGCCGACGACTGCAGGCGCTGTTTCAGGTGTTTCGCAGAGTCCTCTCTCGGTGGTGAGATGTTTCTGTTGCCACGAGGAAGCATGTTCTCCCACTTAGAAAGTTCATCTTCTCTATGACTAAACTTGACTATTTGGTAAATACAAACTGTTGTACATGTGTGCTGATGTTTTATGAACTCTTTAAACCTGAGCATCGTGGTGAACCTGCTAATTTCAAAATTATAACAGACACCTTGAGATTTTTAAGGGTCCATAGGGCATTCAGACTGTGAAGGACTAAAACAAAAGAAACTAAAACTTCTGTAGAAACACATTTGAACCACTCAAGGTGACCGCCATACCTGAATAAGACAAATTGTGAATTATTGAATTATCTTTTGCATGTGAACGGCTCAAACGTACATGTGCAGAGTCTCCAGAACAGCGGTTTTAGAGTCAGAGTCAGAGTCAAGTTTATTGTCAATTCTACCACATGTGAGATACATACAGAGAATCGAAATTGCGTTACCCTCAAACCCTCGGTGCTACACAATAAATACATTTTAAACACAAAGTGCAAGTTAAAAAGAGACAAGAAACAAGTTGTGACATGACAACAACAGTTTTTCGGTTTGTTTAAAGTGACATGGTGCAAAGCAAGCGGTCCAGTTCTGCCAAAATACAGATACTGAGATCAGAGTGAGTGAGGGGGGGGCAAGGCGGGAAACGGTGGAAGAGAAGGGAGAGTGTTAAGTGTCCTGACAGCCTGGTGGACTGGTCCAGAATGTTGTCTCCTCGCGTGGGGAACTTGATGTGGTGGTGAAGATTTGAAAAGATGGTCCTTGGGTCTGCGTGGTTGAAGTCCCCCGCCAGGATGAGGAAGGCCTCAGGGTGGGCTGTCTGCTGCTCGCTGATCCGCTGGTACAGCTCGGTCAGCGCCTCTCTCCTGGTGTGGGTGGAGGGGCTGGGGGGGATGTAAACAGCAGTGAGTAGTATGACCGAGTATTCGCGCGGTAGATAGAAAGGACGACATTTAATAATCATAAACTCCGCCAGGGGTGAGCAGTGTTTGCAGACCACCACAGCATCTCTACACCAAGCATCACGGAGGAAAACACAAAGGCCGCCGCCGCGGCCCTTACCTGCCTCGGTGTGTGCTCGGTCCGCCCGGTAGCAGGTCAGCTGGTCGAGCTGGATGGCGTGGTCCGGTATGCTTTCGTTGAGCCATGTTTCCGTGAACACAAAACACAGCTCTTTCACGGTCCTCTCGGCGGAGCAGAGTAATCGGATGTGGTCCAGTTTGTTGTCCAGCGAACGAACGTTGGCCAACACGATGGAGGGAACCGTCGGTTTGTTCGGGTTCTCCGCCAGTCTCGTCCGGATACCGGCTCGCTTGCCCCTCTTCTGCTTCCTGTAGCGCCGCTTGTGGCGCTTCCATTGCGGCGGAGGTCGAGGCGCGGGGGTCGGCGGAAGTGGTGGTTCCCGGAGCAGACCGCGTTCCCGAAGTTGGCCGGCGAGTTCAGAGTTCAGCTCGACAGTGTAGCTGTTTCCAACGTCGAGCAGAAACCCCCGGCTGTACTTTGGTTTGGTATGCATATGACTTGTAAAAACACAACTTTGGTGACAAAAACAAGAACGAAAAACACGAAAACGGCGAACCGTCGGGAGAGAGAGAAGCCGCAGCGTGAGGCACGCGCCGCCATCCCGGAACCGGGATTTACAGAACAGAGCTGGTTTTAGACCAACTAACCTGCATGTTTGCAGCTGGAAGACGACTAAACCCAAACTGGACACGATACTAGTCTGACCTGAGTGACTCATCACGACCTCACACAGGGACTGGACATCTGCATCACAGTTGCAAGCAGAAATGTTTTTGTTACAGAAAAAAAGTGTGTAACACCAACTGACATTTAAAGATTAATGAATGTAACGATGAGTAATAAACAACCAATGAATTAAGTTAATAATGAATGGATAGTAACTTGTTAAACCACAGAGGAAAAGTACGCTGGTTTGTTCGGAGATCACAAAATGTCCACAAGACGGGAGCCGAGGAGGGAACCAAAACCAGCACAGTTGACCTCTGCAGCCACCAGAAGACCAACATCAAGCCCCAAACATCCAGGAGCCAGGAAAAGACTTCATGGCTCTAACTACACCGACTATCAGGTAAAACTACAGGAGGGGAAAAACCCAGAACCACTAAGCACAAAACAAAGACAATAAGGAGGTAAAACACATAACAGTTCTGTTTCTGTTTCAGAACCGGCTCAGAGGATTATAAAGACAGTTGATATCAGGAAAGCTCCCACTGTCATCACAAATATGAGAACAAGAGAACCACGCTCCAAACAACCAGAACTCAGTACCCTTTAGGTAAAACTCTTTCAGTGACACAGGATCCTAGGAGGAATCAACATTTTCATTTTTTTAATCTGTTTTTCTTACTCTGGACCCCATGTGACCTGTTTTGTTTACGGCGCCATTTTGGCAGGAAAAGAGAACTAGTCCAGCACGTCAGAAATCAGGTGTAATGACGAACTTCAGAGGGTCCAAGTTTTCCGTGCATTTAAACCCAAAAGATAAAGAAAACTTTGCAGACTATGCAGACTTTTGCTACACAGGTTGAGAGATGTGTGTGGCGGCGTGCTGGATGTCACATTGACAGGGGTGTCTGGTGGCCGGCTGATTCAAAACCCTGTTTGCCCAACCATTTCTTTCCCCATTTTGCTAAATTGACACATGGTCTGGATCATGCGTCTTAGGGGGTCATGCTGGCTACTAGGGTGTAAAAGAATATCCATATGGCGATATATTGCGATATGAGGTGCAAACTAACCACAGTCCTTTTAAGATTCTTTTTGGCAGGCCTCCTCCGATGGGCGTGGACCCCCCTGGACACCGCATCCTACCATCAGCGGTCTGTGAGAATACTGTTTTAGCAAATTGCAAAAACCTGCATTCTGTGCTGTCTCGGATTAATTCACAAGTGAACGCAGGGTCTCAGTTTGGGGTTCTTTTTGTGGGGTGACCATAATGTCAGTATTGATTGTGATTTAATTTTCTGGATTTTTCATTCTCTTGCCACTGACTCACCTGATGCTAATGTTCATGCTACTGTGTCATCAAATACCAGTACGTCATCCAGACGTCCGAGGTGATTGAATTATCCGGTCAGTGACAGGGGAGTAGTTGTCGAGGAGTCACGTTCAGTTACACAGATTACCAGAGCAGCAGTTGGTACCCGGCGATGTTGGCTTCAGTTCATCATTTGGGCGTGACAAATAGTTATGTATGCTCTGCTTTGCCACACTTTTCTCCAGGTTCAATTCCCCTTGCTCCATAACCCCTTACAGGTGTGGAAACGCTGGGGGTCTTCTCACCGTTGTGTAGAATAAATCCCATGATGTACAGGGCTACTGTGTGTTTCCACCGGCGGTGTCCATCCAGTGGTCAGCTGTTGCGATGCTGCGTGTGGTCTCACCAGGAACGCCACTTGTGGCGAGGACGTGACACCTGCTTTCAGCGTGTGGTTGTTCCTTATATGTTGTTTTTGAATGCCTCTGAGTTGTTGAATCCAATGGAGAATCAAGGGATACATACAATCCACAGGTTCTGTTCTCCAATTCAGATGGATTTGGGTGTCTGCAACATCTCGTGTGGACTAGTAGCAAACATCCATACCAGGCTTTGCCTCCAGTTTGGTGTGGAACATGTTATCTAGCAAAGCTCCTTCCACATGTGGCCGTTTATGATAAGTTGTCCTACCATCACACTGATTATCCTCATATCTATTGCACCACCTGTGTGACCTTTTTGAGCCACACTGTTCGTGTTTCCCCAGGAATGAAATTCTTTGGGGGTCTGACTTCTGATGGTTTCCACACTGTCTCAATTGAAGTTAAGGCCCTGCGTAATGTTGCGTTACAGAACAGATTCAGCTTAGATCAAGTCTTGGTGGCCTAGGGTGTTGTTTGTCACATTATTGGAGAAACGTGTTGTACATTCGTTCCGGACTAGGATTAGTGATAACATGACTCATGTAGCGTCACATTTGAATGGTCTCCTCCAGGCACAAAAAGGCTGCGACTCCTCAACAACCTGGGGGTTTGATGCATGGGCGTGGTTTACATCGGGCTCCTGGTACTCTGTGGTGCTAACACTGTGTACTCCATTTATGGTTATACTGTGTATGGTTTTCATTTTTATTCTCCTCTGTGATTCCTCATGTCCAAGCGATGATCATGAGAGCTCTTGGCACTTGCTACACAAGCTCTCCTCATCTTTTCAGTGCCCTGGCAGCAACTTTCTTTACAGATATTGACTGGTGTGCGGTGCCCGTTTGCCCTGACTCCGGTACTGAAGTTAAACTTTGATGTGTTTTTTATTTCTTTCCTTAGTTTTCTAGTTAGTACTTTGCGGCTTGATGTTTGTCTTCAGGTGGCCACAGAGGTAGACGCTCTTGGTTTTGATTTCCTTCTTGGCTCGTGTCTTGTTTGGTTGTCTTGCTTATTTTGTGAACTTCAACTATGGCAGCAGCCTTTTTCTCTGTGGTTTATAGCAAGTGATTTTAGTGCTACACTTCTCATTATATCAAACATGATATTACATTCATTTATGTGTTGATGATTAGCTTTTATTGTTGAACAAATGTGTAATTGTGATGTAAATATTAGTCGTAGCCGTTCTGTGACCTTTCTTATGAGTACAGCTTGTGCAGACTCATTTTTTGTCTTTGAGACTTTTCTACTCTGCTGTCACATAGCTTCCATAACCAATGAATATATAATAATCACTTAGAGTTTAATAATTCCTGTGTTTTTTATTTTACTGCATCCTGATACTCAATCCAGATCCTGTTACTTCTGCATCAAGGCTCCAGATGTACGTTTTAACCCGCTGGCACCTCTTTATCCATGATCCATGAACCCAAGCTGAAGCAAGCTTAGATTCAAGATTGGATTGTGTGATCGGTCAAGGTACATACATCATGATATTCAAAAACTAATGTCAAGCTTTCATTATCCCACTGTGGTCAAATGACTGGTTACCATCTGGAGTTTTATGTTGAGAGTAATTCCAACCTGTGATGGTTGTGGAGGCTCTGTGGTGTTTTTCCCCTCCCCTTCTTTGTGTTACAGACCAGGTGGATGGCAGGGGCGTGGCCAGCCCTTTCGGACACCTGCACTCAATCCCCTCATCAGCCTCAAACCTATTTACCAGGCCTTCTCACCACTCCTGGTTGCCAGGAGATTTCCGTCTGAATCCTCAAGCCAAGCCAAGCCAAGCCAAGCCAAGCCAAGCCAAGCCAAGCCAAGCCAAGCCAAGCCAAGCCAAGCCAAGCCAAGCCAAGCCAAGCCAAGCCAAGCCAAGCCAAGCCAAGCCAAGCCAAGCCAAGCCAAGCCAAGCCAAGCCAAGCCAAGCCAAGCCCCGCGTTTGGGGATTCTCAAGCCAAGTCAAGTCAAGTCAAGCCGAGTCGAGTCAAGTCTGGTCAAGCTAAGTTAAATCAAGCCAAGCCTGGTCAAGCTAAGTTAAATCAGGTCAAGCCAAGCCAAGTCAAGTCAAGTAACGTCAAGTCAAGTTCTGCGTCCGATTCCAAGAGTCTGATCAAGCCAAGCCGAGTCGAGTCGAGTCAAGTCTGGTCAAGCTAAGTTAAATCAAGCCAAGTTAAGCCAGGCCAAGTCAAGCCAAGCCAAGCCAAGCCAAGTCAAGTTTCCACTGGGGATTCTACGTCTGCCAAGCCTTGTTCCTGCCTTGTTCTGCGTTCCATGTTGGGAAATAAATCATTTCTACCTTCCTTGGCTCTCTGCTCTGGGGTTCTGTTCCGCGATCCATGACACAACCTCTTACCATTCAGCTAAAATGAATCGGTACATAAAATGTGATTTTAAAAATAAAATTAACATTTTGGAACTACATTCAGCCTAATAAAGTAAAGAAATTCTGTATCATAAAAAGAAGGGGTCCAAGTAATCTTGTGTCAGTTAAATAGTTGAAATCTGTGATACCTTCTGTTCATCCCAAAAGAGGCAGAGGAGGAGAGCAAAAGTTTAACGTTTGTTACCATGAAACACGCCATCAGGAAACAATTGGACACACCCCATTAAATGACACAGTGAAAGACATCACGTTCCACAGAGTCCATCATATAGGACGTAAAAACCCCAAAAACAAACGACCACATCTGATTGTGGCTAAATTCGAACACTACAAACAAAAACAACTGGTCCAACGCCAGGGGAGGAACCTGAGAGGAACCGACTACGGCATGAACGATCAGTTCCCACGGGAGATCCTGAACAGAAGGAAGGTTCTGTTCCAGATCAGGAAGCAGTTCATGAAAGAAGGGGAAAAAGGCAGTAGTCACGGTGGACAAACATTTGTATTGACAGAACTGCACCTTGGTTTCACAAACGTAAATGGATATACTCTCCTTCTTATACGTTTGTTTTGTATTATTTTCTTTCTTCTCTGTTTTTCCATCTTCTTAACCTTTATCTTCTCTCTTTTCCTTTCATTTATAGTTTTTTCCAATTAAAGAAAAGGGGAAGGAAAACATTCATCACACACACAATCTGTTCTGAATATCTGACTAAATGTTTACACAAGCGGATTCTCAGGCTTTTCCATACAGCTCCAAGATTCAGACAGGAGTCAGACAATAAAACACCAACAATATGAGATCAGTTAAGTTTGTAAGCTGGAACATCCGCGGAATCAAGTCAAACATAAAAAGAACAAAAATATTTGATTATATAAATAAATTGCAGGCTGACATATGTCTGTTACAAGAAACACAAACTTCAAAATCAGACTTAAGCAAATTAATGACTCCGCAGTTTAATCATATATATACTGCTGATTTTAATTCAAGGCAAAGAGGAGTAGCATTTTTAATTCATAAAAAAATTTTCTTTACCCATAATGACACGGTTGAAGATCCTGAGGGGAGATTCATAATTATTAATATTACAATTGACAACAATCCAATAACAATAGCCAGTATTTATGGACCGAACAAAGACGACTCATCGTTTTTTCATTCTTTCTTTACAGCGATTTCTAATTTCTCCGACTCACCAATAATCATAGGTGGAGATTTTAATACTGTTCTTAATCCGGCACTAGATAAATCTAATAACTGTAGTAAAACATATAACTACCAATCTTCAGAAACAATCAAACAGTTCATGGCAGACTATGGTCTTGGAGATGGTTGGAGGCTGAAACACCCTAAAGATAAAGAATTCTTTTACTTCTCACAAGTCCATCAATCTTACTCACGAATCGACTATTATCTTATTAGTAATTCTCTTATTTCCAAAGTGAGTAACATTGTGATACATCCCATCATTATTACTGATCATGCTCCGATCACTCCAACCTGGAATAAAAGTACATCTGTTAAAACCAGCAACAGGTGGCGATTTAACGCATCGCTGCTTGAAGATCCCGACTTTGACAAATACATTAAAAGAAACTGGACATCCTTCCTTGAAATAAATGATTCACCAGAAATATCCCCGTCACTCCTTTGGGAAACGGGCAAAGCTGTGCTGAGAGAGCAGATCATTTCATATTCCTCCCATAAGAAAAAGAAGGAAGAGCATGAACAAAGAAACCTGGAAAAGAAGATTAAAGAATTAGAAATTAATAATGCTAATAACCCAACTCCTCAAAATCATTCTGAACTGCAAAAATATAAACTGCAGTTGAATGAATACCTGAATAAAAAAAGTAGATTCCTCATCCAAAGACTTAGACATGAACAATTTGAATTCAGTAATAAATCGGGCAAATATCTGGCCAGTCAGATCAAGATAAACAAGGAAAAATCCACAATCTCCACAGTTGTTAACTCAACGGGAGACATCGTTCAAGACCCCAAAGAAATCAACGATGAATTTATGAATTTTTATAGAAAGCTGTATTCATCTGCAAACAAATCAGACATATCAGAGATTAATAAATTTCTCAACAATATCAACCTACCAAACCTTACAGAAGATCAGGCTGGAGAACTTGATGTACCTCTAACTCCAACAGAGATCCATAAAGCTCTTCAACTAATGCCTAATAACAAATCACCGGGTCCAGACGGCTTCCCGGCAGAATTTTATAAACTGTTCTGGAATATTCTAGCACCCATATTTACAAGATTAATAGCAGAAATTAAGGAAAAATCTAAGCTTTCCAGGGAGATGAATACAGCGATGATTACTTTAATATTAAAACCTGGAAAAGATCCCACTCTTCCAGCAAGCTACCGCCGTTATCCCTAATTAATTCAGACACAAAAATAATCAGTAAAGCACTAGCGCTACGAATTGAAAAAGTAACTCCACTTATCATTCATCCAGACCAAACAGGCTTCATTAAAGGAAGACACTCCGCCAATAACCTACGGAGACTATTTAATCTGATTCACTACTCATCACAAATAGATACACCAACAGCCATTTTCTCATTGGATGCAGAAAAAGCATTTGATAAAGTTAATTGGGAATTTTTATTCCAAACACTTAAAAAATTTGGCTTTGGTGAATCATTTATTCATTGGATTAAGATTCTTTACACATCACCGATGGCAACAGTCACCACAAATGGATTAATATCTCAACGCTTCACTCTACACAGGGGTACAAGGCAGGGATGTCCACTCTCTCCATCCCTATTTGCTATCTTTATAGAACCTCTGGCAGCAGCCATACGACAAGACAGCACAATTTCAGGAATCGGAACAGGAGATACAACCCATAAGATTAGCTTATATGCTGATGACATCCTCTTATATCTACAAAACCCATCATCATCAATTCCTGATACTGTCAACCTTATTAATCATTTCTCTGAGATCTCTGACTATACTATTAACTGCTCTAAATCCACCATACTACCACTGAACTCTAACAGCTGGGATGTGGCAACTGTCACTGGACCATTCTCAATCACCACCGGCAACATCAAATACCTGGGAATTAACATTCCCCCTAAGCTGTCAGAGTTAATTGGCCTTAATTATAATCCACTCTTGAAAATGATAGAAGAAAATCTAAAACGTTGGATGAACTTACCAATAAATCTTATTGGTAGAATTGCTACAGTTAAAATGACCATACTTCCCATGGTAAATTATCTCTTTTCAATGATTCCCAGCAAGCCTCCAACCCTCTGGTTCAAATCTTTAGATTCAATAATTACACATTATTATTGGAAAAGTAAAAAGGCCAGAATTAAACTATCAACGTTACAAAAAAATAAATTAAATGGTGGTCTGGAGGCCCCAAACTTCCAGCATTACTATCTTGCAAATAAACTCCAGTATGTTCATAAATGGATCAAACCAAATGAATCAGATTGTTCTTGGATAGGGCTAGAACAATTATTTTGTAAAGAAATCAATATCTCTGATTTGCCATTTATAAGCCGCACTATTACCAGACACCCCTGCTTCAAAAACCCAATCATTGCCTCAACTCTGACGGCCTGGTGGGACTTTCACCAAATGACTAATACCACGGTATCACTAAGTACATACACTCCTATTTGGAATAATCCGGATTTTTTGATGAACAGGAAACCATTAAATCTGTCATCATGGATCACTAAGGGCATTACGCATCTTAAACATATCTATGAAAACAACACTCTGGTTTCTTTCTCTCACCTCGTACAGAAGTATAGCATTGGAGGAAATTAATTTCTAGAATACCTTCAAATTAAATCTATTGTTAAAACAAAACTTAATAGTAAAACACCAAACCTTAGCCTTCCGCCACTGGTACTAGATTTAACCCAAATTACTAGTCAACAGAAAATTTTATCCAAAATCTATAAGTTAATTGCAACAAATAAGACAACAATGTCCATCCCATCAATTACATGGGAAAAAGATTTAGAGGTTACCTACAATGCTGACTTCTGGACCCAAATCTGTAAAAACATATTTATGTCTACCGCTAATGTGAATCTACAACTAATACAATATAAAGTAATTCACAGAGCACACTATACGGGGGAAAGAATGTTTAAAATGGGCTTTAAAGATACAAAAATTTGTACACAGTGTACACAAAATGTGACGGACAGATACTTGCTGCTATCTGGGATTGTGACCCAGTCAAAATATTCTGGCATCATTGACTATTTCTCCCAACTTCTGGATTGTCACATCCCACTGTCACCTTCATTCTGTCTTTTAAATAAAAAAAAAAAAAAAAAAAAAAAAAAAAATATATATATATATATATATATATATATGTGTGTGTAAATAAACATATATATATATATATATATATGTTTATTTACACACACATATATATATATATATATATATATATATATAGACCAGTGGTCCCCAACCCCCGGGCCGCGGACCGGTACCGTGGATCCGTGGATCAATCAATACCGGGCAACACAAGAATTAATTGTTTAATTCTGTTTTATTTATTATCTGAGTCAAGCGGTCTTTTTTTTAAAACGTATTTTATTTTGAAATGACCGTATTCTCCTCTCTGTTACATCTCCTCATATTAGCGCCAAAATTTAACCCAGCTAGCCAAATGAGTAAACAGGCGTCTTTGGAAAGTTTCTTTGTGAAAGGGAAAAGGCACAATGCAGAGAGAGAAGAGCAGCCTACCACTTCCAAGAAAAAGAAAGGTTTTAGCAGACAGTACCAGGAGTCCTACTTGAAGTATGGATTTATCGCGAGAGGTGATTCCCACACACCAACCCCGCTCTGCATAATATGCGGTGACCGGCTCTCAAATGAGGCAATGAAGCCTTCAAAACTGCTTCGCCACTTAGAGACCAATTCATTCATTCATTCACGGGCGACCAGAGAGTTTGATGTTATAATAGCGTTATATTGTTGGAGCAATGTGCTAATAAAGTTTTATATGAGCACACAGTGGATTCACGTTTGTTATTATTTCACCCCCCCTTCCAGTCCGCGGTAAATTGTCAAGCGTTGACCTTGTCCGCAGTTAGAAAAAGGTTGGGGACCACTGATATAGACCATGGACCTTTGGTACAAAAAGTATGGCACATAAAAGAACATGCATATGCCTCTTTCCACACTCAGATGTTCAAAAAGTGAAATGAACATGAAAAATGGTGGTTTCTCACACTCATATCAAGGTTTGGAGTAAGTACGGTTTTATCCGTTAGCGACACTCAGCGGCGATGCAGTAAAGTCCAAAACACGAGGAAACCAAATCACCAAACAAGTTACACATGAGTCAAACAGTTTCAAAATTAACCGCATGGTCTGAACATATAGAGGTAGGCGGGGTAACACACAAAACCCAATGGCAGCCGTGGCTCTGTTAAAGGACACTGGTAACGGCAGGATCTGGAAGGAACGAGTGTTCAGGGTCCAGAATGAAGACTGGCTGTTCAGCTGTTTCATCCTCCAGGAGCTCTGTGCTGATTTGGGTCCCACTTTAGAGACTGCTAGATGTTCAGGTTAAAGCAGCAGACTCAAACGTAAAGTCGTTTGTAAGTCAGTCCCATCCAAACGTAAAGTTTGGATGGGACTGACTCTTTTCTTTGCAGAGATGGTCAGATCATATTTATTTTGATAGATTTGAATAATTTGATACTTTTATCAAATCAGACATTAGTCAGATTTTTCTCTCTAAGCTTTTCAAGCTTTCATTATTCTTGTCAGTATAAATCTCACGATACTCCCCGAAATTGGGCCTCTGCTTTTAACCATCACTAGTTTCACTGGGAGCAGTGGGCTGCTATTCCAGCGCCCGGGGAGCAGTTGGGAGTTAAGGGCCTTGCTCACAGCCATTCACCATTGATGCCAGCCAAGGGACTTGAACCTGGGTCTTCCAGGATTTGATCATCTTGGTATTTCTACCGAGTCTCAGACGTCCTCCAATATGACAACACCAGAAATGTGTGGTGTTTCAGATATTTGGAGTTTAAACAGGACTCCAGATAACGACGGTCAGACCTCCATTTCTTCTTCAAAAGCTCTCATCCACTCTGGTGTCAGCGTGGATGTCAGGTAACCTAGCAACCACCCCTACAAGGCAGAGCATCAGCACAGCAGATAAAAAAACTCTGTGCATCTGGAATACCAATCAAAAGGAAACAAAATTAAAAAAATAAAAAGAAACTTAAAAGAAAATCAGACCACAAGCAACACATTTGTAGGAGACTTTGTGATTTTATTCAGCCATGTTCTTTTTTCTGGGCAAGTTTTTTTTTTTTTCCCCCTCTTGTTTGCACATATATTAATGGTTGATACCAAATAGGTAGGACCCAAAAGATATATATATATATGTATTTATAGAAAAAAGACTTTTCAAATAATAAATTATTCAAATAAAATACATACACATATCTTTGGATCACTGCATATATATATATATATATATATATATATATATATATATATATTTATATATGCACATATTTTCTTTCTTATGTTGACATGATAAACTAACTCATTTCCTTCATTTTCATTATGTTTCCTGTCATTTTTAAGTGCAGACTATTAATAGTTCAAGTTATGTCATATGGAGAATGGTCATTAAGTCAACGTCAAAGTCAAAGTCAGGTTTATTGTCAATTCTACCACATGTGAGGTTCACACAGAGAATCAAAATTACGTTACTCTCAAACCCTCGGTGCTACACAATAAATACATTTTAAACACAAAGTACAAATTAAAAAGAAACAAGTTATAACATGTTGTTGGGTTTAAGAGCCAAAGGCAATAAAATTATAGTAAAAACAATAAAATGTTAGTATGATGATAGACAGTATTGATATGATGAACTGGATTGTAGTAATGATGGTGACATGTACAACAGTTTTTAAAGGTGTGTGACGGTCCTGCAGGTGTTTGTCTTATCGGTCTGGATTAAAGTGACCTGGTGCGAAGAAGGCGGTCCAGTTCTGCCACAAGTTCCTGGTGCAGATACTGAGATCAGAGTGAGTGAGGGGGGGGCAAGGCGGGAAACGGTGGGAGAGCAGGGAGAGTGTTCAGCGTCCTGACGGCCTGGTGGATGAAACTGTGATGCGGCTGGTCAGGATGCTCTCGATGGTGCCTCTGTAGAAGGTGTACCTGATGGAGGCGGGGCTCTGGCTCTTCTCAGTTTGCGGAGGAAGTAGAGACACTGCTGTGCCTTCTTGGCGAGTGATGCGGTGTTAACAGTCCAGGAGAGGTCCTCTGAGATGTGGACACCCAGGAACTTGGTTCTGTAGGCTGACTTGTTGTTGGTGTAGACTTGGTCCAGAATGTTGTCTCCTCGCGTGGGGAACTTGATGTGGAGATGAAGATTTGAAAAGATGGTCCTTGGGTCTGCGTGGTTGAAGTCCCCCGCCAGGATGAGGAAGGCCTCAGGGTGGGCTGTCTGCTGCTCGCTGATCCGCTGGTACAGCTCGGTCAGCGCCTCTCTCCTGGTGTGGGTGGAGGGGCTGGGGGGGATGTAAACAGCAGTGAGTAGTATGACCGAGTATTCGCGCGGTAGATAGAAAGGACGACATTTAATAATCATAAACTCCGCCAGGGGTGAGCAGTGTTTGCAGACCACCACAGCATCTCTACACCAAGCATCACGGAGGAAAACACAAAGGCCGCCGCCGCGGCCCTTACCTGCCTCGGTGTGTGCTCGGTCCGCCCGGTAGCAGGTCAGCTGGTCGAGCTGGATGGCGTGGTCCGGTATGCTGTCGTTGAGCCATGTTTCCGTGAACACAAAAACACAGCTCTCTCTCACGGTCCTCTCGGCGGAGCAGAGTAATCGGATGTGGTCCAGTTTGTTGTCCAGCGAACGAACGTTGGCCAACACGATGGCGGGAACCGTCGGTTTGTTCGGGTTCTCCGCCAGTCTCGTCCGGATACCGGCTCGCGTACCCCTCTTCTGCTTCCTCTGGCGCCGCTTGTGACGCTTCCCTTGCGGCGGGGATTCAGGCGCGGGGGTCGGCGGAAGTGGTGGTTTCCGGAGCAGACCGCGTTCCCGAAGTTGGTCGGCGAGTTCAGAGTTCAGCTCGACAGTGTAGCTGTTTCCAACGTCGAGCAGAACCCCCCGGCTGTACTTGCGTTTGGTGTACATATGACTTGTAAAAACACAACTTTGGTGCAAAAACACGAACGAAAAACACGAAAACGGCGAACCGTCGGGAGAGAGAGAAGCCGCAGCGTAAACACGCGCCGCCATCTTGGATTGGAATCCATTAAATGTATTCTCAACCATATTGGTAATTATTTAATGTTTGTACAAAGTAAAATTTAATCTAAAATCTGTCTCTATAGGCTTAAAGCTAGTTTCATCATTACTTCAACGTTTGTAAGGGAGAGACGCAGCTTTGGGTTTTGATTCGTTTTTATGTATTTGTACTTGTGTTTAGTTCATAGACTTTAAAAAAACAAGCACATCAATGAATGCTTCATGGGTCACATGAGCAATGAAGACCGGTTTTCTTTGTACAGGGAGTAACCATGTTACCATGTTGCGACGGGTACACGCCCACAATATGTCAATCAAAGTTAGCTACCACCTTCTTCAGAACCAGTATGGACACTAATCCATCATCTGAGGTCCAGCAGAACCAGTATGGACACTAATCCATCATCTGAGGTCAAGCAGAACCGGTATGAACACTAATCCATCATCTGAGGCCCCGCAGAACCGGTATGGACACTAATCCATCATTGAGGTCCAGCAGAACCAGTATGGACACTAATCCATCATCTGAGGTCCCGCAGAACCGGTATGGACACTAATCCATCATTGAGGTCCAGCAGAACCGGTATGAACACTAATCCATCATCTGAGGTCCCGCAGAACCGGTATGGACACTAATCCATCATCTGAGGTCCAGCAGAACCAGCATGGACACTAATCCATTATCTGAGGTCCAGCAGAACCAGGATGGACACTAATCCATCATCTGAGGTCCAGCAGAACCAGTATGGACACTAATCCATTATCTGAGGTCCAGCAGAACCAGTATGGACACTAATCCATTATCCGAGGTCCAGCAGAACCGGTATGGACACTAATCCATCATCTGAGGTCCAGCAGAACCGGTATGGACACTAATCCATCATCTGAGGTCCAGCAGAACCAGTATGGACATTAATCCATCATCTGAGGTCCAGCAGAACCAGTATGGACATTAATCCATCATCTGAGGTCCAGCAGAACCAGTATGGACACTAATCCATTATCTGAGGTCCAGCAGAACCAGTATGGACATTAATCCATCATCTGAGGTCCAGCAGAACCAGTATGGACACTAATCCATCATCTGAGGTCCAGCAGAACCAGTATGGACACTAATCCATTATCTGAGGTCCAGCAGAACCAGTATGGACATTAATCCATCATCTGAGGTCCAGCAGAACCAGTATGGACACTAATCCATCATCTGAGGTCCAGCAGAACCAGTATGGACATTAATCCATCATCTGAGGTCCAGCAGAACCAGTATGGACATTAATCCATCATCTGAGGTCCAGCAGAACCAGTATGGACACTAACCCATTATCTGAGGCCATAAGAAGGTCATTCGAGACTGGAACCAGTGCTGTTTCTGTGCTATGATGCATCTGAACCCTGACTGAAGAACTTCAAATAGATCATTTCTATACAAATGTTCACACAGCTGCTGCAACAACCTTTTCCAGAATTTTAGAGATAAATGGAAGGTTGTTAATTAAACTGAGCCAGTTCCCTGAGTTACCCGTCTGAAATATGTTTCATAGCTTGATTTTTTACATTTCCATGTTTTTTTTAATGCTTGCTCCCAGGATTGCACCTACATGATGGAGAATATTGAGAACATCTATATTCCCTTGTATTTATACAAAACAGTCATTAATTATTTTAATTTGTCTACACATTCACTCGCTGTTTAATTTTTGCACAAATCGTAATGCACCGCCCACAGTTATTGCACATGACCTGAGTTTTATTGCAATGAGTTTAATGGTTTGATAGCACAGGGGAAGAAGCTGTTTGTACATCTGAAGTTTCAATGCAGCAGTGCAGATGTTCAGTCCCTCACACAGGGACTGGACATCTGCATCACACTAGTTTATTTTATATACAGTTTTACTTCTTGTTATTTATTATAGATAGATAGTCTTGTATTTAGTGGGTTCATGTATCTCAAAAGGTTAATAACATTTTCAGTCAAATCTTTGACTCTGAATGTGGAGTGAAAGGCAGCAGATTTCATGTATGTTGTTTCGTACATGTTTGCAGATGCATGTGTGAATGATTTCAGCTTTCAATGGCGTCCAGTGATGGTGAGGAAACACCACTAAGTGGGAATTATTTGTGTACTGCCTCCTGCAGGAGACACTGTGGAACCACAACAGAACAAATACCTCATTAAACACGTTACAAATGCAAGGACACAACTTTTATTAAACAATTTATCTTAACAGAGAATGTGAGAATCAGCACCTCGGTCCTCAGTCGGAAAAGGGTGGAGTGCCCTATCCAGGTCGGAGATCAGATTCTGCCCCGAGTGGAGGAGTTCAAGTATCTCGGGGTCATCCTTCTCTTCACAAGTGAGGGAAGGATGAAGTGGGAGATCAATAGGTGGATTGGTGTGACGTCAGCAGTGATGTGGACTCTGCAACGATCTGTTGTGGTGAAGAAGGAGCTGAGCCAAAAGGCGAAACTCTTGATTTACAGTGTGCTTTCCTATCCTCACCTATAGTCATGAGGAGTGGGTGGTGACCAAAAGAACCAGATTATGGTGGAAATGAGCTTCCTCAGCGGGGTGTCTGGGCTCTCCCTCTGAGACATGGTGAGAAACTCGGTCATCCGGGAGGAGCTCAGAGTAGAGCTGCTGCTCCTTCACTGGCTCCTCCACGAGTGGAGCCAGATGAGGAGAGGATGCCTCCTGGACCTCTCCCTGGTGATGTCTTCTGGGCATGTCCCACTGGTCACTGCTCAGGTAGCTCAGGTATGAATAAATGCCTCCTCAACCTTAACTTGGGTAAACTTGGTTAAAAAGTCCTGCTTTCAGGTGGTCACAGTGGCCCCGCCCACAGTTCTAGACAGCTTTCAGGTAGTTGAAAAGGGCGCTCAGCCCCCCGTCCAGTACCTCCTTCAGTGGCTTCAGCAGTGGATTGTGGATGATGTGTAGTCCTTTATCCAGAGGATGGCAGGCTAGCTTCTCCAGATGAGACAACTGGTGCATCTCCTGAACACAGAGAATCGTTTTTGTGTTCACTGCAATCATCACCATCATCAAAATTTCCAAGTGAGGGTTTCACCTGCGGAACGTCTTTAATGGCATTGAAGTCAAGATTCAGCAGCTCCAACCTGAAGGAGAACACATTAAACCAAGGCAAATGAATTGGTATGACAGAAACATAAGCAGACATGGAGAAGTGGTGTTTTAACAAAAAAAGTCTTTCATCTACTCTGTTTTAGCCTCCTTTATCTGCTCCCAGTGTGGTTTATTATCTGTTTCTACATCTTGTTGATTTTTTTTTTGTTGTTTCAGTGCCATTATTGGGTGAGATGGTGTTACTTGTTGAAGGGATGTTACCTGATGAGGTAACACCAACTGAGCCGGGGGTTCTCCATCAACCAATCATAAAACAGAGATTATAGTTTTGTTGTTTTATACGCAGCTATATTTGTCCATGAAGATGAAACAGAACCATCAGACAAACTTCAGATGTGTCTTCAGGACATCAAGGACTGGACGTTCACTAATGTTTTGCTCCTAAATTCTGATAAAACAGAGGTTGTTGTTTGTGGTACAAACACCTCAGGAAGGGATTAGATGGTGTTGCGATGGCCTCCAGTAAAACTGTGCGAAACCTTGGCGTTATATTCGATCAGGATTTGTCATTTAAACAGCAGATTAATCAGGTTTGTAAAACTGCGTTTTTCCACCTCCGTAATATCACAAAGATTAGGAGCATCCTCTCCCAGAGTGATGCTGGAAAACTAATTCATGCGTTCGTATCTTCTAGACTAGATTACTGTAACGTGTTGTTGGCTGGATGTCCAAGTAATTCTCTGAAGATCCTCCAGATGATCCAAAATGCAGCAGCGCGAGTGCTGACAGGAACCAACAAGAGAGACCACGTCTCTCCAGTTTTAGCTTCCCTCCATTGGCTCCCCGTGAAATTTAGAATCCAATTCAAAATTTTATTACTGGCATATAAAGTCCAAAATGGCCTAGCGCCGCGATATTTGCAAGACCTGATAGTACCGTACGTTCCTAATAGAGCTCTCCGTTCTCAGGGTGCAGGTTTACTCGTAGTTCCTAGAGGATCCAGATGTAGATCTGGAGGACGGGTCTTCTGCTATCAGGAACCATCACTCTGGAACCAACTTCCAGTTTGGGTGAAGGAGGCTGACACCACCTCCACCTTTAAAACCAAACTTCAAACGTTTGTGTTCAGTAAAACATCTAGTTGGTGTAAACTTTAGTGTGTCAGGACCAGTAGTCACAGCTGCAGCTGCAGAACCAGACTGGAGCAGCTGGTCTTCAACACAGTCATGTCGGAGGTGACCGGGACCCCCAGTATGACGGTGATGTTTTGGATCCAGATAAAATGCAGCTGCGACGCAGAGTGAAGGAACTCGGTGACAGAACACTTCATCTGTCTTCACAGTGGTGGACATCAGGAACACCGTTTTCTCTGTCCCCGTTCATAAAGACAGAAGATCTTGGTTTGGTTTCACATTTCTGGATGGAAGAAGAAAGAAGAAAATAAAGATCTGTACAAATGGGCTGCTGTGTGAGTCATGATGATGATCATGTCTCAACAGGAGGGAAGGGGTCAGAGGTCATTTGGATTGAAAACTCCGATAGGAAAGGTGAGCCAAAGTCTGATAATAGGTGGATTCAGACATTTAGAGTCTGAATAGACCCGAAAGTCAGTGAAGCGTTTTAAGACACCTGACCAAGTAGAGGAGATAATAATTCAATCAAAATGACCAAACGGGTAAGAAATGCTGCAGGATGCTGGATGGTGACTTTATTCCTCATCCTGAGTTTTTGTTGTATTAGTCACCCTGTTGCTTCCTGTTTCAGTGAATCCTGATATCTCAGCTGAAGAACTGACGACTGTCTGCCGTAACATCAAGAAGCCTTCGCAGAACCAAGAGCTCCAGCAGCTCCACTTGGACCTCTGACAACGATCCCACATACATGGATGTCATCAGATCTCCACGAGGTGTCAGATCAGTATAAATTTTTCTAGACCAGATAGCAGCAGGATTTGAGTCCTCTGTTTGGTGCACGTTAAACAGAAATGAACAACATCTACTACAATGTTCAGAAATTAGGAAGCTGGACACAGAACGGGTTCGAGGCTGCTCTACCAAATCTGACCAATGACATCAGAGGGCCATGCCTCAGTGGGTAGGGTCAGAATACTGAGCAGGTTGGCGGACAGATCTATACCCATCCAAGTGCATCTCCCTCCTCCAACTCTTCTTCTTTTTAATGTGTTCACAGACCAGCCTGGAGATATAATCTCCCCAGCATGTCCTGGATCTGCCCCTTGACCTTCTACTGATGGACATGTCTGAAACATCTCCCCAGGGAGATGTGAAGAAGGCATCCTAACCCGGTCCCTGAACCACCTTTGATGAATCCTTTCAATGTAGAGACGGCAGCTTAAGGTCCACTCTTGAATAACTCAACTTCTCATCCTATTTCTAACAGAGAGTCCAGCAGCCCTAAGGAGGACACTCATTTCAGCTGCTTGTATTAGCAAGCTTGTTCTTTCAGACACTCTACAATTTGCGACCATAGATGAGGGTTGGCACATAGATCGACTAATAAACAGAGAGAGTTGCCAATTGGCTCCACTCTCTCTCCCTTTTCGGTCAGAGCCCGTTCCTCCATCACAAAGGTGCAGGGACGCTGCTCTCTCAACTAGTTGGTAAAACAACAACAACCAGGCTGCAAGCTGGGCCCATGAAAAAGGCCACTCCAGCTTGATGCCTCTCACTCTGGGCAACTACAGAGTGGAAAAGCCCCAACCTTTCCAGAGAAGATTATAGAGGTAAGCCCAACTAGATCTGGTTTTAATAAATTTAACTAACGGAACTGAATGGGAATATAAGTGGATGGAATTGACTGTATTTAATTGGATTGCATTGCTGTTTGCTTTCTGTGTGGTGTGTTGAAATTAATTTTGTTGTGAATAGGAACAACTGAACTAAATTGAATTTAGTATTAAATGTGCATGTTCTCCTTGTCCTTATGTGTTTTTTGTCCAGGTTCTCCGGCCTCCTTCTACAGTCCAAAAGCAAGTCCAGTGTCATTAAAGACACATCTCTGATGCATCTCTGAGAGTGGAGAAGAGATGGAGGGAAAGTCAAAATTGTCTCTAGAAGTGTCTTTGAGGGCCTGTGGTTGTTTAACTGTATGTAGTCCTCAGATGCACTGGTTAGAAGTCACAGGAGCACCTGTCCAAGTGTACCCCTACAGGTGGGATACAGACCATCCCTGTGACTGAGCTGGAATATAATGGTATAGATAATGAATAGATTAACTGAATCAGCGTTACCTGGTGAGGGAACATAGAGCTCTGGGCAACGAGTGGAGGCTGTTTCCCTCCACGATGAATATCTTGAGCTCCACCAGAACATGAATGTTTTCTGCCAAGTTTTCCAGATGGTTACAGGCCAGATCTAAGAAGACCTATGAGTACCAAGGAGGCAGGGGATGGTCAGGTAGACAAAATTGTTCCCTGATATATTAAGGTATCAAGAGCTAGAATAGATTAGACTAAGGTAGAAAGATCATCACAGATCAGATAACAGAGTTCAAGTGTAAGTCATAGCCAAGACAGCTATCACACATCTGAACTAGTCCATTAGGGACCAGTACGCATGTTGTTGTCCAGGACACCTGATTCATGTCACCAAGCAGAAATATCCTCCACATGTCAGGAGAGATGTGTGTTTGACTCAGTGAAGATCTGGACAGTAAGGACGTACCAGAGTCTTCATGCTGTAGATGCAGCTGGGGACGTGAGCAATGAGGTTGTGGCTAAGGTTGAGTTTTCTCAGTCTAGTCAGATTGGAGAGTGAAGCCGGCAGTGAGGAGAGCTGGTTGTTGGCCAAACTAAGCACCTGAAAAAGAGCACAGATGGAGGAAAGTCAACAGTCCCATCCTGCAAGGAAAAAAAATGCTGTGTGACAGATCAATGGCTGGAGACGGCATGAGAGCTTCTCCAGAGGTGGAGCACAAAGCTGCTACAAGATCACCTTTTCTTTGTTGTTGGAGAAACTTCCACCTTTGATGACGCTGGACTTCATTCAAGAACTATTCCTAAATCTGGAAGAAGATTTGAAGATTAACCACCTCCTTTCTAAAAACCTGTTAAGAAGGCATGTATGTTACGTACGTGATTTATAGTGACCTGTATGTATGTGAACTATACGTCATGTGACCTGTATGTATGTGAACTATACTTCATGTGACCTTTACGTACATGAACTATACGTCACATGACCTGTAGGTACGTGAAGTATACATCATGTGACCTGTTTGTATGTGAACTATAAGACACACTACCAGTACGTACATGTACTACACATCACACTACCTGTACGTACTTGAGCTATACGTTAAGTGACCTGTACATACGAGACTAAACATCGTGTGACCTTTACGTACATGTACTATACGTAACACGACCTGTACGTACATGAACTATACGTCAAGTGACCTGTACATACGAGACTATACGTCATGTGACCTGTATGTACATGAACTACACGCCACACGACCTGTAAGTATTTGAACAATACATCACACTACTTGTACCTACGTGAACTATACGTCACCTGACCTGTACGTACGTGAACTATAAGTCATGTGACCTGTTCGTATGTGAACTCTAAGACAAACTACCAGTACGTACATGTACTATACGTCACACGACCTGTAAGTATGTGAACTATACGTTACGTGACGTTTTTGTATTTGAACAATACGTCACACTACCTGTACATACGTGAACTATACGTCATGTGACCTGTTCATATGTGAAATATACGTCACTTAACCTGTACGTACGTGAACTATATGTCAAGTGACTTGAACGTACGTCAACAATACGTCATGTGACATGTAGGTACATGAACTATATGTCATGTGACCTTTATGTACATGAACTATATGTAACACTACCTGTCCGTACGTGAACTATACGTCATGTGACCTGTTCGTATGTGAACTGTAAGACACACTACCAGTACGTACATGTACTATACGTCACACGACCTGTAAGTATTTGAACAATACGTCACACCACCTGTACATACTTAAGCTATCCGTTAAGTGACCTATACGTACGTGAAGTATACATCATGTGACCTGTTTGTATGTGAACTGTAAGACACACTACCAGTACGTACATGTACTACACGTCACACGACCTGTAAGTATGTGAACTATACGTTACGTGACGTTTTTGTATTTGAACAATACGTCACACTACCTGTACGTACGTGAACTATACGTCAAGTGACTTGAACGTACGTGAACAATACGTCATGCAACATGTACTTACATGAACTATATGTCATGTGACCTTTATGTACATGAACTATATGTCACACTACCTGTACGTACATAAACTATACGTCATGTGACCTGTACGTACGTTAACTATACGTCATGTGACCTTTACGTATGTGAAGTATGTGTCATGTGACCTGTTCGTATGTGAAATATAAGACACACTACTTGTACGTACGTGACAATACGTCGTGTGATCTGTACATACATGAACTATACGTCACGTGAACTGTTCGTACATTAGTTATAAGTCACACTACCTGTATGTACGTGAACTATACGTCAAGTGACTTGGACGTATGTGAACGATATGTTGTGCGTTTGTATGTTATCTATAGGACACACTATCTGTACATACGTGACTATATGTCATTTGACTTGTATGTACATGTACTATACGTCACATGACCTTTTTGTATTTGAACTATACGTCACACTACCTGTACGTACGTGACTATATGTCATTTGACTTGTACGTACATGTACTATACGTCACATGACCTGTAAGTATGTGAACTGGTCATCACGTGACCTTTTGTATTTGAACTATGCGTCACACTGCTTATACGTACGTGAACTATATGTCAAGTGACCTGTTTGTATGTGAACTATACATCATGTGACCTGTATGTACATGAATTATATGTCACACGACCTGTACGTGAACTATACGTCATGTGACCTGTACGTATGTGAATAATAAGACACACTACCTGTACGCACATGAACTATACGTCACATGACCTGTAAATATTTGAACAATACGTCACACTACCTGTACGTACGAGGCTATACATCATGTGACCTGTTCATATGTGAACTATACGTCACATGACCCTTTTTTAGTGAATATATATATTATATATAAATTTGCTGACATCCTGACCTGCAGTCCTCATCCCCGTGGATCACCATCTATCCATATATCACCCATATTCACAGAAGTCTTATCGGTCTACTGCTGGTAGATAATTTTACTATTTTATCCTGTCTTGTACTTTTGACGGTGTCTATGTCTATTCTTTCTTTACTTCCTGTTGTACCCGGCTGGTCTTCAGTAGGACGGTCCCCCCCTTATGATCCAGGTCCTGATCCAGGTTTCTTCCCCCTTATGATCCAGGTCCTGGTCCAGGTTTCTTTCCCCTTATGATCCAGGTCCTGATCCAGGATTCTTCCCCCTTATGATCCAGGTCCTGGTCCAGGTTTCTTCCCCCTTATGATCCAGGTCCTGATCCAGGATTCTTCCCCCTTATGATCCAGGTCCTGGTCCAGGTTTCTTCCCTCTTATGATCCAGGTCCTGGTCCAGGTTTCTTCCCCCTTATGATCCAGGTCCTGCTCCAGGTTTCTTCCCCCTCATGATCCAGGTCCTGGTCCAGGTTTCTTCCTCTTAAAGGGGAGTTTTTACCTGCCGTTGTTTATGTAATAATTGCTCGGGGGTCATGTTCTGGTCTCTGGAAAGATCCTGGAGACAACTTATGTTGTAATAGACGCTTTATAAATAAAATTGAATTGAATTGAACTACATGTCACACACTACCTGTACGTACGTGAACTATACGTCACTTAACCTGTACGTACTGAACTATAAGACACACTACCTGTACGTACAAGACTATACGTCATGTGACCTGTTTGTATGTGAATTATACGTCACACGACCTGTACGTATGTTAACTATACTTTGCACGATTTGTAAGTACAAGAATATACTTTGCACAATCCTATATGTCACGTGTCCTGTACATACATTAAGTATACTTTGCACAACCTGTATGTATTGAATTATGCATCACGTGACCTGTACATACATGATCTATATTTCATGCGACCTGTACGTATGTGAACTATTTGTCATACAAGCTGTATGATTGTGAACTATAAATCATGCGAATTGTACGTCACATGCAGTTTTGATGACGGGTATATCATCATGGATGTCAATCACTCGCAGACTGGCAGCCCACTCCTGCTGCTCATTAAGTAGATTATTGAGCACCGTCACACCTCCACATATGACGGCCCCCTGCGTTTGGACCGACATTTGAGGAGGTGTGGAGGTGCGTCCTCAACGAGGTCCGCCAGCTGACATTTTGCATGATAAAAGAGAGGCAGTAGAAGAAATCCTTTTACCGGACTTGTACGTGATGCCAACAGTAGCATGTCATCACATGGAGTCAGTAGCAAACTCTGAAGTGAGCTTTACATTTGTTTTATTATGTTTTACATTGCTACGTGTTGAGGTAACCAGGGAATGTGCTGCTTTAAAAACAACACTGGGTCAGAATAAAATTTACTGCAAGCTCATTTAATTAATTTCAGATTATTGTGAGTTTTTTTGTCCCACAAACTTTGTGCTCGTTTTGTGCGTCTTGCAAATAAATGAGCAAAAAAAGCAACTTTCACAAACCAGTTATTCACATCCTGCTCCTTTAACATATAAATCCTGTTTCAGCTCATGTGCCCTTTCAGTTTCTCTTAAACTATTTACAAAATTTTAATCAACTAAGATTCATATGTTATATTTCTCTTGTGTTTATAAATACAGAATAGATATCTGTATTTGCGAAAATAACATTATATCATGCATTAACAATATACAATCTGTTTTCGCTCTGGTAATACAAACAAACCGGTTCTGCTCAGATTTCATGACTGGGGCATTTCTGATTCACATTTCTGATTTCCATTGATTCCAACTCTAAGCTCTCAGCTGTATTTCTTTGGTAAAGTTAAAGCCTGCACATATATAAACTTGTGCAGTCATGTCCAACAACAGAGGCAGACCTTTACCCTTTCCACACTACCTCTAGTCTTGTACAGGCCCCCAGCTCTTCAGGAACTTCAGTCAGTCTATTTCTGTAGGCGAACAAAACTCGAAGTCTCCTCAGCCGTCCGATCTCCGCCGGCAGGCTGCTCAGCTGCAACCAGCAACATCACAGAGAGAAACATTCACATTAGTACTGCTGATTCACTGGACACTTGTCACCACATGACATAATACCTCAACTTTATGAACATTTGTTAGTTGTTCACATGACACACAGAAGTACAGGCTTCCAACAAAGATGCAATTCAGTTAACAGATGACAAACAACAGGTACGTAAGAAGAAAAGCAAGAGAGCAGAACGGTTTTAGAAAAGTTTAAGTTCAAAGATGACTGTAACAAGTGTTGAGCACCAGGATATGCTTGTGCAGGGAAATGAAGCATGTAGATGATGTTGGCAGCAGTCAACACTGCTGAAGTTCAGGCCGAAGGACGGAGGCAGAGGAGAGGACAGGAACTGGATCCTGGTGGATTATAACGGCCTTACAAGTTTTATTTACCCAGGAGACGCAGCTGCTGGGGGGGCGGGAAAAGTCAAATGTTCAGCTGCTGGTATTCGGTTTCATGGGGAAGACGAGGGTTTAAAGGATTCTACAGATACAGCACTGTGCAGACGTTTGCTGTTTATATAACCATCTATATTAAGTTCCAGTTTTTTTATACAGTAAAAACAGGAAATACAGAGATCATTTTAGAGGTTGCCTGATTATTTGTTTATTAGACTTTTTTAATAGTGTCAACCAGATATTCAACCAACAAAATAAACCCCTACAATGTTTACAAAAAAGACTACAAGGAAAAGTCAGTACTTCGAGTGACCTCCAGCAGAAACAAGCTCAGATTGAACTGCTTTTAAGGCAACTTACCCATGGAGACATCTGTATTAGCCATTCATTAAGTTTCTATTTCATTTAGGTGTAAGAGAGCCAGGCTCTTGTGTTCGTATCTGAAAGAAACTGATAAATAAATATGGATATCATATAAACTTTATTTAAGCATCAGGACTAGGACTGCCCAAGACTTTTGCACAGCACTGCATGAATCATATAACTGTCTTTCCATATGGGCGCCATAAATCTTGAAGAGACATGTAATCAGTAAGGAAGTGAAGGTCTTCACAGTTGATTCTTTGGACACCACCTCATTGCTGAGGAGAAGAGAAGAAGAGAAGAGAAACCATCCACTTGACATGTATGTGGAATATTGACATTCAGGAAGTACATGAACTCCTGAGTGTCTAATTATTTAATGTTTACTAGCTTGCACGTCCAGCAACTCGGTTTGACTACATATTCAAACAAATGGAGTAAGAAATGACCTACTAGCAGATCAGTTCACCGGTTCTATCTTACACAGCTATATCTTCACTCTGAAAATCCACTACGCTTTCAATGCATGTGAGGCAAATTCTGTTTATTCAGTTGAACATTTACATCCTTCCCATCCTCACTCTCTTCTGGTGTCCCCTAAGGCTCCGTCCTTGGACCACTTTTATTATTACCTGCTTCCACTTAGTCCTATATTTTGCCGTTATAACATCCACTTCCACCGCTACCCAGCTTTATCTGTCTGTTCTCCCTCTACCCACTTTCCTCTCTGATTTTTACAGGAAACCAGATCTTTGTTCTCCCTCAACTTCCTAAAACTTAACAGTATTAAAACTGAATTTCTACTCGGTGGAACCAGATGCACCCTATCAAAATGGAGTCATTTCTCTATTTTCATTGACAACTCCTTGGTTTACTCCTACCCCGTGTAGAGTCTGGGTGTCACCCTCGATAATGAGCGCTTATCTAAACCTCATATCAATAATGTCACCTGTTCAGCCCATTTCCATTGATGTAACATCTCCCGTCTCCATTCATCTCAAAGTACTGTTCTGATTCACAGTCTGATCACGTCCCATCTTGATTACTGCAACTCCCATCTGTTTGGTTGACTCGTCAATCCCATCCATGAACCGGAACTGGCTCAAAACTCTGCTGCCCACATCATCACCAGAACCTCTTCCATCAGTCATAAAACACTTGTCTCACAACAACTCCACTGGCTTCCTGACAAACTCTGAATCACGTATAAGAGCCTGCTCTTCACCTTCAAGGTCATCAACAACTTTGTTCCTCAGTACCTTACCAACCTCCTCCATCTTATCACACCCAGCTGTACTCTCAGGTCTTCCTCTGCCATCCAGCTCACCAACCACCTGCTTGTTTGACCACTGTGAAGGCAGGAACCAGTTGTTCAGCCTCCGTCTATGCGATGACCTCCAACTGAAGATCAAAAACTCAGATTCTTTCTGTCTTTAAAGCCCAGATCAAAACTCAGTTATTCAGACAGGTGTACTGTCCCTAATAGACCTGTTTTAAATGTATTTGCTAGTATTTATTTATAATTTGTTGTGTTACTGTCACGATCCACAGACGACTCAGAACCAAGACAGTCTTAAAGATGTTTATTTCGAGGTCAGTCCACAGGGGTAATCCCCCGAGGGATCCGAGAAGCTGACGTTATCCGTGACACGTCCTAGATCCGAAACCCAAAGTCCTCCGTCAGGATCCAAGCGGAAGATCTAATGAGGGCACCGGCAGAGTCGAGGTCAGGCAGAACAAGATTAAAAAAAACCAGGAGATCAAAAACATCCAATAGGGTTTAGGCAGAGACGAGGTCAGGCAGAACAGGATTCAAAAACCAGGAACTAAGACACAAGAGAACAAGGGCTGGAAACGAACAGTGTAGAAATAAAGACGATCTGGCAGAGGTGAGGTGAGTGTCAGCAGAATAAATGCAGGAGGAACCAGGTGCGGGTGATCTTAATCAGGTGGTGTGTTTACTGGCGGCTGGGACCTTGGAGTTCCGATCCGTGACAGAACCCCTCCCCCAAGGGTCGGCTCCAGACGACCCACCAGGCCGGTCAGGGTGAGCTTGGCGAAAACGGCCCACACACCCCCGGTCCAGGAACCAACAAACCGGGCGGGCGGAGGGGGTCCGGAGGCGGGCCGCAACGGACAAGTTGAGACGTGACTTGCCCTGGCGTGACCTGACTTGGCGTGACCCGACGTGAACGGGCCCGGACCCGACTGGACGGGCCCGGACTGGGCGAGACTGGACTGGCCCGGACTGGACTGGTCTTGACCGGACGGGGCCGGACTGGCTTCGACTGAACTGGATTTGACAGATGTCTCGGCATGGAGCGGTGCTGTGATGGTACCTGGGAGAAGGTCGATTGCACAGTCAAATGACCCATGAGGGGGAAGGAAACTGGCGCGATCCTGATTAAGCACTTCCTTGAGGTCCTGGTGCTGAGGTGGGACTGCTGAGAGTTTGGGATAACTCTCAGCCGTGCCGGTGGGGGGAGTCGAGGAAGATACATGAGGGGCCCGTAAACAAGTGGTCCGACAGTTGACGCTCCAGTCAAGTATCTTGCCCTCTCGCCAGCTGATATATGGGTCATGGGTCTGAAGCCAAGTGTGCCCTAGAATGAGCGGAACTCGCTGTGACGAGACAACGTGAAACTGAATCTTTTCCTGGTGACCCCCCTCCATAGTCATTAGCACCGGTTCGGTTCTCCGTCTGACCCTATGTATTACCCGGTTATCAATAGCGTGCACCGATACAGGAATGTCCAAAGGAACTAACTTCAGACCCAATCGCTGGGCTAACTGAACATCTATGAATTCATAATCGGCTCCAGAGTCAATAAACACGGGAGCCCTATGGCCTGAGTTTCCTAGAGACACATGAATGGTTGGCCGTGAAGAATCGGTGAAGGATCGGCTCAATAGTCTCCTTACAAACCCTACTGAGTCTGGGCCCTTCACGGGGCAGGTGCTTACCATGTGACCTGCCTCACCACAATAGAAGCAAAGGCCGTTCTGCCTTCTCTTCTCACGCTCGCCTGGCGTGAGTCGGCACCTTCCAATCTGCATAGGTTCGGGTGCTTCCAGCGGGGCAGGGACAGCGCTGCAGGTTGCGGTTCTGGGATGTCCCCAGTCGCCTTTCTCCTGTATCCGCTCCCTGAAACGATAGTCAATGCTACCGGCAAGGGCTATGAGACCATTAAGGTCTCCTGGCTTTTCCCGTGCCGCTAGTTCGTCTGTAATGTGGTCGGCCAGTCCCTGGTAAAAGGCATCCCATAACGCGGCAGCATTCCATCGGCTATCTGCTGCCAGTGTGCGAAACTCAATAACATAGTCCGTGATCCTGCTACTCCCCTGCTTGAGTTGAAACAAGGTGCGGGCTGCCTCTCTCTCAGGCCGGACCGGGTCGAAAACGTGACGCAATTCCTCCGAAAAGCTCTCGAACGTCTGACAGACTGGAGAGGAACGCTCCCACTCAGCGGTTCCCCACAGTCTCGCTCTCCCCTTTAGAAGGGAGATGACATACGCCACTTTAGCCCTCTCAGAAGCGAAAGAGAACGGCTGCAGCTCAAACAACAAAGAGCACTGGACCAAAAAGGCCCTGCAATGGCCCGGTTCGCCCCCATACCTCTCCGGGGCGTCGACCCGAGGCTCCCGATGCGTCTGTGGGTCGTTCGTGGTGGGTACAGGTGGAGGCTGCTGGACGGGTGGAGAAGGAGTTAGCTCTGCAACCCTATTCATAAGCTGACGCATTCCTACGGCGTGAGTGGCCATCTGAGTCCTCAGCTGGGTTAGCGCCGACTCCACTTCAGATCTCCATTCTCGATCCTTTGCTGGCTCCATAGTGGCCAGATCGTTCTGTCACGTTCTGTCCACAGACGACTCAGAACCAAGACAGTCTTAAAGATGTTTATTTCGAGGTCAGTCCACAGGGGTAATCCCCCGAGGGATCCGAGAAGCTGACGTTATCCGTGACACGTCCTGGATCCGAAACCCAAAGTCCTCCGTCAGGATCCAAGCGGAAGATCTAATGAGGGCACCGGCAGAGTCGAGGTCAGGCAGAACAAGATTCAAAAAACCAGGAGATCAAAAAACATCCAATAGGGTTTAGGCAGAGACGAGGTCAGGCAGAACAGGATTCAAAAACCAGGAACTAAGACACAAGAGAACAAGGGCTGGAAACGAATAGTGTAGAAACAAAGACGATCTGGCAGAGGTGAGGTGAGTGTCAGCAGAATAAATGCAGGAGGAACCAGGTGCGGGTGATCTTAATCAGGTGGTGTGTTTACTGGCGGCTGGGACCTTGGAGTTCCGATCCGTGACAGTTACATTATGTTATTTATTGTTTGTACCTTGAGTATCTTTAACTGTTGAACTGTTTTGCACTGAGGAGGATCCAGCGCTGCCAATAAACTGGTCCCTATCCGAAATAGTTCGGCGCTCCCCCAATACAAAAACATAAAAAAACGAAGAAACAACATTGGACATGGGTGGACAGGTGTCTGAGGCCGCAGCCAAAAGGTCAGCAAAGCCCCTTTAGTTAGATAAGAAAAAGGGTGATTTATTTTAGATAAAACTCCACGAGTGGCCTCTGACTCGCTCATCAACATTGTATCTATTTCTGTTTGGGAGTCTCACTCGTTCTCTGGAAGTACGAGCCCTTTGTCCATGTGAGCTAAGCGACTGGAGTTAAGTAGAACATCCATCTATGACAGGCTAAATAACCCCACATGTTTTTGATGCTGCAGCTGCACCAGGAAATGAAATGTTGACAAAATGTAGAAGCTACATACCTGGTTACCCCACAAGTTGAGGACCACCAGGTTGGAGAGCAGGCCCAGCTCAGGAGGAAGAACCTTCAGACTATTGAGAGACAAATTGAGCTTCTCCAGTTCAAGTAACTCCCACAGTTCCTCTGGGACCTCCTGCACGAGAAATACAAAGAACAGAAGCTCAAAGTTAGACAATTAAGGACTGATCATTAAAACATCCTTTGACCATGGAGATGACTGCAGCAGCAGGAACCCACGCTCGTACCTTCAGTCCTCGACGAGCCAGGCTCAGGACGTTGTATCCAAACTGTTTGATGGTGAATTGTCTGATTCTGTTGGCTGATGTCAGACTGTCCTCCCTCCCCAGGCTCCTTCTCTTCCCTTCCTTCACCTCCTCCTTACACACCATTCCTCCCATTCCTCCCTCTCCTTGTCCTCCTTCCCCTCTTCTGAGTAGACAGAGGTTACAAGCAGGAAGTTGATGAATGGTAGGTTTCCAGCATCTGTAAAGGTTTCATGAAAAGACCAAATTCAGAAAGCAGGTGAAATGAAAACTCTGCATGTGTTAAACCAGAAATAAAGGGAAACTGTTGTAGTAGCTCAGAATCCTCAGTACACACACACACACACACACACACACACACACACACACACACACACACACACACACACACACACACACACACACACACACACATACACACACCTGTGGGAGAGAGGTGCGGCCCGAGCAACAAGCAAGGTGTGGCACTAGGCCACCAGCCATCCCCGACCCCAGAAGAGTATGAGCCTCATCACCACAAGAAGGCTGGAATTACTTTTTATGTGGCCAGAAAGGACATGTAGCCCACAACTGTCCAGTAGGACGCGAGGCATCCATGCTCACAGAACCCTCTGAGTCCGGCGGCTGCATACTCGCAGCTTGCCTGGCCTCAGAGCCACTCCCAGATCTTGCCCCACACCACCTGTAGAAGAAAAGCCATGGTATTCTCCGTGTTAGGATCCCCTGCTCAGCCCACGATATCAACATGGAGAATGGAGTGACCTCTTGGGTGAGGCTCTATTGTATCCTGGATACAAAGCGGACAGCCGTCCAAGAGAAGGTGGTCAAGATGCTGAAGCTTGTGGTGATTGAGGAATCCCGGAGCCACTGGTCGAGCCCCAAAGTTCTGGTCCCCAAACCAGATGGTTTGTACCAGTTTTGTAATGACTTCAGACAGCTTAATGCTATGCCCAAAATCGATGCCTACCGCATGCCCCAGGCAGATGAACTTATTGAACGGCGGAAAAACTATTAACACCTCTAGATTAAATGTTTAAACCACCTGGGTGACTAACTGGGCAGAAACTCAGTACATTAAAATATCATGAAAAAAGATGTGATAGATGATCCTAATTCAGTAGATTTAATGTATCATTTGCATGCAAGTTTAAAACTATAAAGTCCATATAAATATATATATACATATATACTATTAATATAGTATCTAATATATATATATATATATATATATATATATAATATTAATATATATATATATATATATCTCTACTATTAACCAAAAACAATATAGATATATATATATATATATATCTTATATCTATATAATATTTTTTTTTTTTTTTTAATATTATCTATCTTATCTAATCTATATATATCTCTCTCTCTCTCTAATCTCGCTCTCTCATCTCTATCTCCTATATCTCTCTATCTATATCTATCATATCTATCTATCTATCTCTCAAATCTATCTATCTCTCGTTCCCACCCTCACTCTCTCTCTCTCTCTCTATCTCTATCTCATCTTTTTTTTATTTTTTTTTTTTTTTTTTCCTCTCTCTATATCTCATACTTCATCTCTCGCTCTTCTCATCTTCTCTCTTCTCTATACTCTCCACCAGCTGGCTGGGCAACTACTCCCCTTTCCACAGAATTTTAGAGATAAATGGAAGGTTGGAAATTGGTCTATAGTTAGCTAAAATGTCTGGGTCAAGAGAGGGTTTTTTAAGTAATGGTTTAATTACTGCGACTTTAAAAGCCTGTGGCACGTATCCCAAGACCAGGGACAAGTTGATCTGGTCCAGTATTGTCGCACCAATGAGAGAGAAAACATTTTTAAGTAGTCGAGTAGGGATGATTTAGATCTATTGACGACTGAGGTCAGCTCAGAGAGGTCAACAGGAACCAAACAGTCTAGAGTCAGGTCATGGAGGTCTACATGAACAAAACAATCTAGAGTCAGATAAAGGAGGTCTACAGGAACAAAACAGTCTAGAGTCAGGTCAGGGAGGTCTACAGAAACCAAACAGTCTAGACTCAGATCAGGGAGGTCAACAGTAAAAAAAAAATCTAGAGTCCAAGAGAGAAAACATTTTTAAGTTGTCGAGTTGGGATGGGGTCTAACAGACACGTGTATGATTTAGATCTATTGACAACTCAAGTCAGGTCAGGGAGGTCTACAGGAACGCAACAGTCTAGAGTCAGGTCAGCGAGGTCTACAGGAACAAAACAGTCTAGAGTCAGCGCAGGGAGGTCTACAGGAACAAAACAGTCCAGAGTCATGTCAGAGAGGTCAACAGGAACCAAACAGTCTAGAGTCAGGTCAGGGAAGGCTACAGGAACAAAGAAATCTAGAGTAGGGTCAGGGAGGTCCACAGGAACAAAGCAGTCTAGAGTCAGGTCAGGGAGGTCTACGGGAACAAAACAGTCTAGAGTCAGGTCAGTGAAGTGTTACGGAACCAAACAGTCTAAAGTCAAGTCAGGGAGGTCTACGGGAACAAAACAGTTTAGAGTCAGGTCAGGGAAGTCTACGGGAACCAAACAGTCTTGAGTCAGGTCAGGGAGGTCTACAGGAACCAAACAGTCTAGAATCGGGTTAAGGAGGTGTACAGAAACCAAAAAGTCTAGAGTCAGGACAGGGAGGTCTTCAGGAACCAAAAAAGACTAGGATCAGGTCAGGGAGGTCTACAGGAACCAAACAGTTTAGAGGTAGGTCAGGGAGGTCTACGGGAACCAAATAGTCTAAGGTCAGGTCAGGGAGGTCTACAGGAACAAAACAGTCTAGAGTCAGGTTAGGGAGGTCTACAGGAGAAAAAAAGTCAAGTATAAGGTCATGGAGGTCTACAGGAACCAAAAAGTCTAGAGTCGGGTCAGGAAGGTTTACGGGAACAAAACAGTCTAGAGTCAGGTCAGGGAGGTCTACGGGAACCAAAAGTCCAGTGTCAGGTCAGGGAGGTCTACAAAAACCAAATAGTCTAGAGTCAGGTAATGGAGGTTTACATAAACAAAAAAGTCTAGAGTCAGGTCAGGGAGGTCTACAAGAACCAAAAAGTCTAGAGTCCGGTCTAGGAGGTCTACATGAACAAAACAGTCTAGAGTCAGATAAGGGAGGTGTACAGGAACAAAACAGTCTAGAGTCAGGTCAGGGAGGTCTACAGAAACCAAACAGTCTACAGTCAGGTAAGGGAGGTCTACGGGAACCAAACATTCTAGAGTCAGGTCAGGGAGGTCTACGGGAACTAAACAGTCTAGAGTCAGGTCAGACAGGTCTACAGGAACAATACAGTCTAGAGTCAGGTCAGGGAGGTCAACAGGAACAAAACAGTCTAGAGTCAGGTCAGGGAGGTCTACAAGAACCAAACAGTCTAGAGTCAGGTCAGGGAGGTCTACAAAAACAAAACAGTCTAGAGTCAGGTCAAGGATGTCCACAGGAACAAAACAGTCTAGAGTCATGTCAGAAAAGTCAAAAGGAACCAAACAATCTAGAGTCAGATCAGAGAGGTCTACAGGAACCAAACAGTCTAGAGACAGGTCAGGGAGGTGTAAAAAAACCAAGCAGTCTAGAGTCAGGTCAGGGAGGTGTAACGGAACCAAACAGTCTAAAGTCAAGTCAGGGACGTCTACAGGAACCAAACAGTCTACAGTCCGGTCAGAGAGGTCTATGGGAACCAAACCGTTTAGAGTCAGGTCAGGGAGGTCTACGAGAACCAAACAGTCTAGAGTCAGGTCAGAGAGGTCTACAGGAACCAAACAGTCTAGAGTCAGGTCAGGGAGTTTACAGGAACCAAACAGTCAAGAGTCAGGTCAGGGAGCTCCACAGGAACCAAACAGTCTAGAGTCAGGTCAGGGAGGTCTACAGGAACCAAACAGTCTAGAGTCAGGTCAGATAGGTCTACAGAAACCAAACAGTCTAGAGTCAGCTCAGGGAGGTCTACAGGAACAAAACAGTCCAGAGTCATGTCAGAGAGGTCAACTGGAACCAAACAGTATAGAGTCAGGTCAGGGTGATCTACGGGAACTAAACAGTCTAGAGTCAGGTCAGACAGGTCTACAGGAACAATACAGTCTAGAGTCAGGTCAGGGAGGTCAACAGGAACAAAACAGTCTAGAGTCAGGTCAGGGAGGTCAACAGGAACAAAACAGTCTAGAGTCAGGTCAGGGAGGTCTACAAGAACCAAACAGTCTAGAGTCAGGTCAGGGAGGTCTACAAAAACAAAACAGTCTAGAGTCAGGTCAAGGATGTCCACAGGAACAAAACAGTCTAGAGTCATGTCAGAAAAGTCAAAAGGAACCAAACAATCTAGAGTCAGATCAGAGAGGTCTACAGGAACCAAACAGTCTAGAGACAGGTCAGGGAGGTGTAAAAAAAACCAAGCAGTCTAGAGTCAGGTCAGGGAGGTGTAACGGAACCAAACAGTCTAAAGTCAAGTCAGGGACGTCTACAGGAACCAAACAGTCTACAGTCCGGTCAGAGAGGTCTATGGGAACAAAACCGTTTAGAGTCAGGTCAGGGAGGTCTACGGGAACCAAACAGTCTAGAGTCAGGTCAGAGAGGTCTACAGGAACCAAACAGTCTAGAGTCAGGTCAGGGGGTTTACAGGAACCAAACAGTCAAGAGTCAGGTCAGGGAGGTCCACAGGAACCAAACAGTCTAGAGTCAGGTCAGGGAGGTCTACAGGAACCAAACAGTCTAGAGTCAGGTCAGATAGGTCTACAGAAACCAAACAGTCTAGAGTCAGCTCAGGGAGGTCTACAGGAACAAAACAGTCCAGAGTCATGTCAGAGAGGTCAACAGGAACCAAACAGTATAGAATCGGGTTAAGGAGGTGTACAGAAACCAAAAAGTCTAGAGTCAGGACAGGGAGGTCTTCGGGAACCAAAAAAGACTAGAGTCAGGTCAGGGAGGTCTACAGGAACCAAACAGTCTAGAGTCAGGTCAGAGAGGTCTACAGGAACCAAACAGTCTAGAGTCAGGTCAGATAAGTCTACAGGAACCAAACAGTCTAGAGTCAGGTCAGAGAGGTCTACAGGAACCAAACAGTCTAGAGTCAGGTCAGGGAGTCTACAGGAACCAAACAGTCAAGAGTCAAGTCAGGGAGGTCCACAGGAACCAAACAGTCTAGAGTCAGGTCAGGGAGGTCTACAGGAACCAAACAGTCTAGAGTCAGGTCAGATAGGTCTACAGAAACCAAACAGTCTAGAGTCAGCTCAGGGAGGTCTACAGGAACAAAACAGTCCAGAGTCATGTCAGAGAGGTCAACAGGAACCAAACAGTATAGAGTCAGGTCAGGGAAGTCTATAGGAACAAAGAAATCTAGAGTAGGGTCAGGGAGGTCCACAGGAACAAAGCAGTCTAGAGTCAGGTCAGGGAGGTCTACGGGAACAAAACAGTCTACAGTCAGGTCAGGGAGGTCTACATGAACCAAACAGTCTAGAGTCAGGTCAGTGAAGTGTTACGGAACCAAACAGTCTAGAGTCAAGTTAGGGAGGTCTACGGGAACAAAACAGTTTAGAGTCAGGTCAGGGAGGTCTACGGGAACCAAATAGTCTTGAGTCAGGTCAGGGAGGTCTACAGGAACCAAACAGTCTAGAATCGGGTTAAGGAGGTCTACAGAAACCAAAAAGTCTAGAGTCAGGACAGGGAGGTCTACAGGAACCAAACAGTTTAGAGGTAGGTCAGGGAGGTTTACGGGAACCAAATAGTCTAAGGTCAGGTCAGGGAGGTCTACAGGAACAAAACAGTCTAGAGTCAGGTTAGGGAGGTCTACAGGAGAAAAAAAGTCAAGTATAAGGTCATGGAGGTCTACAGGAACCAAACAGTCTAGAGTCGGGTCAGGGAGGTTTACGGGAACAAAACACTCTAGAATCGGGTTAAGGAGGTGTACAGAAACCAAACAGTCTAGAGTCAGGTCAGGGAGGTCCACAGGAACCAAACAGTCTAGAATCAGGTCAGATAGGTCTACAGAAACCAAACAGTCTACAGTCAGGTCAGGGAGATCTACAAGAACAAAACAGTCTACAGTCAGGTCAGGGAGGTGTACAGGAACCAAATAGTCTTGAGTCAGGTCAGGGAGGTCTACAGGAACCAAACAGTCTAGAATCGGGTTAGGGAGGTGTACAGAAACCAAAACGTCTAGAGTCAGGTCAGGGAGGTTTACAGGAACCAAACAGTCTAGAGTCAGGTCAGGAAGGTCTACAGGAACAAAACAGTCTAGAGTCAGGTTAGGGAGGTCTACAGGAGAAAAAAAAGTCAAGTATAAGGTCATGGACGTCTACAGGAACCAAAAAGTCTAGAGTCGGGTCAGGGAGGTTTACGGGAACAAAACAGTCTAGAGTCAGGTCAGGGAGGTCTACGGGAACCAAAAGTCCAGTGTCAGGTCAGGGAGGTCTACAAAAACCAAATAGTCTAAAGTCAGGTAAGGAAGGTTTACATAAACAAAACAGTCTAGAGTCAGGTCAGGGAGGTCTACAAGAACCAAACAGTCTAGAGTCAGGTCAGGGAGGTCTACAAAAACAAAACAGTCTAGAGTCAGGTCAAGGATGTCCACAGGAACAAAACAGTCTAGAGTCATGTCAGAAAAGTCAAAAGGAACCAAACAATCTAGAGTCAGATCAGAGAGGTCTACAGGAACCAAACAGTCTAGAGACAGGTCAGGGAGGTGTAAAAAAACCAAGCAGTCTAGAGTCAGGTCAGGGAGGTGTAACGGAACCAAACAGTCTAAAGTCAAGTCAGGGACGTCTACAGGAACCAACAGTCTACACAGTCCGGTCAGAGAGGTCTATGGGAACAAAACCGTTTAGAGTCCGGTCAGGGAGGTCTACGGGAACCAAACAGTCTAGAGTCAGGTCAGAGAGGTCTACAGGAACCAACAGTCTAGAGTCAGGTCAGGGAGTTTACAGGAACCAAACAGTCAAGAGTCAGGTCAGGAGGTCCACAGGAACCAAACAGTCTAGAGTCAGGTCAGGGAGGTCTACAGGAACCAAACGTCTAGAGTCAGGTCAGATAGGTCTACAGAAACCAACAGTCTAGAGTCAGCTCAGGGAGGTCTACAGGAACAAAACAGTCCAGCTCATGTCCGAGAGGTCAACAGGAACCAACAGTATAGAATCGGGTTAAGGAGGTGTACAGAACCAAAAAGTCTAGAGTCAGGACAGGGGGTCGTCGGGAACCAAAAAGACTAGAGTCAGTCAGGGAGGTCTACAGGAACCAAACAGTCTAGAGTCAGGTCAAGAGGGCTACAGGAACCAAACAGTCTAGAGTCAGGTCAGATAAGTCTACAGGAACCAAACAGTCTAGAGTCAGGTCAGAGAGGTCTACAGGAACCAAACAGTCTAGAGTCAGGTCAGGGATCTACAGGAACCAAACAGTCAAGAGTCAAGTCAGGGAGGTCCACAGGAACCAATCAGTCTAGAGTCAGGTCAGGGAGGTCTACAGGAACCAAACAGTCTAGAGTCAGGTCAGATAGGTCT